>WNGS01164437.1:22767609-22795864 GCA_020271785.1 Procambarus virginalis
TCCTGAGCCTAATGGGCTCTATCATATCTACACTTGAAACTGTGTATGGAGTCAGCCTCCACCACATCGCTTCCTAATGCATTCCATTTGTCAACCACTCTGACACTAAAAAAGTTCTTTCTAATATCTCTGTGGCTCATTTGGGTACTCAGTTTCCACCTGTGTCCCCTAGTGCGTGTGCCCCTTGTGTTAAACAGCCTGTCTTTATCAACCCTGTCGATTCCCCTGAGAATCTTCAATGTGGTGATCATGTCCCCCCTAACTCTTCTGTCTTCCAACGAAGTGAGGTTTAATTCCTGCAGTCGCTCCTCGTAGCTCATACCTCTCAGCTCGGGTACTAGTCTGGTGGCAAACCTTTGAACCTTTTCCAGTTTAGTCTTATGCTTGACTAGATAGGGACTCCATGCTGGAGCCGCATACTCCAGGATTGGTCTGACATATGTGGTATATAATGTTCTGAAAGATTCCTTACACAAGTTTCTAAAGGCCGTTCTTATGTTAGCCAACCTGGCATATGCTGCTGATGTTATCCTCTTGATATGAGCTTCAGGGGACAGGTCTGGCGTGATATCAACCCCCAGGTCTTTCTCTCTCTCTGACTCTTGAAGTATTTCATCTCCCAAATGATACCTTGTATCTGGTCTCCTGCTTCCTACCCCTATCTTCATTACATTACATTTGCTTGGGTTAAACTCTAACAGCCATTTGTTCGACCATTCCTGCAGCTTGTCCAGGTCTTCTTGAAGTCTCAAGCTGTCCTCCTCTGTCTTAATCCTTCTCATAATTTTGGCGTCGTCAGCAAACATTGAGAGGAATGAGTCTATACCCTCTGGGAGATCATTTACGTATATCAGAAACAGGATAGGTCCAAGTACAGAGCCCTGTGGGACTCCACTGGTGACTTCACGCCAGTCTGAGGTCTCACCCCTCACTGTAACTCTCTGCTTCCTATTGCTTAGGTACTCCCTTATCCACTGGAGCGCCCTACGTGTTACTACCTACCTGTGTGTGAGTGTGTGTGTGTGTGTGTTGTGTGTGGTGTGTGGTGTGGTGTGTGTGTGTGTGTGTGTGTGTGTGTGTGTGTGTGTGTGTGTACACGCACGTGCGTGCTTGAGTGCACAGTGCCGGGTGATGCAGGCGGTGCTAATGCGTATTACCAGAGCTTGTTGAGATAGGCATCAGATGGCCAGTTCTTGCACTTACAAGAGCAGGCAGACAGACAGGCAGTCGCGCGCGCTCATACACACACACACACACATGCTCCTTTTCCTCACACCCCCCCCCCCACTCACACTACACATATCCCTCTTCCGCACACACACACGTGTGTGTGTGTGTGTGTGTGTGTGGTGTGGGTGTGTGTGTGTGTGTGTGTGGTGGTGTGTGTGTGTGTGTGTGTGTGTGTGTGTGTGTGTGTGTGTGTGTGTGTGTGTGTGTGTGTGTGTGTGTGTGTGTGTGTGCTAGAGAGAATATATGTAGTAGATATATATAGGAAAAATAGATCGGCTAGAAAGGCGGAGTCCAAGAGCTAATAGCTCGATTCTGCAGGCATAAATAGTAAATAAACACATCTCGCTCCACACACACACACACACGTCAGACCAATCCTGGAGTATGCAGCTCCAGCCTGGAGTCCATACATAGTTAAACAAGTTAGAGAAGATTCAGAGGTATGCCACCAGATTAGTCCTAGAGCTGAGAGGTACGAGTTACGAGGAAAGGCTACGGGAATTAAACCTCAGGTTCCTGGAAAACAGAAGTTAAGGGAGACATGATCACCACCTACAAAATTCTCAGAGGAACTGACGCATTAGCAACCATTTTTGTTGTAGGTACTATGGTATTTGTATGAGGTCAAATCTTTGTACAATCTTAGATTTAAGGTTATCTTGAGATGATTTCGGGGCTTAGTGTCCCCATGGCCCGGTTCTCGACCACGCCTCCACCTCCCAGGAAGCAGCCTGTAGCAGCTGTCTAACTCCCAGGTACCTATTTACTGCTAGGTAACAGGGGCATCAGGGTGAAACAAACATTTTCCCCATTTGTCTCCGCCTCCACCGGGATCGAACCCGGAACCCTCAGGACTACGAATCCGAAACGCTGTCCACCCAGCTGTCAGGCCCCAAGGTGCTCCAGAAGCTTCCACCAATCACCTGAGGCTAAGGTTTTACTGCCCAATCAGCAGCGCTTATGTCCCCAGAGCGGTGATGACGTCAGCAGGGTAATATAATCATAGAGGGAGCTATGTAAAGCACAGGGACGTTGTAAACACCTTCACGGGATCACCATAGCCCGTGCTACTTGGAACTTTTTTTTTACTTCCTAGTAGCTGAATCTTAACAACAAAAACATTGTAAACACCGTGATTCATTCGTCAGCAGCTGCGTCCAACAACCTGGTTGACCAGACCACCAACCAGGAGGCCTGGTATGAGACCGGGCCGCGCGAACGTGGATCCTCGGAACCACAAGGAGAGGTCTACCTCATTGCTTGGAGTACATTCACCGAGTTTACTTTAGTACTTGCTGGTTAACCAATCCCCAACCACTTGCACTGGACGGTAGAGCGGCGGTCTCAGGACAGAGTTCAATCCCCGACCGTCCACGTGGCTGGGGACCATTCCTTTCCCTCGTCCCATCCCAAATCATATCCCCATCCCTTCCAAGGGCTATATAGTCCTCATGGCTTAGTGCCTTCTCGAACATAGTTACAGCCCCGCTTTTGTGCCAGGTAAGTACGGGCTCACCATAGCCCGTGCTACTTGCCCCGCTCCTGTGCCAGGTAAGTTACGGGCTCACCATAGCCCGTGCTACTTGCCCCGCTCCTGTGCCAGGTAAGTTACGGGCTCACCATAACCCGTGCTACTTGCCCCGCTCCTGTGCCAGGTAGTTACGGGCTCGCCATAGCCCGTGCTACTTGGAACTTGTTCCGAATAGCTGAATCCAGTTCGCTCAATATTTCCTCATAGCTCAATCCCTTTAGCTCAGGAACAAGTCTCATTTCATATTTTAGACCTTACAATTGTACCTGTAATTTCACCCTACAGACGTCATCACCGCTCTGGGGACATAAGCACTGTTGATTGGTCAACATCTCCTTATCATCAGGTGATTGGTGGAGGCGTCTTCGTCAACTTAAATCTCAGATACTACAAACGTTTGACGTCATACATATACAATAGTTGCTGCAACACAATAGTTGCTAGTGCAACATCCAGCAACACCAGTCAACAGACACCAGTTAATGAACAGGTGTGAGGTGAAGTAGATGAGTGAGACTCATTCCTCAACTTCTCATTATGAGCACAGGTGACTAGTGATCAGTGGAGGGAAGGAGGGAATAGAAGGGATAGAGAATAGCGAAGAGAGGGAGGTAAAGAGGGTTGAGGGGAGTTACTCTCCTAACCCATCAGCACTCTCAAAAAGGGTAAAAAAAAAATCTGAAAACCTCCACACCAGGTTTTCAGAACAAATGAACCTCACTCATAACAATGTCGCAGCATAGTCGACTAAAGCAGCGTCTGGGATCCTCTCAGACGCAGGTTCGATCCCTCGTCACGGCCCTTGTGGATTTGTTCATTTGATGCATCACGCTATTGTGATTTCTGTGTGTAACCCCCACTCATTTTTACTGGCCAGACCGGAAGATAAACCCACCCTCTGAACACACACAATTTGTCCATGTTTAAAGACAATACGAAAACAACTCGCGTTGTTATTGAAGACAAAACCCATCTCATTTAGCTACTTAGTCAACACCGAGTAGTTTCAGTGGTTGTGCAGGGCCATGTTCCAAGCCACGTCGATCCAGAACACACAACAAGACGAGAGTCCTCAGCCATTTCAAAGTCTGCTTCAAGTCGCTTTCACAAGCGACTTGAGAATGGTCCAGGACGGACCGAAACGTCGTCGTCCCTTCAACTTCTAGTGTGTGGTCTGGTCAACATTCTTCAGCCACGTTATTGTGACTCATCGCCTGCATCTGCTTCAAGAGTCACATCCAATTAAACCTGAATATAATGATGTTAGAATAATTCTACAGTTTATTAATAAAACAGTTTTAAAATAATAGTTGATTCTAGGAATAGTCATTTCTAAACCAGGGAGCCTCTGAACATCCCTGGTTTGAGGCTAACAAGCAGTTCAGTTTGTCCACACATTTTAAAGCCAAATCTCACTGCTCATCGAAATTTCAAGAACATTTGTAATTATCCCAATAGTAATCCTGCTCAATTTCCTTGCCTAACATGCTTCAAAATGTAATAAATAATTACAGGATAAATCCACAATAACGTGATTTATCAAGAAGAACATGTTTGAAACAGGACAGGAATCGAATGAGCATCCTAGGTGCCCCTAAACACGTGTCTGGGGTGACCCAGAACGCCGGTTCGATCCCACCATCGTGCTCCAAAGATTTTCTCCTAATCAACAATTATTTAAATTCCACAAAAATCTGTGATTTTTTTTACATAACTGAAACGTCAACTTGGCCGTTACTTATGATAAATGACGACAGAAAAAATAATTCGTATTAGAATAATAATAGTTATAATTTTATGAGAGCAACACCAAGGCAATAGAGTTTTCAGGGGGCCATTTAGTACCCTAATGGCTATCTGCAAAGTGGTAGGACAAAGTGGTAGGACAAAGTGGTAGGACAAAGTGGTAGGACAAAGTGGTAGGACAAAGTGGTAGGACAAAGTGGTAGGACAAAGTGGTAGGACAAAGTGGGAGGATAGGTGGGGTGGGTGGTGTAAGTGGGGAACCTCCTTGGTACTATGGGAGTGAAAGCTCCCAGGTAACTCTCCCAGGCACCTTATGCATGCAAATGTAGTCGATTGTTCCGTGGGTGTGGACTAGATACATCTACTGCATTATTATACAACATGGTCGATACCCTGTTGTATCCTACTGCTTTATTATACAACACAGTCGACTAGCTGGTTGATCAGTCCAGCAACCAGGAGGCCTGGTCGACGACCGGGCCGCGGGGACGCTAAGCCCCGGAAGCACCTCAAGGTAAACCTCAAGGTAAGGTAGCCTGATGCACCAAATGAACAAATCCACAAAGACCGTGACGAAGGTTCGAACCTGCGTCCGAGAGGATCCCAGACGCTGCTTGAATCGACTGAGCTACGACATGGTAAAAAGAGTTGCAACCGGGAAATCATCGTAAGTGATGATCATCGGGACGTAATTTCGAACCCTCGCCACGGCCCTTGTGGATTTGTTCAGCCTCTTTTACACTAGAGGGAAGTTGTGTTGCACTTGTGCCAGAACTTTGAATAATGTTGACAAATGGTGTTGTTTCCGCTATTGTTGTTGTTGTTTAAGTTTCGCTACCTGGAACAAAAAGTTCCAAGTAGCACGGGCTATGGTGAGCCCGTAGACCTTGTTTACGCTATTGCCAGACACGACTGCATATCCTGCAACACTTTCTCTACCCGGTAATTGTGTTTACACCTGGCAATGATGTTGGAAAAGCTTGCAGTATTGCACCGGGTCCCAGCAGCGTCCTGTCAGTAGACCAGAGTAGACCCAGTCGTCTGTATACCACCAGCATACTCTTCTTGGCCTGCTGGTAGTCAACTCCAGCCCCTCTCTACTCTCTCCCCCCCCCCCTCTCTCCACTCCCTTCCATTTCAACTTCCATCAAGTTCTTTCTCCTGCACCCTAACCTCCACACCAGTAGACTGAGAGCCGGGACCAAAGAGCCAGAGCTCAACCCCCACAAGCACAACTAGGGGAGCATACACACACACACCCATACAACTTTACCATCTGGAGCCCCATTAACCCCCCCCCTCACGGCACCATTCATACTGATAAACAAATCCCCCAACCTGGGATGAAAGAGGCTGCCGACTCTGGGGAGATAACTTCTCCCATACTAAAAGAGATGCCAGAGATAATTAGCTCGCGCGAGGAGATGAACTGCAGCGATATGGTGTTCCTGGTGGTGGGGGGGGGGGGTGGGGGGTAAGGAGGGGGGGTCTGGTGGTGATGGGGGGTTAGTTATCTAGCAGTGAGGTATAGCACTCTATGGTCAGTCTAACAGGAATGATGCACCTGTTGCGTTATATTTGAGGTATTTTGAAGTTTTGGTCGAATCTGGTCTTGAAGGTGTGGATGGAGGTGGCTTCCACAACTTCTTTTAATGTAGTCTTGTTGACCATCCTGTACAGGGTTCGAATATTTCTTACATTCTTTCTGCTCATTTCCGTGTCCAGCTTCCACCTGTGTCCTCTTGTTCTACTTCCTCTCAATTTGAAGATACTATTATTGTCCACCACTGTCCCCCCCCTCCCCCAGTATCTTGACTCACAACATACCCTCAACAGTGGGGATGTTGGGATCATGTCTCCTCTGTCCCTTCTATAATCTAGGGGTTTGAGACTTCAGTTAGTTCCATTAACCTATCCTCGTAGCTTAGCCCTGTATAAGCTCTGGCACCAATCTTTTTGTAAATCGTTTTAAGTTTTTAATTTGGTAATTATGCATCAGGAGGTGCGGGGTCCATGCCTGTGCCGCATACACCAGTATTGGTCTAACAAATATAGTGTAGATTGCCTTGAAGGAGTTCCGATTTATGTTTCTAAACGATGTTCTTATATTTGCCAATAATACAATCCACCGGGCCATCTCTTACCTGCAGGCGAGGAGTCACAATAACGTGGCTGAAGTATGTTGACCAGACCGCACACTGGAAGGTGAAGGGACGACGACGTTTCGGTCCGTCCTGGACCATTCTCAAGTCGATTGTGATGATCACTTTCTAGTGTGTGGTTTGGTCAATCTCTTACCTGTCTTATTTTTAATAACCCTGTCATAAAACGCAATGAAATGTGTCACAAATACGCTCGAGCAGAAGTCTGTATATCTGTCTGTTACAAGCTCTTTCAGTGACCTTTGACCCGGGGCCTCGCGGGACCTGAGTTCTTATAGGATATTTGTCTCGTTTCCCGCACACCACCCCCCCCCTTCTTGGCCACCGCCTATAGCCTCATTGAGTGAGTAAATGAGTCGCTACTCACGTAAACAAACCTTAAGATAAATTATAGCTTCAGGATAATCCCCCACTCCATCATTTCTCCAGGTAAATGGCCAACCATTTTTTCCTACTGATGTGTCACAGGAATGGCAGCTTAGAGGAAGAAGGGCACAGAGAGAGCTTTTAATCCATTAATCAAGGAAGAAAAAAATAAATTTCTGATTAGTTATGTAAGAATGAACTTTAAATCTTGTTTTTTTTTTTGTCAGACCGATGTATATTCCTGGCTTCTTGTGACAGAATAGTAATTTTAAAATGCCCATTTTATTTCGTAAATGCAAATATTTGATTGTTAATTATGGAATAATATGCTTTAATTCACCTCTTTTTTTTGTATGCAAGAATGCATACGTTTATTACTAGTTAAGTATGAACCGCGTAGTCTCTACGAAACAGCTATATCACTGCCAAGTCTGTCAGGTTATATTTTGTAGCCTGTTAAACAGTATGATAACAGTAAAATAAAATAAAATATATATGGAAATAAACTATATGTGTAAAATAAGAATATATATGAATATATGTGAATCATTACTTTTCATAGAAGGTTTAGATGACGGGCTGTTAGTCCACTCCTTGCAAGGAAGGGAATTATCAGGGGAAAGCGCCAAGTTATAACGACTAGATAGCACTTGGAAGCGATGAGGATAAGGATTTGGGATGGGACGGGGGGGGGGGGAAAGGAATGGCACCGAACCACTTGTGGACGGTCGCGGAATTGAACCCGGGCTAGCAAGAAGTTGGGCCCAGCAGGCCAAACTGTTCCGCTCACAGGTAAACATTCACAGGAGCACCTGGAGTTGATGACCTTTTTGACTCCTATTATCAAGCTTTGTTCTCAAATCACAATCGGGAATCCCGGGTTCGATTCCGGGGCGGAACAGAAATGGTTGGGCACGTTTCCGTTCACCTAATGCCTCTTTCCACCTTTCCAAACGATGGGCAGAGTTTCTTTCACCCTATGCCCCTGTTACCTAGCAGTAAATAGGTACCTGGGTGTTAGTCAGCTGTCACGGGCTGTTTCCTGGGGGGGGGATGGGGGGGGGGGAGTAGTAGTAGAAACAGTTGATTGACAATTGAGAGGCAGGCCGAAAGAGCAGAGCTCAACCCCTGCAAGCACAACTAGGTGAGTACAACAAACCGGACTAGCCAGGACATGGATAGGTCAAGATTCACAAGTTCACTTCGTGGATAGAACCTTATGCTCCCTGGGGCCAGATTCACGAAGCAGTTACGCAAGTACTTACGAACGTGTACGTCTTTTCTCAATCTCTGACGCCTTTGGTTACATTTATTAAACAGTTTACAAGCATGAAAACTTGCCAATCAACTGTTGTTATTGTTATAAACAGCCTCCTGGTGCTTCGGAGCTCATTAACTGTTTAATAATTGTAAACAAAGCCGCCAAAGATTGAGAAAAGGTGTACAGGTTCGTAAGTGTTTGCGTAACTGCTTCGTGAATCTGGCCTCAGGAAGTCGACAAATAGTCAGAACAAGTTCCCCAGGGTAAAAGGCATAGAGACACAGAGGATAGAATGAACCAACATACTCTCAGATTATGGGATCTAATCTCTTATATGGTGTAAACAAACGACTTGAAAAGTATAGAATGAATACTAGAACAGCATTCATGAATAACTTGGGTTCTTACCTAATTGAACCCAACTTACTCACAATCGACTTGAGAATGGTCCAGGACGGACCGAAACGTCGTCATCCCTTCACCTTCTCGTGTGTGGTCTGGTCAACATATTTCAGCCAGGGTTATTGTGACTCCTCGTCTGCAACAGGTTGCATGCCATGGATGAGTACTCACCATAAAACATCCCACACTAAAAGTGTGTTGCAAAGACAGCAGAAGTATTAGGAAACAAATAGCTGTATTAAGCGCACTTGTGTGCACAAGATCAACAGAGATTATTGCGCAAACAGAAACATAAATAAATATCGAAAACTTAAGGGATACAAATTATTTCATATATATAGAAAGATCAGAGAAGGGAACTATCAGAGGGAAAGCGCCAAGCCATTACAACTATATAGCACTGGGAAGGGGTCAGGATAAGGATTTGTGATGGGACGGGGGGAAGGAATGGTACCCAACCACTTGACGGTCGGGGATTGAACGCCGACCTGCAAGAAGCGAGACCGTCGCTCTACCGTCCGACCCAAGTGGTTGGGTCAGCACAACTCACAGAACATATAAAATGTAGTGGCAAAAAGGGAATTAAAACTGAGAAACACATACAAATTATTTGAATTTGATTAAAATAATGTTAGCCTGATCATTGGAGAGAGATATACACACGAGACCATGACATTTAAGGAAACTCAAGAAAAACTGTAGACCCTTATGTAGCAGCTCCTATTGATATCCAACTAAACATGATTGGTATGATCTCGGACGTAGGTTCGAATCCTCGTCACGGCCCTTGTGGATTTGTTCCAACTAAGCACATCCATATATGTCTCACATATACCTAAAACACACAAGTGATTCAAGTCTATTATGTTACTCAATAATCTGTTCTACCAATTAACAACCCCTGTATCCAAATTTTATTTATTGTTTTGGTATGACGTTTCGCAATGTGACTCCTCACATTCTCAAAGACTGTACCGTACCTAAGGAGACGCTCTTACCAATGTGCTACTGGGGAGCCTTGTGATTGTCGGGTGGCTCGAGGCTCCAAGCAATATTTAAAATTTGCAAACGATATAAAAAAAATTAGGGGGAAATAAAATCAGAAAAAAATTAGAAATCATTTCAAGACGATCTGGATAGAGTTTTAAATTCAACGAAGGGTTTTTGAATGCAGTTTAACGCTGAAAAAATCTAAGTGTTCTGAGCTAAAGAAACAATAACACCAGATAACAGCTGGAAAATATTTCAAGTGCGGAATAAAAATGCAAAAAAATGAGTTATGAATGAATTGATCCTAAATTACAAAAAATATACACAATATACAAAAAAAGGTAAATTGGATAGTGGGAATTATTCCTGGAAGCCTTAGCAATAACACCTCGTAATAAAACAGCAAAAGACTCTTATAAGGTTTATAAAATGTATAACATTATATACCGAGAGGCGAAACCCGTTTCCCGGTATGTATATGTATATATATATATATATATATATATATATATATATATATATATATATATATATATATACACTAAGAGCTTAAGCTTTGGACTAAAAACAGGACTGCAGTAAGCTTAGTAGAAGGTGAAGGGACGACGACGTTTCGGTCCGTCTTGGACCATTCTCAAGTCGATTAGAGAATATCTAATATTATTCTTCAGCTGAACTGCTGTTATAGGTGAGAAGTTGACAGAGAATGATTCTTATGGTGATTGATGGTGATGGTGGTAGTGTTGGTAGAGATGATGGTGGTAGATGTGGAAAGGAGGGGGGAGGTGGTGGTGGTGATGATGGTCTGGGTGGTGATAGCGGCGAGATGGAGATGGGAAGATGATAGTGGTGATGAGTAGAGATGACCCTGCCGCCACATATCGCAGCTGGTGATGATGGGGGAGTGAAAGATGCTTCTCTCTCTCTCTCTCTCTCTCTCTCTCTCTCTCTCTCTCTCTCTCTCTCTCTCTCGCTCTCTCTCTCTCTCTCTCTCTCGTGTATCATCAAACTGTTCTTCACTATGTTCTTCACTATAAATCTAACATTAAACCGTGCAACAGTTCAGTCTCATGCCTTGCCTGGAATCTTTACCCTTCAGGGAGAGTAAACAATCTCTCACGCGCGCGCACGCACTCACAAAACTACACACTGACAGAAACAAATGACAGAGAACGGAAGACCGACAGACAAACAGAAATTGGTAATCTACCCGTCAATTACATAAATAATGCTACACAAAATTGAAGCTACAATCTCAATTTCAGCGTATATCGTCCAAGATGCGTTCTGAAATACTTCGAGAAAACTTGACAGCCGGGATCGAACATGGTACAGTGGATAGCTGGCGTTTCTGGAGCGCCCAGAACCGCACGTTCGATCCCACTCCACTACAGTAATATTATTATTTTAATGTGCGTTAATGATTTGATTAGTCAAGTGTAAAATATGAGACCTTTCATGGCAGCATTCAGACGAGAATATNAAACTCAAACATGTCCGCCCTGCGCGGGAATCGAACCCTGGGCCATTCGACTGTGAGCCAACTGCGGTACAGAAAACACATGTCAGCACTGAAGTAAATCCTCAAATGTATATAGTGCCACGGGTATATAGCCACTCGGTGTATATAGATGCTGGTGTGGGTGGTTGTGTACATAACATGAGTTTTATATAACTGAGGCAATATAAACATGAGTTACGAGCAACGTGTTCTGGCCCTGGGAATGAATGAATGAATGAATGAATGAATGAATGAATGAATGAATGAATGAATGGAATCTCTCTCTTTATCTCTCCCCCTCCCCCTCTCCATCCATCCCCCACTCCCCCCCCCCCTCTCTCTCTCTCTCTCTCTCTCTCTCTCTCTCTCTCTCTCTCTCTCTCTCTCGTGTCAGTCTGGCGGTGTCTTTTCAAGTTTGTCCTACCCAAATCTTGACACATCTCTAAGACTCACCATCGCAGAAACCATCTCATTCATTTGTACAAACACGCTCTCTCACGCACGCACGCACACACACACACACACACACACACACACACACACACACACACACACACACACACACACACACACTGAGTACACGCCCACTGCCTTGGGCACACGCACACACAACATTTCTGATATACGTAAATGATCTTCCAGAGGGTATAGACACATTCCTATCATTGCTTGCTGCTGATGCTCTAATTATAGAAAAGATTGTGATAGAGGAGGACAGCATGAGGCTTCAAGATGTCCTGAACAAGCTGAAGGCATGACCCAACACGTGGCTATTTGAGTTTAACCCGAACAAATGTAAAGATGGACCTGAAAATGATGAGCGTTAGGATTCAACGGGCATTTGCACGTCCACATACGAAACCTGTACATCTTTTCTCAGTCACGGCGGCTATGTTTATAATGTAGTCTAATAACCTCGGGTGACTTAGTGTGAAACTCATAAACTGTTTAAAAAATAGAAACTAAGTACCCATGATTTAGGAAAGATATAGAGGTTTCGGACATTTAAATGTTTGATGGATCACAATCCTAGATCTGGGAGTGACTGTTCAAATACTGAAGGAAGTATACTCACAACATTCGTCAGACCACAGTTGAAGTATGCAGCAGTGGTGCAGTGCCCTTACCTGTAGAAATATCAGATACTTAGAAAGAGTGCAGAGAAATGCTGTTAAAATATTTACTTAAATAATCAGGAATAGAGTAATGCAGAAGATACACAGAGACCAGAAGAAGAACAAGAAGTAAAAATAGAAGTAGAAATAGTAATAGTGGCAGTAGCAGCAACAAAAATATCAACATTTCTAATTATTGTTTTAGATTTAGCTGCTGGGAACAAAATGTCGATGTAGCACGGGCTATGGCGAGCCCGTAACTACATCAGGTATAGTTAACAATTACCTCTCACTTATAGCTCACAGCCACTATAAAACAGCCCCCCCCCCAACTGTTCCACTGTTTATATATTACACATCAGCACAATATAGAACACGAAACAATGGAAATAAATTGAATAAAGTTTAGATTCAGGAAAGACCTGGGTAAATACCGGTTTGGAAATAGCAAGATCCAGGTTCGATGCCAGTCCTGCACCATTATTTTTCTTATAGATATAACATGTTAGTTTGATCTCCATGTGTATAGGGGCGGCTGATCCATGGAAAAAATTAACGTGAATTGTGTACAAGTTGTACATCATTCCTGTTTGTACAGCACTACAATTGGTACAACTAGTACCACCATTATCCCAACCAGCACTATTAGTCACAACGTCACAAAAATGATGTACTGAATTACCCGAACCAACCTAAACGAGGACCCACACATAGAAAACGCCATAACCCGTTTTTTTCCCGAATCACTGTGATTTATAATGCATCATAATTGTGCCTATGGGGGGATTTATACGTTAAAATACGATGTATTATGAACAAATCCACAAGGGCCGTGACGAGGACTCGAACCTGCGTCCGGGAGCATCCCAGGATACGTGTGTACGATGTATTATTTTAGGGAACAGCATCACCACTAACAGCAGCAGCAGCGTAAGATGAAGCTGGAGATGAAGCAAACAACCAGGAGACTTCACATCGCAACATGATATCAATATTAGCTTTTATGCAAATGTTGCCCAACCAGTTTTACCCCTCAACGATCTTCCTTCCCAAGGTTGTAATTCTCGCCTCTTAAAACGCTCATTTGCACCACCAGGGCTTTTCAGGACGAGGTTGTGTAGGCTCCGGTTACAATAATACCTGAAGGGTATATATATATATATATATATATATATATATATATATATATATATATATATATATATATAAATACCTAGAAGTATATACCTATATACCTATATATATATATATATATATATATATATATATATATATATATATATATATATATATATATATATATATAGTTGTACAAGATTACATGACTACAATGTTGCCTTAACACATACACAACCAATACAGGTGAAATGAAAAACACGACAATGGGAAACATTGATAAATGTCACAGACAGGTTCGATCATTGTTGCAAGTCAAACACTTCTTCAAATTCCTCTGAAGTTGGACTAGTGCCCAAGACGCAACAGACATTCCCCCTCTGGATCGCAACACTGAGGCGCTGGAACAAGAAACTTTTTGCACTCTGCTCTTTTGTAGCGCTGATCAATTTGTCCCCCAATTCCTTCTGGAACTTCAATGCACATTTTCCCCACGAACCAAGGGTCTCCGAACCGATCGGAACAAAGCTGTAGCAGTGTGCCAGACATCTGTATTTGATAATTTTCTGCGATTTCCTGAAAGAAGAAGCGCCACCGCTTTCACGTGTGCTGTAGTGGAGGCGGGTACTGGCCAGTGTAGCAGCGCACGTGTAGTCCCACACCACATGCTTACCATCCTTCCAAGGAAGCAAGGTGACCCCATCTGGGCGCTTCTGAGGGTCGTTAGGTCTGGATAAGTGTGGTTCTCTTTGTGCTGGGCAGCGGGCTGTGGCGAGGCTCCTCTTGATGATGTCGCTGACTTCTTCATGAATATCATGTTGTGAATAAATAAATATATATATATTATATATATATATATATATATATATATATATATATATATATATATATATATATATATATATATATATATATATATGACATGGGCTGGGTGTACTCTCTTGAGGACTGAGAAGTGTCTCAGGATTTTGTGCAAATATGTATCCGTGTCCATGTGTGTCCGAACGGGAGAGGAAGGTGGACAGGAGGGAAAACGATAGAGAAAAAGCAGGAGAAAGAGGGGGAAAAGAAGTGAAAAAGAGGAAGGGAAGGAGAGTAAAGAGACTGAGCAGGAAAAAGAAGGGGGGAGGGGGAGGGAGGCAGACAGGGAAATGGGGAAGAAATCAAAGCAAAGCAAGCAACAATCACTGTGCAAATGTGTTGCACCGTCACCCTTGCAACCTCCCCCCCCCCATCCACCCATCTTCCCGCCCCATAATCCCCCCTCCCCCCTCTCCACCCACGCGTCTAAAGACCCCCATAAAGCTCAACAGCCCAGCTTTACAGCGTACGAAAACCACCTCTCTGGTGATGAGCACCTTGGTGCTATCTCACTCAGCCTGTTCTTAAGTACACATTTCCTCACAGATTACAGGATAACTGTACCGCCTTACCACTCTCCCTCATGCCTAAGCCACCCTTAAATCCTCTACCCTGTACCCGGGAGGAATTTCGTGTTTATGTCGTGTTGAAGTCTATAGCAGCAGCTCGTACTCCTAAGGATCCCCAACGTCAAGAAACTGTCGTCCTAAAATGTCGTTATCCTAACCTGCCAGAGGACCCAAAACAGAAAACGGGATATTAAGGCCATTTCGCGAGCCGTTACCATTTTCTAGAACGATGATTTTTGGCCTTTATTTTACTGCTATTATGGCGAGGTGCGGCCTGTCTGCACCCCACAAACACACCACACATGAACAAATCCACAAGGGCCGTGATTAGGGTTCGAACTTACGGCGGAGAGGATCCCATCAGACGCTGCCTTAGTAGACTAGACCCCCTTGTGGATTTGTTCATTTGATGCATCAGGCTATTGTGATATCTGTGTGTATACACCTCACATGTCTAGTCATTCACAACACTAGCCAGAGCATACATATTAACTTCTGTCCAACATGGGCAGAGTTAAAGTCATTAGACTAAGCACAGCATACATATTAACTTCTGTCCAACATGGCCAGAGTTAGAGTCATTAGACTAAGCACAGCATACATATTACTTCTGTCCAACATGGCCAGAGTTAGAGTCATCAGACTAGGCACAGCATACATATTAACTTCTGTCCAACATGGCCAGAGTTAGAGTCATTAGACTAAGCACAGCATACATATTAACTTCTGTCCAACATGGCCAGAGTTAGAGTCATTAGACTAGGCACAGTTGCATAGTTGAAGAACTGAATAACTTAGTATTGACAAAGACTTTCTACACAGTCAAAACACTCAACTGACTTGTATACACACACGATCGAGCCCAACCTTGACAATGTTTAACAAATAATATGTTAATGATTTAGTTATAACAAAGCATTATACAGCTTGGGAATAGTCTCCAGTGTAAATCACCCTGAGTGTAAATCTGTGGGTGTAGATCACCTTTGTAAATCTGTGAGTGTAAATCACCCTATAGCTTCTTCATATAACGTTTTCCCAAACCACGTACACATAGCATTAAGAGTAATACATTATTTACCATAATTTACACATGGTTGCATGTGTAAATTATGCAACCATGTGATTCAATCGGTGATTCCTTCTCTATATAAATCTGCCGCAATAAACCTGAGTCATACTTGCAACACAACAAATTTGTTGCAACGGAAATGTTAATATACTGTGCTTTAGATGTTGTTGTTAAAGATTCGCTACTTGGACCAAAAAGTTCCAAGTAGCACGGGCTATGGCGAGCCCGTAGTGTGCTTTAGAGGCGGGGAGTTAGACGCGATCTATAATCTAACAAAGAGTCCGGCTCTGTGCGGACTCTAAGCACTTTACATTTGTTGGTAACCATTGGGGTGTATTTGGGTATTTTGCGTCGGTGTTATTGACCCACGGGAGTGATCCATGGACAGTAGTTTTTGGACGGGTGCATTGTTGATCTACTGGTTTGAGGGGTAGATTGTTGATCTACTGGCTTCAGGGGTAGATTGTTGACTCATTGTCTTCAGGGGTAGATTGTTGACCCACTGGCTTGAGGGGTAGATTATTGACCCATTGTCTTCACGGGTAGATTGTTGACCCATTGTCTTCAGGGGTAGATTGTTNTTTCAGAACATTATATATCACATATGTCAGACCAATCCTGGAGTATGCGGCTCCAGCATGGAGTCCCTATCTAGTCAAGCATAAGACTAAACTGGAAAGGTTCAAAGGTACACCATACACCAGATAGTACCCGAGCTGAGAGGTATGCTACGAGGAGAGATACAGGAATTAAACCTCACTTCGTTGGAAGACAGAAGATTTAGGGGGGACATGATCACCACATTCAAGATTCTCAGGGGAATCCACAGGGTTGATAAAGACAGGCTGTTTAACACAAGGGGCAACGCACTAGGGGACACAGGTGGAAGCTGAGTGCCCAAATGAGCCACAGAGATATTAGAAAGAACTTTTTTAGTGTCAGAGTGGTTGACAAATGGAATGCATTAGGAAGCGATGTGGTGGAGGCTGACTCCATACACAGTTTCAAGTGTAGATATGATAGAGCTCAATAGGCTCAGGAAACTGTAACCTGTTGATTGACGGTTGAGAGGCGGGACCAAAGAGCCAGAGCTCAACCCCCGCAAGCACAACTAGGTGAGTACAACTAGGTGAGTACACACACACACACACACACACACACACACACCACACACACACACACACACACACAAACACACAACACACACCCCACAACACACACACACACACACACACACACAAATCCTGCAAGAGTCAAATAGAGAGAAAGATTTGGGGGTTGATATCACATCGAACCTGTCCCCAGAGGCCCACATCAAAAGAATATCATCAGCGGCATATGCTAGACTGGCTAACACAAGAACTGCCTTAGAAACTTGTTTAAGGAATCTTTCAGAACCCTGTATACCAACACTTATGTAAGACCAATCCTGGAGTATGCAGCTCCAGCCTGGAGTCCCATACCTAGTTAAACACAAGACAAAGTTAGAGAAGATTCAGCGGTATGCCACCAGGCTCGTCCCGGAAACTGAGAGGAATGAGCTACGAGGAAAGCTAAAGGAGCTGAACCTCACATCCCTGGAAAACAGAAGAGTAAGGTGATAACCACCTACATGATAACCACCTACAAAATTCTCAGGGGAATTGACAGGGTGGACAAAGACCAACTCTTCAGCACGGGTGGGAACACGAACAAGGGGACACAGGTGGAAACTTAGTACCCAGATGAGCCACAGAGACGTTAGAAAAGAATTTTTCAGTGTCAGAGTAAATAAATGGAATGCACTAGGCAGTGATGTGGTGGAGGCTGACTCCATACACAGTTTCAAATGTAGATATGATAGAGCCCAGTAGGCTCAGGAATCTGTACACCAGTTGATTGACAGTTGAAAGGCGGGACCAAAGAGCCAACCCGCAAGCACAACTATGTGAGGACAATAAGGTGAGTACTTCCAAGTGCTGGCTAGGATCTAAGGATCTACACAACAGCAATTAGATGCAAGAAACCAGTGACAATTAGCGAGATAAGATGTCCCCAGCAACAGAAGTTGTCTGAGAGTGAATAACAGTGAAGACATAAGAACAACGGGACTTAACGACACACGAATCAGGGCCAGAGACGAAGACAACAGTAGAAGAGAGAGGTAGAGAGGACCGGGTTATACCTACAAGGTGAGGCCCGCTTCTTGGTGTGTATATATTATATATATATATATATATATATATATAATTATATATATAATATATATATATATATATATATGATAACCTGGTGGCGATACAGAGGGAAATGCGCCACTGCATCCAGGGTTCCTGCCCGCCATCTGAGGAGCTGAGGAACTCGACAACTTATGATAACCATCTTTGTAACCTATATGTAACTCTTTTTGTAACAAAGTTCAATAAAGCAAATATATATGTGTACATACAAAAGAATGGGGGTGGTAGGAAAAGAAAAATATTAGTGTTCAGTGAGAAACCACAAGGTCTCCTCTGAATACGTTTTATTTTCTTCTTCTCCGAGGCTATGGGTCCCCACATTGGCAACCAGAGGTGGTACCCTCCCAAAATTTAAAATATATATATATATATATATATATATATATATATATAATATATATATATATATATATATATATATATATCCGGTCTTCGACCAAGCCTCCTTTTGTTACCCCCCCCCCCCCCAGGAAGCAGCCTGTAGCAGCTGTAACTCCCAGGTACCTATTTACTGCTGGGTTAACAGAGGCATCAGCGTGAAAGAAACATTTTGCCCATTTGTCTCCGCCTCCACCGGGGATCGAACCTCAGGACTACGAATCCGAAGCGCTGTCCACCCAGCTGTCAGGCGCCCTTGACAGATGGGTCAAGATTTGTTCTGCAGCTATTAAACAAGGAAAAAAAAGTTCCACAGGGTATGAAGAGTTGAGGTGGGGACAGGCAGCCTGCAGTGGTCACCCCAACGGCCGAGTGAGTAGTTTAGAATCATGAAATAGGAGGACTATTGGGCCGTGCTAGGTTAGGTATCTTGAGGTTATCTTGAGATGATTTCGGGGCTTTTTGTTATTTAGTCCCGGCGGCCCGGTCCTCGACCAGGCTCCACCCCCAGGAAGCAGCTCGTGACAGCTGACTAACACCCAGGTACCTATTTTACTGCTAGGTAACAGGGGCATTTTACTGCTAGGAAGCTGAAATCATATATGTTGTCGAACCTACGCCTGAAACAACACAGTGATCGCAAGTACCCA
Source organism: Procambarus virginalis (assembly GCA_020271785.1). Taxonomy (NCBI): domain Eukaryota; kingdom Metazoa; phylum Arthropoda; class Malacostraca; order Decapoda; family Cambaridae; genus Procambarus; species Procambarus virginalis. The sequence goes on from WNGS01164437.1 coordinate 22,786,779, forward strand.
GTATTTTGTTCCAGATACGCATACATTCCTCCCAGTAGATGAATTGAGAGTGAAGACAATTCGTGTGTGGTCTTGCTGTCAATTTGTATAGTGTCAATGAGTTCCGGAACACTTAATTGAGCAGTTAACTGATTACTAAGGTTATGTGTGATTAGTTCTTGGTTATAATGGTGTCAAGAGGTAAACATACGTTATCAGTCGGGAAGAACGGTATCTTTGATTAACTTGTGCCAGATCAACCTTTTTGAAAATGGCTCCCTGTCCTTGAATTCAAATGTTCATCCCTTTCAATCCCTCCCTCCTGCCGAGCTGGGTGAGTGTTTCAACCCCATCCTGTTCCAGCCGAGGCTGGGTGGGTTTCCTCAACCCTTCCCTTCCTGTTCCCTCCAGCGAGGCTGTGGTGAGTGTTTCCTCAACCCTTCCCTTCTCTGTTCCCTCCAGCCGAGCTGTGGTGAGTGTTTCCTCAACCCTTCCTTCTCCTGTTCCCTCCAGCCGAGGCTGTGGTGAGTGTTTCTCAACCACTTCCCTTCTCTGTTCCCTCCTCCTGTCTGTAGGGGGGTGAAGCCCCCATAACCCCCACCCTTCTCTCAGACACTGACGAAGGCCAGGCAGGGCTGACCTCAGGCGCGTGTGGCTTCAAAGATGACGCTGGTCCGCCCTAGGAGGGAAGGGAGGGAAGAGAAGGAAGGAAGGGAAGGAAGGGAGGGAAGGATGAAGGAAGAGGAAAGGAAGGGTAGGGAAGGGTGAACCAGATGAAAACGCTGCTCGCTACCCATTCCCCAAGATGGGAGAGGAAGAGGGAGAGGAAGAGGGAGATGAGAAGGAAGTAACGGGAAAGGGGAGAAAAGAACAAGACCCTGAAGAACAGGAAGTCGTGATAACACCATCAGAAAGAAGAACAAACGACTGAAAGGGGAACACAGTTGGGCAAACACAGACACGAGTGTATAGTGTGTGTGTGTATATGTGTGTATATGTGTGTATATGTGTGGTGTGTATATGTGTGTACGCGAGCGCCGCGCGTGCGTGTATGTGACACGCGCTGGCGTGAGTTATACAGAACTCAGATAACCCAACTCATCAGTGTTTGCTCATTCCCCGACCCACCACACATCTCTCACACTATACGACGTAAAGAAAAAGCTAATTAAACACAGACGTTGTGACGTTTAAACAACGCCCCCGTCACCGCCTGGCAGACCCGACACACGGCAACATTTACACCCACGTCAACTGATACCCCCAAAAATTCATCACGAAATTACCTAAAATTAGGGATGAATCGGGTGAGTGAGAGGCAGAAGGGCACACGAGTTAAATGCAGCATAAATGCATACGAATTATTGAGTACATCGGATTGATAAAATTGTTATCAAAGAAGGTGGTAGTACAGTACTTAAGAGACAGTATAATGACATGAGGTGGCATCATCAGGTATGAGGGTCCACTACTGCTCACAGGATGGGTATGGGGTCCACTACCTCTCACAGGATGGGTATGGGGTCCACTACCACTCACAGGATGGGTATGGGGTTCACTGCCTCTCACAGGATGGGTATGGGGTTCACTGCCTCTCACAGGATGGGTATGGGGTTCACTGCCTCTCACAGGTTGGGTATGAGGGTTCACTACTACCCACAGGATGGGTATGAGGGTCCACTACTGCTCGCAGGTAGGGTATGGGGTCCACTACCACTCACAGGATGGGTATGGGGTCCACTACCACTCACAGGATGGGTATGGGGTCCACTACCACTCACAGGATGGGTATGGGGTCCACTACCACTCACAGGATGGGTATGGGGTCCACTACCACTCACAGGATGGGTATGTGGTCCACTACCTCTCACAGGATGGGTATGGGGTCCACTACCTCTCACAGGATGGGTATGGGGTTCACTGCCTCTCACAGGTTGGGTATGAGGGTTCACTACTACCCACAGGATGGGTATGAGGGTCCACTACTGCTCGCAGGTAGGGTATGGGGTCCACTACCACTCACAGGATGGGTATGGGGTCCACTACCACTCACAGGATAGGTATGGGGTCCACTACCACTCACAGGATGGGTATGGGGTCCACTACCACTCACAGGATGGGTATGGGGTCCACTACCACTCACAGGATGGGTATGGGGTCCACTACCACTCACAGGATGGGTATGGGGTCCACTACCCCTCACAGGATGGGTATGGGGTCCACTACCACTCACAGGATGGGTATGGGGTCAACTACCCCCATAGTAATCAAACTCGTTTATAACCGCCTCACCACGAATGTAAATTACAAAGTTTTTGTGGTCCATTCCTCGTACTAATTATGTGAAACTGAAACCATGCAGCCAATTACCCACAAGATGAGAATGGAGTTTCTAATAAATAAATTAAACAAACTCGGACTCACTCTTAGGATTACAATTGTGTTTGATAAAGTCTATGAACTGACTGTTGTATATGTCAACAAACCATGTAATTGGCTAATTAAGTTTGGAATTGCTTAAACAACTAGCTTCAGGGGGTGAATTTTGTAGCCTATTACATACATGCTATTAAGGACTGTTGATTTATATGGAAAAATTAGCAAGACTAACTTGCTAATCTAAATTAGTTTTGGGGTCAAGTTCCTGAGCATATTATGCCTCTGTGGCCTTCACAACAACAGCTCACAGGATGGGTATGGGGTCCACTACCACTCACAGGATGGGTATGGGGTCCACTACCACTCACAGGATGGGTATGGGGTCCACTACCCCCCACAGGATGGGTATGGGGTCCACTACCACTCACAGGATGGGTATGGGGTCCACTACCCCCCACAGGATGGGTATGGGGTCACTACCGCTCACAGGATGGGTATGGGGTCCACTACCACTCACAGGATGGGTATGGGGTCCACTACCCCCCACAGGATGGGTATGGGGTCCACTACCGCTCACAGGATGATCAAGCCGTTCACCAAGCTGGCCAGAATAACATTTCACCCATGTAAACACACATTATATATAAAAGAACATACCTGGAACACTGTTTATGTAGGACAGACGTTTAACAGATCTATCCCTATCCACGGAGGACAGAAAACAATGTATATATGCATGGTAAATAAATGTAAATAAATGACCACATCTGCGGCACAGAACAAACAGATGTAAAAGATATTTCCACCAACCCAACCAACCCACTTAGCCTATTGATCTGATGCACAGAAACGGACATCTGTGAGCCGTTGCTTTTCATAATTGGTGAATTCGGTTCCCACATTACTCTCTCCTATTTTCTCAATTCATCTCATCCGAATCTATTTATTTATCTATTTCCCTATTCCCTTTTTTCCCATTCACCTGAGTCTCTCTCGCCCCTCCTCCTCCAACAAGAACATTGCAGTAGCAACGTCTTGCAATAGAGCTCAACAGAGCGGGGTCTCGTCACCATCTCAGGAGATGGGAGCAATTTAAGCTAATCTTATAGAGTTTCAACTAACGGCTTAACTTTCTTGTGGCAGAGAACGGCTCTCTGTGGCTCTCTCTCCCACTGTGTGTGTGTGGGGAGAGAGAGAGAGAGAGAGAGAGAGAGAGAGAGAGAGAGAGAGAGAGAGAGAGAGGAGTGTGTGTGGTGTGTGTGTGTTGTGTGTGTGTGTGTGTGTGTGTGTGTGTGTGTGTGTGTGTGTGTGTGTGAGAGAGAGAATCATTTGATCAATGTTTACCTTCACCTGATGCCTCTCTTCACCCAGCAGTGGAGCAGGAGGCACACTGAGAAGTGGCAGGAGTCGCCCAAGACTGTTTCTGCAGCAGTGCAACTCGCCAGATGTCTGACCTGTCAGAAACAGTTCCGCAGGATACTTTTTACATCTCCGCACATATATGTCAACTGCGTTTAAACCTTCACTGGGACTGAACAGGGGGCATAGAGGCGAAGCTCAACCGTCCAGCAAGAACAACTAGATCGAGTACAGATTTAGTACTGAGTACAGTCTCATTTTGATACCAGGTACTTGAACTGGTCGGTACAGCGTCGGCCTCGCCTCTTGCAGGTCGGCGATCGATTCCCCGATGGCCCCAAGTGGTTGAAAGGTATCGTTCCTTCACTCCATCTCAATATCCCAGTTCCTATCCTGTCCTCGTATCCCATGTGCCACACAGTCATCATCCTGACTTTGAACTGTCTTCTCATCATTTAATGCTGGACGGTAGAGCGACGGTCTCGCTTCATGCAGGTCGGCGTTCAATCCCCGACCGTCCAAGTGGTTGGGCACCATTCCTTTCCCCCCGTCCCATCCCAAATCCTTATCCTGACCCCTTCCAAGTGCTATATAGTCGTAATGACTTGGTGCTTTCCCCCTGGTAGTTCCCTTCCCTTCACCATTTAATGTCTTAGGGAGTGGGATGAGTATTGTAAGTCGTATGTTGGTGTCAGGAATGTTGATGGAGCCTTCTAGTTTCCATTCCTCATAATGCTTAGGTCAGTAGGTTTTTCCTGGGACCTTTTCCTGGGAACTTGTATCTTGCCAGAGTAATGTAATTGTTTGTTGTTGTTGTTGTTGTTAAAGATTCGCTACCTGTAACAAAGTTCCAAGTAGCACGGGCTATGGTGAGCCCGTAGATGTAATTGTTTCTACCTCTAGGACTGGGACGCGATATTTAGTCAAGTTAATTCATCAAGACGCAATATTTAGTCTAGTTAATTCATCAAGACGCAATATTTAGTCTAGTTAATTCATCAAGACGCGATATTTAGTCTAGTTAATTCATCAAGACGCAATATTTAGTCTAGTTAATTCATCAGGGTTATATTTAATCTAGTTAATTCATCAAGAAGAGGTTAACCTGGGTGTGGTCATAAACCTCTGGTTGTGAATACTTCACTCTTAAGTCTGTATTGCACTTCATTTGCATATTTCGTTTTCTTTGCAAGAGCAATGAATAAGGAGGACAAGAGAAAACTAGATTATTTTCTCCAAGGAGTGCCGGACCAATCGGGCTGTGGTGGATATGTGGGCTGCGGGCTGCTGCAAGCAACAGCCTGGTGGACCAAGCTCTCACAAGTCAAGCCTGGCCTCGAGCCGGGCTTGGGGAGTAGAAGAACTCCCAGAACCCCATCAACCAGGTAAAATTCACCTCTTAGCACTAACTACATTTACGGTAAACAATATACAACGTTCTATAAAAAACTTTTATTTTACTTTCTGAGCCAGAGAAGGCCATATATTTACAATGGTAACCCACACACACACACACACACACACACACACACACACACACACACACACACACACATACATATGTTCTTCCGTTCTCCATGGACAGTGTGAGAGAAGGCGTACCACAACAGTGTGACCAGATGGCAAGTTCTCAACCACCGAAGGTGATCCAAGTGCTCTCACAATGCTAACTAGTACTACGGGATCACCATAGCCCGTGCTACTTGGAACTTTTGTTCTGGGTAGCGAATCTTTAACAACAACAACAACAGCTAACTAGTACATATACAATACATATAGTTACGTCAGCCCTACATAAACATGTAGATACATGTGGCATAGTTTAGGAGCCGGTCGGCCGAGCGGACAGCACACGGGACTTGTGATCCTGTGGTCCTGGACTCGATCCCAGGCGCCGGCGAGAAACAATGGGCAGAGTTTCTTTCACCCTATGCCCCTGTTACCTAGCAGTAAAATAGGTACCTGGGTGTTAGTCAGCTGTCACGGGCTGCTTCCTGGGGGTGGAGGCCTGGTCGAGGACCGGGCCGCGGGGACACTAAAGCCCCGAAATCATCTCAAGATAGTTGAGTTATTAAATACTCAACCACAGAATGTGATTAATGTGTGTTTATAAAGGTGAAATGCAATTTCAGCCAGCTTATCTTGAGGTTATCTTGAGATGATTTCGGGGCTTAGCGTCCCCGCGGCTCGGTCCTCGACCAGGCCTCCAACCCCAGGAATTAGCCCGTAGCAGTTGTCTAACTCCCAGGTACCTATTTACCAGAAGGTGAACAGTGGGGGCATCAGGGTGAAAGAAACTCTGTCAATTTGCCTCCACCGGGGATCGAACCCGTAACCTCATGACTACGAATCCCGAGCGCTGTCCACTCAGCCGTCAGGCCCCTACACATAGCTTACACACCCATAAAAATATGTAATTAACCCGCTGTAAAAGCTGTGTCATATCTACCCAACATATGTTGGCTGAAGAGCCCCATCTTGTGTATCATGGCGTTGTTATATTGCAGCTTGCAACGCCTTGTGTTGCTAAAATACGTGTTCGTTGCATGTCCAGCCCGTCCTCCTAAGGTGTCCCCCAACGTCAAGAAACTGTCGTATTAAAGTGCCCTCATCCTACAACCCGTCCTCGCAAATTCGTATAGTCAATATTGACTTATTAAATAAGTGCATAGGTGACATACTTAACATAATAGTTTCCCTTGAAAATCTTCAAGAAAACACCGACCTTACGTAACCTACTTAGTATGTTAAGATGAGCATCTTATTGCTTCGTAATTACAATTATTACCTAACCTATACCTATAATAGGTTAAGTAACAATTGTAATTACGAAGCTATAAGATGCTTATCTTAACATACTAAGTAGGTTAGGTAAGGTCGGTGTTTTCTATGAAACTTTTCAAGGGAAACTATTATGTTTAGTATGTCACCTATGCAGGTAACTAATAAGTCAATATTGACTATACGAATTTGCGAGGACGGGTTGCATCCTAAGCTACCTGAGGACCCAAAACAGAAAACGGGACTGTGTGTCGATTTCGCGAGCCGCTACTATTTTCTAGTACGGCAATATTTTGGAAGAGTGTTCGTGGAGATGCGACGCTCTAGTAGCAGGCCGGGTTAGTATTAGTGAGATGTGTTTGTTAGGGTTAATGCTAAAACAGTGCCCGGATGTGTATGGGGCGCAGTGTACGAGTATTTCTTTAAGTAACTAGAATAAATTGACCTAATATATATTGTGTGTGGCTAGTATTAATATTATTTTAAATGACATTTAATCTATAATTATTTTCAACTTAATTTCCATAATAATTCAACCAGAGAGGAATGATTTATTCACAAAAAATTGTATAGTTTTATGAAGAATATTAATTCTAAACGTTAATTCTAGCCTTACAAGTCCAAGATCTTTCATAAGTCCCTGGAAGTTCAACACTAATTACTTTACAACGTAATTATAAATTACTTTACAATTTTAAATTTATTATCATCACATCCAAACTTATAGTGTTAAATACTCTTGCCTGAAACAGTTCATCCTTAACAAGACTCTCTATTGTTGAGATGACTGTATCAAGACTATATACTGCCCAAACGACTCTACCAAGGCTCTATATAGTGTCCAAAATATAGTGAACTTTCATAGCAGGTGCCACGGTGGCGTTGAATGTACATAGGATCACTAGGAAGCGATGTGGTGGAGGCTGACTCCATACACAGTTTCAAGTGTAGATATGATAGAGCCCAGTAGGCTCAGGAACCTGTACACCAGTTGATTGACAGTTGAGAGGCGAGACCAAAGAGCCAGAGCTCAACCCCCGCAAGCGGACGAAGTACATCCAGAGATGTACCTTGTTTAGCAATTAAATCCTGGTTGAAGAACCATTGGGTAGCAAAAGACCATCATTAGAGGTGTGTCTTGTTACAATACTTAACTATTCCAGCAAAGTCTGGCTCTCGTGGCAAATGAAATAGCCAATGACAAACTACGTCGATTAACATAAGTTCAAATATCTAACTATCTCTAAGTTTGAATACTAAGTACTAAGAATACTGCATACTTGCATACTAAGAATACTTAGGTCACTATTGGTATACATTATTATTCTCACGTAATATTACATGAATATTATGATCTGATCATATACACTATTTATATTAATTGAAATACTTTATTAATTGATATACTTATTTAATTGATATATATTAATGAATAATTATCATTACAATTAATCTTCGTTAATTTTAAATCCTTAATTAACCTCCCTTTGACAGAGCTCAAATCAACAAATTATTTACAGGTTTTTAATGAGTTTATAATAGATGTCGGTGGCATCTAAAGTACTTAAACAAAGCTGTGAATACCACTTCCGGCCACCCAGGCTACTCCAAGGGCTGTTACGCCACAATCCATGAACCCGGGTTCGATTCCCGGTCGAGACTGAAACAAAGGGGCAGAGTATTTTTTTAAATGGATACATCTATGCACCTCTATAGTTCGGTGTATTGATTGACCGAACATACGGTACTTATTTGTGCTTGCGGGGGTTGAGCTCTGGCTCCTTGGTCCCGCCTTTGGTGTAAGTTAAAATCGCTATCGAATCTCTGAGATTTAAGGATTTAATCGTACCTTATTCAAGTGGATAAAGCCAGAAGAGGTGGTTGTGGAAGCCACCTCCATTATCAACTTTAAGAACAGACACGACACGGAACCTGAATGACAAAGAGATTTAAAGAAAGCGACAAGAGAATAGAAGATAAACAACTCTCACCGTAGCCAATCACTTGGGCTGGACGGTAGAGCGACGGTCTCGCTTCATGCAGGTCGGCGTTCAATCCCCGACCGTCCAAATGGTTGGACACCATTCCTTTCCCCCGTCCCATCCCAAATCCTTATCCTGACCCCTTCCAAGTGCTATAGTCGTAATGGCTTGGCGCTTCCCTCTGATAGTTCCCTTCCTTTGACCGTAGTCACAGAGAGGTAAAACACCACCTCACCTTCCCGTGAATTATGGGCAATAGGCTGTTATCTCCAGCCCGTCTCAACAACCAATTATGAGGCTTCTGCCTGGTGACATAAGGGCGATATTATACTCCTCCTCGTGCAAGGTCGTATTGGAGGTCGTGGGAGCTGGTCCAGCCTAGGGTATGACGGCTGAGTGGACAGCGCTCGGGATTCGTAGTCCTACGCTTCCGGGTTCAATTTCCGGGGGAGGCGGAACAAAATGGGTAGAGTTTCTTTCCCCCTTACAGGATAGGTATGGGGTCCACAACCACTCACAGGACAGATATGGGGTCCACAACCACTCACAGACAGTATGGGGTCCACCCACTCACAGGGCATTATGGGGTCCACAACCACTCACAGG
>WNGS01164437.1:22801274-22812920 GCA_020271785.1 Procambarus virginalis
GCATGTATGGGGTCCACAACCACTCACAGGACAAGTATTGGGTCCACAACCACCACAGGACAGGTATGGGGTCCACAACCACTCACAGGGCAGGGTATGGGGACCACAACCACTCACAGGACAGGTATGGGGATCCACAACCACTCACAGGCACAGGTATGGGGTCCACAACCACCAACAGGACAGGTATGGGGTCCACAACCACACATACAGGGACAGGTATGGGGATCCACAACCACCAACAGGACAGGTATGGGGTCCACAACCACCAACAGGACAGGTATGGGGTCCACAACCACCAACAGGACAGGTATGGGGTCCATCTACCACCAACAGAACGGATATAGGATCCACCAATACTCGCAGAATCGGGCTAAATAATATATGACCTTAAGAAACTAGAAATGTCCATGAACAAAACACGTAGAAACTCAAACATGTCCGCCCTGCGCGGGAATCGAACCCTGGGCCATTCGACTGTGAGCCAACTGCGGTACAGAAACACATGTCAGCACTGAAGTAAATCCTCAAATGTATATAGTGCCACGGGTAATATAGCCACTCGGTGTAATAGATGCTGGTGTGGGTGGTTGTGTACATAACTGAGTTTATATAACTGAGGCAATATAAACATGAGTTACGAGCAACGTGTTCTGGCCCTGGGAATGAATGAATGAATGAATAATGAATGAATGAATGAATGAATGGAATCTCTCTCTTTATCTCTCGGCGGGACCAAAGAGCCAGAGCTCAACCCCCGCAAGTACAATTAGGTGAGGACAATAGGTGAGTACTCTCCAAGTGCTGGCTAGGATCTAAGGATCTACACAACAGCAATTAGACTGCAAGAAACCAGTGACAATTAGCGAGATAAGATGTCCCCAGCAACAGAAGTTGTCTGAGAGTGAATAACAGTGAAGACATAAGAACAACGGGACTTAACGACACACGAATCAGGGCCAAACAGAGACGAAGACAACATAGAAGAGAGAGGTTAGAGAGGACCGGTTTATACACTACAAGGTGAGGCCCGCTTCTTGGTGTGTGTACATTATATATATATATATATATATATATATATATATATATATATATATATATATATATATATATATATATATATCCGGTCTTCGACCAAGCCTCCTTTTTGTTACACCCCCCCCCCAGGAAGCAGCCTGTAGCAGCTGTCTAACTCCCAGGTACCTATTTACTGCTGGGTTAACAGGGGCATCAGCGTGAAAGAAACATTTTGCCCATTTGTCTCCGCCTCCACCGGGGATCGAACCTCAGGACTACGAATCCGAAGCGCTGTCCACCCAGCTGTCAGGCGCCCTTGACAGATGGGTCAAGATTTGTTCTGCAGCTATTAAACAAGGAAAAAAAAAGTTCCACAAGGTATGAAGAGTTGAGGTGGGGACAGGCAGCCTGCAGTGGTCACCCCAACGGCCGAGTGAGAGTAGTTTAGAAACAGGAAACAGGAGGACTATTGGGCGTGCTAGGTTAGGTTATCTTGAGGTTATCTTGAGATGATTTCGGGGCTTTTTTGTTCTTTAGTGTCCCGGCGGCCCGGTCCTCGACCAGGCCTCCACCCCCAGGAAGCAGCTCGTGACAGCTGACTAACACCCAGGTACCTATTTTACTACTAGGTAACAGGGGCATTTTACTGCTAGGAAGCTGAAATTCATATATATTTGTCGAACCTACGCCTGAAACACACAGTGATCGCAAGTACCCAGTATTTTGTTCCAGATACGCATACATTCCTCCCAGTAGATGAATTGAGAGTGAAGACAATTCGTGTGTGGTCTTGCTGTCAATTTGTATAGTGTCAATGAGTTCCGGAACACTTAATTGAGCAGTTAACTGATTACTAAGGTTATGTGTGATTAGTTTCTTGGTTATAATGGTGTCAAGAGGTAAACAGACGTTATCAGTCGGGAAGAACGGTATCTTTGATTAACTTGTGCCAGATCAACCTTTTTGAAAATGGCTCCCTGTTCCTTGAATTCAAATTGTTCATCTCCCTTTCAATCCCTCCCTCCTGCCGAGGCTGTGGTGAGTGTTTCCTCAACCCCTTCCCTTCTCCTGTTCCCTCCTGCCGAGGCTGTGGTGAGTGTTTCCTCAACCCCTTCCCTTCTCCTGTTCCCTCCTCCTTGGCTGTAGGGGGGTGAAGCCCCCCATAACCCCCACCCTTTCTCTCAGACACTGACGAAGGCCAGGCAGGGCTGACCTCAGGCGCGTGTGGCCTTCAAGATGACGCTGGTCCGCCCTAGGAGGGAAGGGAGGGAAGGAAGGGAGGGAAGGAAGGGAGGGAAGGGAGGGAAGGATGAAGGAAGAGGAAGGGAAGGGTAGGGAAGGGTGAACCAGATGAAAACGCTGCTCGCTACCCATTCCCCAAGATGGGAGAGGAAGAGGGAGATGAGAAGCAAGTAACGGGAAAGGGGAGAAAAGAACAAGACCCTGAAGAACAGAAGTCGTGATAACACCATCAGAAAGAAGAACAAACGACTGAAAGGGGAACACAGTTGGGCAAACACAGACACGAGTTAATATGTGTGTGTGTGTGTGTGTGTGTATATGTGTGTATATGTGTGTGTGTGTATAGTGTGTGTGTGTATATGTGTGTGTGTGTATATGTGTGTATATATATGTGGTGTGTATATGGTGTATATGTGTGTGTGTGTGTGTGTGTGTGTGTATGTGTGTTGTATATGTGTGTGTGTGTGTCTATGGTGTATATATGTGTGTGTGTGTGTATTGTGTGTATATATGTGTGTGTGTGTATATGTGTGTATATATGTATGTGTGTGTATATGTGTATGTGTATATGTGTGCACGCGAGCGCCGCGCGTGCGTGTATGTGACACGCGCTGGCGTGAGTTATACAGAACTAAGATAACCAAACTCATCAGTATTTGCTCATTCCCCGACCACCACACATCTCCCACACTATACGACGTAAAGAAAAAGCTAATTAAACACAGACGTTGTGACGTTTAAACAACGCCCCCGTCGCCGCCTGGCAGACCCGACACACGGCAACATTTACACCCACGTCAACTGATACCCCAAAAAAATTCATCACGAAATTACCTAAAATTAGGGATGAATCGGGTGAGTGAGAGGCAGAAGGCACGAGTTAAATGCAGCATAAATGCATACGAATTATTGAGTACATCGGATGGATAAAATTGTTATCAAAGAAGGTAGTACAGTACTTAAGAGACAGTATAATGACATGAGGTGGCATCATCAGGTATGAGGGTATTTGGACCCTATGGGTATGAGGGTCCACTACTGCTCACAGGATGGGTATGGGGTCCACTACTACTCACAGGATGGGTATGTGGTCCACTACCTCTCACAGGATGGGTATGGGGTCCACTACTACTCACAGGATGGGTATGTGGTCCACTACCTCTCACAGGATGGGTATAGGTCCACTACCTCTCACAGGATGGGTATGGGGTCCACTACTACTCACAGGATGGGTATGTGGTCCACTACCTCTCACAGGATGGTATGGGGTCCACTACCTCTCACAGGATGGGTATGGGGTCCACTACTACTCACAGGATGGGTATGTGGTCCACTACCTCTCACAGGATGGGTATGGGGTCCACTACCTCTCACAGGATGGGTATGGGGTCCACTACCTCTCACAGGATGGGTATGGGGTCCACTACCTCTCACAGGATGGGTATGGGGTCCACTACCTCTCACAGGATGGGTATGGGGTCCACTACCTCTCACAGGATGGGTATGGGGTCCACTACCTCTCACAGGATGGGTATGAGGGTCCACTACCTCTCACAGGATGGGTATGAGGGTCCACTACTGCTCACAGGTAGGGTATGGGGTCCACTACCACTCACAGGATGGGTATGTGGTCCACTACCTCTCACAGGATGGGTATGGGGTCCACTACCTCTCACAGGATGGGTATGGGGTCCACTACCTCTCACAGGATGGGTATGGGGTCCACTACCTCTCACAGGATGGGTAATGGGGTCCACTACCTCTCACAGGATGGGTATGGGGTCCACTACCTCTCACAGGATGGGTATGGGGTCCACTACCTCTCACAGGATGGGTATGAGGGTCCACTACCTCTCACAGGATGGGTATGAGGGTCTCACTACTGCTCACAGGTAGGGTATGGGGTCCACTACCACTCACAGGATGGGTATGGGGTCCACTACCACTCACAGGATGGGTATGGGGTCCACTACCACTCACAGGATGGGTATGGGTCCACTACCACTCACAGGATGGGTATGGGGTCCACTACCACTCACAGGATGGGATGGGGTCCACTACCACTCACAGGATGGGTATGGGGTCCACTACCACTCACAGGATGGGTATGGGGTCCNATGTAAAAAAAATGAGTAATCACGATTTTTTTTTGAGTTTGAAAGAACTTTAATTAAGCAGTGGGTGATTACGAGACTGACAAGCGTCAAATCTGGAGAAGATTATCACACTCTGAAGCACTAGACCCTAACCTAACCACCAGTGTCAGTATCTTCACCCTGAACTACTTCTAGTTTCATTAAAACCTTGGAATTACAACCTGCTGTAATTCCTGTTACAGCCGGCTCCTGTGCCAGGTAAGTCCACTACGGGCCCACTATAGCCCGTGTTACTTGCCCCGCTCCTGTGCCAGGTAAGTCCCACTACGGGCTCACCATAGCCCATGCTACTTGCCCCGCTCCTGTGCCAGGTAAGTCCACTACGGGCTCACTATAGCCCGTGTTACTTGCCCCACCCTGTGCCAGGTAAGTCCACTACGGGCTCACCATAGCCCGTGCTACTTGCCCCGCTCCTGTGCCAGGTAAGTCCACTACGGGCTCACCATAGCCCGTGCTACTTGCCCCGCTCCTGTGCCAGGTAAGTCCACTACGGGCTCACCATAGCCCGTGCTACTTGCAACTTTCTGTTTCAGTAGCTGAATCTAAAACAACAACAACACCAGAAATTGAGTTGTTCTGCTTCAAGAATGAGGACAGGTCGTTTAATTTCACTTTGTTGGATTTCACCAATTTATAATTCCTCTTTTTTCGATTTTGTTTTATTTTTATAAAACAATAGAGTCCGATTTTATAAAATTTCTATAAAAATATTGAGTCCGATGCATAGAAAATGGAGATATTTGTGTGTGCCGTTCAATAATACGTTGCAATTTGTAACGATGCTGCCGATAACGTAAAAAACGCGACCTGTTAATTCAGAAGATGGCTTGCGTGGTGACTGATTGGTAGGTACAGTGCTGGCTTCGCTTCTTACAGGGTCTGCGTTCGATTCCCCGATGGTCCTCGTATCTCAGAACCTATAGTCTTAGTGATTTCTAATTCAACTTGTCTTCGCACTTAATGAATTGCAATTTTTATAAAGTATTTTTTACAAGTATTTTTACAGTGCAAGTAACGCGGTCAGCCAGGTTAAGAACTGTTTGGGTGTGGTTAGTAAGTGGATGGTGACGAGAGATGCCTTACCTATTTCTTATCTTTTAATGCTTCCCCCTATTCATCCTTATCTTCTTTTCCACCTGTTGCTAATCTAACCATTCGGAACCACTTAATTAAATCTCTCTCTCTCTGTGTCTCTCTCTCTGTCTCTCTGTCTCTCTCTCTCTCTCTCTCTCTCTCTCTCTCTCTCTCTCTCTCTGTCTGTCTGTCTGTCTCTCTGTCTCTGTCTCTCTGTCTCTCTCTCTCTCTCCCTCTGTCTGTCTCTCTCCCTCTGTCTGTCTGTCTGTCTGTCTGTCTGTCTGTCTGTCTGTCTGTCTGTCTCTCTCTCTCTCTCTCTCTCTCTCTCTCTCTCTCTCTCTCTCTCTCTCTGTCTCTCTCTATCCACTTCCCGCTCTCCAATAATCCACACACACTGACCGGGTACCAAAAAAGGAGCTCTGACTAAATGTGAATCCATATTCCTCCACAATAAAATTGCGTACGTCGGTAATCCGACTTTAATCCACGAACGCAATCAAGCGCTGAAGACAAAACAAATGTTACGGGTTTCTGTGATTTATTGGTTTTGTTGCATGTGGTGGTTTTGTAGTAATGATTTGTTATTGTTGCTGATGGAGGCGGCTAGTTTATTGTGCACCCCATACTCAGCCTGTGAGTGTTTATTGTGCACCCCATACTCATCCTGTGAGCGGTAGTTATTGTGCACCCCATACTCAGCCTGTGAGTGTTTAGTGTGCACCCCATACTCATCCTGTGAGTGTGTGTCCCTGTCTTTGTCCACACACTTTACACTTTACTTCATCTAGATCCCTATACAAGCCGAACTGCTAGAGATACTTGTAGCCAAGTCTTATTCGAGTTGTGAGAACGTCTGTTAGTCTACTTTGTTACTTGTTCAATACACATGTTTTACTTCACACATTTCATTGTGATGAACAATGGACCTGCTAGTTCCAGTTTGCACTGTTCTACTTTCTTCAAATTCATCCAGGAGTTCTCGTCTAATGACACTTTTAAGGGACCTATTTGATAACTCAAGATTCCGTTCAATACTGTCTTTATTTACTGCAGCCTTAGCAAGGGCGTCAACTTTGTCATGTTCCTGCTGGCCAATGTGACAAGGAATCCACAACATTGGTCAGACTGGTTAGTGCATGTGTCTAAGCAGGTGTCTGAGTAGCACTCAAATAAATGGTTACTAGAATTCAATCCCAAAATGTGTCGGTACACCGTCGACAAAATCAACTCGCAACACTTTCATCACTATATCATCATTATCAACACTATCATAAGAAACGAGATCAGTAATTTCAAGACTAGCATCATTTTTAACGCTAAAATCATTAGTACCGCTAGTAACATCATCACAATCAGTACCATCATTACTAGTAGCATCATCACAATCATCACAATCAGTACCACCACTACTAGTAACACCATAAGCCTCATCATCGCTAACAACACCACCATCACTATCCTCAGCACTGTCTATCACTATCATCACTATCAACATTATCAGCACTGTCATCCCAACAGTCGTAATCATCACTAGCACCACAATCACCATCAGTCGATCTTCACTATATCTTTAGCACTACAATCATAATTAACACTTAACACCATCAGTCCATCATCACTATCACAACACTAATAACACCATTAGCACTATCCCTAACAACACCATGACTAACAATCACCATTATCATCGGTAACACCATCAACAATACCCTCATCACCATCATCAGATCAACATAAAACCCATCACCATCCTCACTATTACCAACATGCCACACCTTGTATTGTTCCAACTTCGCTACACAGCTATCCCGTATACAACCCTAAAGTGTATGAAAGTGTATTAAATGTATTTGCCACAGAACTCCACAATGTAGAATGTATAATGTATTGTCGAGGTTGAGATGCCAGAGTCGGTTTTGCCACCATAAATTTTTTAAATTAAATTGAGGTAGCAAAGTCCCAATTGTTCCTGTCGTAGTCTGTCCTTCAAAGTCTTGCGCGTGTCTTTGGAGACCAAGAGGCAGCTTCACATTTTGGAAAGGCAAAAGCGAAAATATGAATTCAAGACGTTTTCAACTCACATTTTAGAGTTCTTGAGAGAAAAAGACGATTCCCTTCGGCTGTCGTTGAAACTGCGCAGAGGTTCGCGCACGCAACGCAAGTACGCCATCAGCGTGAGGGAGTTCTTGGAACAGGCAGACAAGGGCAGCAGAGTTCTTCTTTCCTGTCACGATTCTTCTCTGCTCTTGAAATTTGAGCCATTTCTCAAAGGCTCATTTTTGCCGCCGGCTGTCAGCGGTCCGCTGGCGGGCAGTGGCAATCTCCTCGAACTCGAAAAGGGAAAGGTTTTAACCGGAGCCGTTGTCTGTGAATCCAGAGTTGAAGCCCGACAACAGGAGGGTTTTTAGGAGGCAGAATACCCCCAACAGGAGGGTATATATGAGTCAGAATACCAACAACAGGAGGGTATATAGGAGGCAGAATACCCCCAACAGGAGGGTATATAGGAGGCAGAATACCAACAACAGGAGGGTATATAGGAGGCAGAATACCCCCAACAGGAGGGTATATAGGAGGCAGAATACCACCAACAGGAGGGTATCTAGGAGGCAGAATACCCCCAACAGAAGGGTAACTAACAAAATACGGAGGTAAGTGGAGCGGACGCAGCTGTTAGTGAATAAAGAAACGACACAACGAGTTCGCAAATGTTTACAATGTACATTGTACCCAATCAATCACCTGAGAAGGAAGATGGTGAGAGTTCACAACAGGCAGAGAATGACCAATCTCTAATCCTCACTATGAATCTTGATCTCTTATCCTCGTACGTGAGAAGAGTGCCTAAATTTCACACAACAAACGCCCCGCCTGCTGCCATTATATTTGTAATCTAAATGTCTAATTATTTTGATTATATGATAAGACTTTAAAAGATCATTGGGAAAGCGATTAGGCAAGTCCCTGAAAATAAAGATGAGACTCTCCGTATAGGGTTCATATTTTATTCCGACTGTGACATACAGTTTAAGGCCGGGACGAATCTAAACCTATACTAGAAAAACGATGCGATCAAGGAATTGAACAAATATTTCTTAAATGAAGCCACGAAACACTGCGAATAGCAATATATGGATTCAAATGGTCTTTGCAACTAGGAAACAACGAGCCGTCAGTCGTCTGCAGCTATCAGGAGAGCCTTGAGTTTCCTACGGAAACGTTCACTAGGCCACAAGACCACGTGTGCAAAGGCCATTGTTTTATGCACGTTTCCTCCCGCCGATGTTGAAGAGAATGCAACGGAATTTTACTTGGAGAGGAAAACCTCGATTGATATTTTCATTTTGGCGTATGCTGAAAAATCGAATAAATCCAATCTGAAAGGTTTGGATACGTCTTTGGACGATTGTTTAGGTGTTAGTGAATACAGTAGCATCGTGAGAGATACACGAGATGCATTCGCGAGAGTGAACGGGTTGATCGAATACATCACTCTAACGGCCCTGAATACTAAACTAGTCGAAAGGGTGCAGACTACGATCTTCAGTTTGGAAATGCTCGTTAGTTTCACTCCGAGCCTCTGTGCCACATCTACAAAGACCATTCAGAGTGCTCCTACTACTCTGGACGGCATTCCGAACCCTCTAACTGCCTCAGGCAGCGGCATTCCGAACCCTCTAAATGCCTCAGGCAGCGGCATTCCGAACCCTCTAACTGCCTCAGGCAGCGGCATTCCGAACCCTCTAACTGCCTCAGGCGGCGGCATTCCGAACCCTCTAACTGCCTCAGGCAGCGGCATTCCGAACCCTCTAACTGCCTCAGGCGGCGGCATTCCGAACCCTCTAACTGCTTCAGGCGGCGGCATTCCGAACCCTCTAACTGCTTCAGGCGGCGGCATTCCGAACCCTCTAACTGCTTCAGGCGGCTCTTCGGGCATTCCTGGCACTCCAGAAGGCCCTGCAAGCCCTCTCACCAGACACACAGCGTCGTATCCAGTAGCCCACGAAGAAAAGGAAAAATGTTTCCGCTTTAGAGTAAAAAGCAACTGCCGGAAGTGTTTCATCAGTTGGACCTTCTATGACAACTGGGGACAGGAGTACCAGGGCTACGCTGAGATCCACGATAGCTCATATTGTCCAGCAAATAGCCGATCCTTCACCCGAGTGATCGACAGTACTCACCACCCGGATGCCACAGCGAGACCTCCGTCCCAAAGGAATACTTCCACGAGTCAGATCTAATTTTCTAATGCTAAAATTGTCGTTATTACTTTGGCCTTATCGCTGTGTGCCCTTATCGCCGTAGTGAGTCTTGCTTACGTTATACACACCTACGTGATTTATATTGTGATCGCCTTTCTCGTATTAATAGTGGTTCTGGTGATAATATTCATGGTTTATTGCAACAAGTATTAAGGTATATAAGACGAGACTAGTTGGGCCTCTCTTCCTAATTCTCTCTCTCGTTTCTGGTGGAGTGGATGATGGTGGCTGCGATGGTGGTAGTGGTGGTGGTGGTAGAGTTTACCTGAGAGTGACAACGGGGGAGGCGAGGCTAGTTCATGCTTGGTCTACTAGCATAGTATAGTGATTTGCCCTTCACAACGGATTTAATGACGTCATACTAGCACAACAGGGGCCTCATGACGTCATGGTTCTTACAACAGAGCCTCATGACGTCATGGTTCTTACAACAGAGCCTCATGACGTCATGGTTCTTACAACAGGGCCTCACGACGTCATGGTTCTTACAACAGAGCCTCATGACGTCATGGTTCTTACAACAGGGCCTCACGACGTCATGGTTCTTACAACAGGGCCTCATGACGTCATGGTTCTTACAACAGGGCCTCATGACGTCATGGTTCTTACAACAGGGCCTCATGACGTCATGGTTCTTACAACAGGGCCTCATGACGTCATGGTTCTTACAACAGGGCCTCATGACGTCATGGTTCTTACAACAGGGCCTCATGACGTCATACCACCACAAGCGGACTGGTTAACTGTCCATTATGATAACTGCCCAGTTTGCATATCTATGTAAATTGTCGACTATCTACAAAGAGCTCTCAGGTAACACCAAACTGCATTTAACAAACAACAAACTACATTCAACAAACAAACAACTGTATTTTAACAAGCAAACAACGTACTATGTTTAATAAGGAACCAAATTAACGATGCGACTGTAATATACGATAAAATTAATTGATGTAATTAGTAGTTATGAACAGTAGTTATATGGGTGTTTTGTTAAATGGGACTTAGCGCTGACCTCACTTCATGCAGGTCCGCGTTCGATCCCTGATGGTCCAAGTGGGTGGGTCCGTCCTATGCCAACACCTGTCCTGGCCTCGTAGTCATGAGTTATAATGTCTATCCTGGCCTCATTATCCTCCTGCTGCCTCCAAGACGTTTTAGCGTCTTAGAACAGTCAGTAACGTCTTAGAACAGTAAGTAACGTCAAGTAACGTCTTAGAACACAGTCAGTAACGCCAAGTAACGTCTTAGAACACAGCCGGTAACGCCAAGTAACGTCTTAGAACACAGTCAGTAACGTCAAGTAACGTCTTAGAACACAGTCAGTAACGTCAAGTAACGTCTTAGAACACAGCCGGTAACGCCAAGTAACGTCTTAGAATACAGCCAGTAACGTCAAGTAACGTCTTAGAACACAGCCGGTAACGTCAAGTAACGTGTTAGAACACAGCCGGTAACGCCAAGTAACGTCTTAGAACACAGCCGGTAACGTCAAGTAACGTCTTAGAACACAGCTAGTAACGCCAAGTAACGTCTTAGAACACAGCTGGTAACGTCAAGTAACGTCTTAGAACACAGCCGGTAACGCCAAGAAAGTCTTAGAACACAGCCGGTAACGTCAAGTAACGTCTTAGAAACAGCCGGTAACGCCAAGTAACGTCTTAGAACACAGCTAGTTGAGTTACGACTCAAAAGTTACTTAAAGTTACGACTTAAATCACTTAAGCGCTGGAGAAGAAAAACACTTTTTACACAGTGGCTACAAGATAAGAGTCGTTCTTATAGCTTATATCCGACTCAATATAAACATTTCTCACTATTACCAACTTTAAGAATGAGGGTTTGACGTGTGATGATTGGTGATTAGGGTTCAAAGCCTCGTTCCCTTTCCAGGT
>WNGS01164437.1:22859248-22864248 GCA_020271785.1 Procambarus virginalis
CAAGCAAAGTTTCTTGCCTCAGTGCTTGAGATAACTAATGGACAAGGCAGGATGGTGGCAGTGATTAGTTAATTTAATAAGCTCTCTGTATAGCATTTCCTTGGAAAGTTGCCATAGGTTCCGGTTGTAATTGAAATTGAAATAAGTTTATTGAGGTAAAATACACACAAAGGGATGAGGTAGCTCAAGCTATTCTCACCCCGTTCAGTACATCGTGTTAATACATACATAGACACACATCACAAACAATAAACATATACCAAACATTCTGAGAGATAAACATATACATTTGTATATGTTACCGGTTGTAATTATCCGTGGTAAATTATATTTCAATTCCTATTACATATTATTGAAATTATCAGAATTTCAGGAACTAATATTCTGAAGGCCTTTATCAATTTTTTATTAAGTTAAGTTTTTATTAAGTTTATTAAACAGTCTCCGTGGTGTAGTGGTAAGACACTCGCCTGGCGTTCCGCGAGCGCTATGTCATGGGTTCGTATCCTGGCCGGGAGGATTTACTGGGCGCAATTCCTTAACTGTAGTCTCTGTTTAACGCAACAGTAAAATGTGTACTTGGATGAAAAAAACGATTCTTCGCGGCGGGGATCGTATTCCAGGGACCTGCCCGAAACGCTACGCGTACTAGTGGCTGTACAAGAATGTAACAACTCTTGTATATATCTCAAAAAAAAAAGTTACCAAGTGCAACCAGTAGGAAGTGCTATTATACATAAGTGTTACAAAGTACCTAATTGAGCGAAGGAGAAATAGACCTGGGATCTTGTGTGCCCAAAATGTTTCTACCATTGGGACGTGAGGCATTGTAGTATGCTTCCTCCAGAGGCCAGATTCACGAAGCAGTTACGCAAGCACTTACGAACCTGGGGCCAGATTCACGAATGCAGTTACGCAAGCACTTACGAACCTGTACATCTATTCTCAATCTTTGGCGGTTTTGTTTACAATTATTAAACAGTTAATGAGCTCCGAAGCACCAGGAGGCTGTTTATAACAATAACAACAGTTGATTGGCAAGTTTTCACACTTGTAAACTGTTTAATAAATGTAACCAAAGCCGTCAACGATTGAGGAAAGATGTACACGTTCGTAAGTACTTGCGTAACTGCTTGGTGAATCTGGTCTCAGGATCTTATCCATCGACCTCTGTGTAAGGTCTGGTCAACGACCGGGCCGCGGGGACGCTAAGCCCCGGAAACACCTCAAGGTTATCTCAAGGTAAGTTAGATCTAGCTTTTTATACCTGACGCGCTAATTACTGCGTCGAAGGCCTTGTTGAGGTCACATATATACACCTGGGATGCTCTCGGACGCAGGTTCGAATCCTCGTCACGGCCCTTGTTCATTATACACCATACTATGTGTTGTTGTCAACCGCCTCCAATACTCACATACAAGAGTACAGAAAGAAAAGATCGGTCACGTATTGGGAATTTCTAATCAACCTATATTTTTCTTGACGATTTCTTTTGGAATTCATAAGTATCGCTTTTGGAACTTTCCCTTGATCAATTTCAAAACTCCATTGGAGAATTTGTATTTTGTTTTGAGAAAAAGAGAATACATATTGAGAGAGAGAGAGAGAGAGAGAGAGAGAGAGAGAGAGCATGCATGTGTTCAACCTCGCAAGTAAAAGTAGCCAGGAAACTTACATCCGTACAGTACATCTTACACATCTCGCCAGTAGTGACTGCAAAACCTTAAATGTAGCATACACGTTCTCTCATATCTTGAGTATCCACCTCACTCCTGGGCTGCCTGTCCCCCCGGCATTTATCAGAATTTTGGACAAGGTGCAGAATCGTGCACTGAGGCTTATCTCAAGTCATGACTGAGTCTGGTGGGACGGATCAGAACATCAAAACCTTCAATACTGACGAGATGTTGGTGGACTTATAGTTATTTGTAAGGCCAATATTCTCAAGAACATCATTCCATCTACAATCCTAATTGACTCCAAGCTGGAACATGTTCGCTCGACATTCAGATACGCGTGAAATGACGTTTGAAATCATCTCAACCAAGCACAAAAAAGTTCTGGCACACAGTTGACACCTGGCTCATCTAGTTTCTTATATAATGCTTAATATTAAGTGACAGGCTTCAGGTGAGTTAATGTAGGATAACAGCTCTTGCTTGCAGTTTCACAAGGTACATCAATGACTTTCCTATTGAACTCCCTAGCCATAGTTTAAGAGAGAGTGTGGAAGGAGAGAGAACATGGCTACGTACATACGCACGCACACACACACACACACACACACACACACACACACACACACACAAGTGTGTGTGTGTGTGTGTGTGTGTGTGTGTGTGTGTGTGTGTGTGTGTGTGTGTGTGTGTGTGTGTGTGTGCGCCCACAAGAAATCCTACAAATCCTACAAGAGTCAAATAGAAAGATTTGGGGGGTCGATATCACACCGAACCTGTCCCCAGAGGCCCACATCAAAAGGATATCATCAGCGGCATATGCTAGACTGGCCAATATAAGAACTGCCTTTAGAAACTTGTGTAAGGAATCGTTCATGAACCTATATACCACTTATGTAAGACCAATCCTGGAGTATGCAGCTCCAGCCTGTTGTTCGTACCTAGTTAAACACAAGACAAAGTTAGAGAAGATTCAGAGGTATGCCACCAGACTGGTCCCGGAACTGAGAGGAATGAGTTACGAGGAAAGGCTAAGGGAGCTGAACCTCACAACCCTAGAAAACAGAAGAATAAGGGGAGCCATGATAACCACCTACAAAATTCTCAGGGGAATTGACAGGGTGGACAAAGACAAACTTTTTAGCGCGGGTGGAACACGAACAAGGGGACACAGGTGGAAACTTAGTACCCAGATGAGCCACAGAGACGTTAGAAAGATTTTTTTCAGTCAGGGTAGTTAACAGGTGGAATGCATTAGGCAGTGATGTGGTGGAGGCTGACTCCATACACAGTTTCAAATGTAGATATGATAGAACCCAATAGGCTCAGGAATCTGTACACCAGTTGATTGACAGTTGAGAGGCGGGACCAAAGAGCCAGAGATCAACCCCCGCAAACACAACTAGGTGAGTACACACAAACACACACACACTGAAAACGACAGAGAAGTGTGTGAATTAAGAACTCAACCGGAGGTTCCAGGAGGTCTTTACAATAAAGCAAGGAAAAGTTCTGAGCTCAGGGGAATCGAGCCAAACTCACTTTCTGGTTAGAGAGAGAGAGAGAGAGAGTGAGTGTGTTGATATAGCAATGTTTGCAAAGATTAGGGTGCCCCATCCCACGAGATTAATAGCTTTGTTGCAGACACTAGCAGCTTTTGACAGTTTTAGATAAGAGGGAGATTTATAAACTAGCTTGCGAGGTCAGAGGTCACATTCCTGCTGACCTGACAGAAGTCAGAGACGCCGCTGTACAAACCTGTGTGTGAAACTAATCGCTTTGTGGCTGATGTTAGCAGTTTCGTTAAATAGAAAACGATTGGATCAGGCGACTGTTGGTGAGTGGAATGTGACTGCTTGATGTTTAATCTGTAAGGTCAGAGGTCAGTTTGAGGTGGCGTTCGTAAGCAGCAGATAATCTTGGCTTTAGGAGTAGCTGCAAAAACAAGTTACGATTTAATTGACAGCAAAGATCTTATTTAAGAAGAGGGTTCTGTCTTTCTGAGTCTATGTCTAGTGGTTCTGTCTCCTGAATCTGTCTCTAAGTCTAATCACCTGAGCTTGGCTTAATAGACTAATAGTACAACATTCAACAAGTGTTCAGAACCTATGGTAGTTTCAGAGCGCTTGTATGACACTGGAAATGTACTTACCTAGGCTCAAATGTTGTCGGAGTTTATTGGGCAGCGTCACTCATCCTGTGAGTGGACACACCGCCATAGCAGCATGTACAACACTCCCCAATAGGAAGAAAAGCCGCTGGGTTGTTCATCCTGTCACTTGTACCCAGACACAGCTGGGACTTGCTTAACTGTCTCAAAGTAAACAGCTCCCCAAACAAGAATATTAACATCTGTCAACCCTTAAAATCTTACGTTATCTTGCGGGTGCAAAATGGGGGAATCTTTTAAGAACAGTATCAATATTTGACAAATAGTGTTTTCCTAACTCAAGCAATGTGGGGTATATTATTCTACACATATTTATAATGGTGAAAGTGATTTCCCCAATTTGTTGTTTTACACAGGTGAGTACAGGAGTAGTTAACTTCAGTCTCATGTTAGAATTGTTGTTAAAGATTCGCTACCTGGAACAAGAAGTTCCAAGTAACACGGGCTATGGTGAGCCCGTAGTGGATGTTTCATGTTAGAAGGCTGAGAGCTTTGTCTTGCCATAGCTCTGGTAAACTTCACCTTACTAGTTTCCTGCCTTCTTAGTTCTAAAAACTTAGTTCTAGTGAACAAATCCACAAAGGCCGCGACGAGGTAGAACGGCCTATTGACATAGCTCGAGTGCATGGGGGGAGTTGTGTAAAATCCTGGTTTGTGTCTCGGAGAGGCTGCAGGATCCAAGTAAGTTCAGTAGAACTTCTGGTTGCAATTCTTTTGACCATGTCGTAGCTCAGTCGATTAAGGCAGCGTCTGGGATGCTCTCGGACGTAGGTTCGAATCCTCGTCACGGCCCTTGTGGATTTGTTCATTTGATGCATCACGCTATTGTGATTTCTGTGTCTAATTAGTTCCAGTGCTTCTTTAATCTATTTTCCATCTTCACTGGCATTATTTTCTGTTTTTAAACCAGAAGATAGAGTGATTAACTCTGCGCTTCCGACAATCAGCAGTCATATAAATCTGATTACTGGGAATCGAACTCGGAATCCCAGGCTTAACAGGCTGGTAACATTATTAGCACGCTTATTCAAAATCAAATACCCCCAGATTTATATGGTCCAAAAGTCATTTAAATAGCACAAATGAGTATATTAATGTCACTTAGCAGGTGTTTTAAATTATGAGGTTCAGTAATCTGCAGTCAATTTCTTTG
>WNGS01164437.1:22866748-22886748 GCA_020271785.1 Procambarus virginalis
GCTGGCTGGCTGGTTGGTTGACTGGCTGGCTGGTTGACTGATTGGCTGGCTGGCTGGCTGGTTGGCTGGTTGGTTGGCTGGCTGGCTGGCTGGCTGCCTGGCTGGCTGGCTGGCTGGCTGGCTGGCTGGCTGGCTGGTAGGCTGCTTGGCTGGCTGGCTGCCTGGCTGGCTGGCTGGCTGGCTGGCTGGTAGGCTGCTTGGCTGGCTGGTAGGCTGCTTGGCTGGCTGGTAGGCTGCTTGGCTGGCTGGTAGGCTGCTTGGCTGGCTGGCTGGCTGGCTGGCTGGCTGCCTGCCTGCCTGCCTGCCTGCCTGGCTGCCTGCCTGCCTGCCTGGCCTGCCTGCCTGCCTGCCTGGCTGCCTGCCTGCCTGGCTGCCTGCCTGCCTGGCTGCCTGCCTGCCTGGCTGGTTGACTGATTGGCTGGCTGGCTATATAATTGTTCAGCATATAGCAAGGCTAAGGCTTTTTTCTTCTCTGCACAGATTCTCATGTACTTTTTTTTTAAGTTCTCCTTCAACACAAGAACAATTTGGGCTGCCCACTCTCTATGTGTAATAGGCTCTAAAATGCCTTCTGCCACAAGCCTTTCAAGAGCTGATTCGACCAATTGCTTGTAATGGAACGGGACTGTTCTTGCTTTAAAAAAATTTTCGGGGAAGCCCCGCTTTTAAGCATTAATTTTGCCACTATGTTAGTAATTGCTTTGCCTGCAATCATTGCATATTTCCCCAGCATGTCTTGTGCACAACAGGCTAGGGGGGGGGGTGAGGGGCAATGACTAAGCTGAACTCTATGTCAAATTTCATTCGACATAGCCACTGCAATGACTATGCTTTTTGAGGCATTCCAATCTATGGTAATTTTTAATTTTGCCCCGAGGGGCGAGTTTATTGGGCAGCGACACCCATCCTGTGAGTGGACACACCGCCATAGTGACAGTATTGGGCAGCGCCACTCATCTTGTGAGTGGACACACCGCCATAGTGACAGTATTGGGCAGCGCCACTCATCCTGTGAGTGGACACACCGCCATAGTGACAGTATTGGGCAGCGCCACTCATCCTGTGAGTGGACACACCGCCATAGTGACAGTATTGGGCAGCGCCACTCATCCTGTGAGTGGACACACCGCCATAGTGACAGTATTGGGCAGCGTCACTCATCCTGTGAGTGGACACACCGCCATAGTGACTGTATTGGGCAGCGTCACTCATCCTGTGAGTGGACACACACCGCCATAGTGACAGTATTGGGCAGCGCCACTCATCCTGTGAGTGGACACACCACCATAGTGACAGTATTGGGCAGCGCCACTCATCCTGTGAGTGGACACACCACCATAGTGACAGTATTGGGCAGCGTCACTCATCCTGTGAGTGGACACACCGCCATAGTGACAGTATTGGGCAGCGTCACTCATCCTGTGAGTGGACACACCGCCATAGCAGCATGTACAACACTCCCCAATAGGAAGAAAACCCGCTGGGTTGTTCATCCTGTCACTTGTACCCAGACACAGCTGGGACTTGCTGTGCAATATACCTCCTTGTTAGCCTTACCATAGATTGTTGCACATTTCGTATCGAATAACGACGTTGGGAGACGCAAGAATTTAAGTTCTTGGCCACTGTCCTATGTATTTAAAATCACAGTCTTTGCATGGGATCGAACGCATGCATCACGTTGAAGCAGTAGGAGAGTTAGTAATTAAAATGGGTTTGACTGTATTATTGTAAACTAAACTTGAAAACTAAGTTGATATTAAAGATCTTAAAAACCTGGGAAATTTTTTAGCAAGCCCTTCAGAATAGGGTAAAACAGGTAAACAGGTGAATTTTTAAACTTAATGTTGGCTTAAGGTAAGGTTAAGATGCGAGTCAGCTCTGGGTCACATCACTTGGTGTACTATTAGGTGTTGACCTGACCCTGAGAGTCAGGTCAGGCTCCAAGCAACAGCCTGGTGGACCAAACTCTCACAAGTCAAGCCTGGCCTCGGGCCGGGCTTGGGGAGTAGAAGAACTCCCAGAATCCCATCAACCAGGTATCAACCAGGTATCAAACAGGTATCAAACAGGTATCAAACAGGTATCAAGCAGTATCACTTGGTGTACTGGCAGGTGTTGACCTGACTCCCGGATTCAGGTCCGCGTAGTTCCGGCTGCTCAGAATTCTTGCCAAAAGTTGACCGCTTCTCTCCTCTCACTTTTATTAAATTCCTCGTGTTTATTTCTCCTTGTGTTTTGTTCTTTGGTATTCTCATAAAGTTGTTACTGTTTTAATTTATATTTTTTTGTAAAACACACACACACACACACACACACACACACACACACACACACACACACACACACACACACACACACACACACACACACACACACACACATACACACACACACTCTCTCACACACAAGCCTGGTGGCTGAGTGGACAACACTCAGCACTCGTAATCCTGTGGACCGGAGTTCCATCCTCGGCGATGGCGGATAATAAATGGGCAGAGTTTCTTTCACTCTGATGCCCCTGTTACCTAACAGTAAATAGGTACCTGGGAGTTAGTCAGCTGTTACGGGCTGCTTCCTTGGTGTGTGTGTGTGTGTGTGTGTGTGTGTGTGTGTGTGTGTGTGTGTGTGTGTGTGTGTGTGTGTGTGTGTGTGTGTGAGAGAGAAAAAAACTAGGTGAATACACAAACAAGCTGGAGAAACAGGCAGGAGTAACTGGTAGGGCGCTCCAGTGGATAAGGGAGTACCTAAGCAATAGGAAGCAGAGAGTTACAGTGAGGACCTCTGATTGGCGTGAAGTCACTAGTGGAGTCCCACAGGGTTCTGTACTCGGTCCTATCCTGTTTCTTATACACGTAAATGATCTCCCAGAGGGTATAGACTCATTCATCTCAATGTTTGCCGATGATACCAAAATTATGAAAATAATTAAGATAGAGGGGCAACCGTGAACATCTTCAAGAGGAAACTAGATAGTTTCCTCGAAGGAGTGCCGGACCAATCGGGCTGTGGTGGTTATGTGGCCCTGCAGGCCGCTGCAAGCAACAGCCTGGTGGACCAAGCTCTCACAAGTCAAGCCTGGCCTCGGGCCGGGCTTGGGGAGTAGAAGAACTCCCAGAACCCCATCAAGTAGGTATCAAGCAGAGGAGGACTGCTTGAGGCTTCAAGAAGACCTGGACAAACTGAAGGAATGGTCGAACAAATGGTTGTTAGAGTTTAACCCAAGCAAATGTAATGTAATGAAGATAGGTGTAGGGAGCAGGAGACCAGATACAAGGTATCATTTGGGAGATGAAATACTTCAAGAGTCAGAGAGAAAGACCTGGGGGTTGATATCACGCCAGACCTGTCCCCTGAAGCCCCTATCAAGAGGATAACATCAGCGGCATACGCCAGGTTGGCCAACATAGGAACGGCCTTTAGAAACTTGTGTAAGGAATCATTCAGAACGTTGTATACCACATATGTCAGACCAATCCTGGAGTATGCAGCTCCAGCCTGGAGTCCATATCCAGTCAGGGTGTATTAAGTGATGTTCTTCTTTTGATTATTTAACGTTGAACGTTGAACGTTTAAGACGTTCAACGTTCGCTTAATTATCTTTGGCAATTCGTGTTTGTTGCGCTTCCATTTGCCTGCTGCACTTGACCATGATGGTCTTAGCATTGTCAAGGCAAGATTGCATCCAGTTGCACCTAAGAGTGTGCATGGCAATATTGCATCCAGTTGCAACCAGCTGCCGTTTTCGCTGAAAACCTCCCAATATTTTATTCTGTATCTGAATTCCAGTTAACGACTGTCCGCTCTGTAGCTGACATTTGTAACCTGCTTCATACATATACATGTTGTGAGTTTACATACGCAGGCTGAGTATACATATGCAGGCTGAGAGTATACGAAAGGTTGCCTAACAGTTTACAATTGGTCAAATGTATGGCCGCGAATCATGTAAACTACCAGAGAGATAGCTGCAGCTTGTCCTAACCCAATGATAGTTAGAACTGGTTGTGCAGCTTTTGTAAAAACTTTTGTTTTTATGTTTTGTCTCAGTGGCAGCTCCAGGTTAATGAGATGTAAATATGTTGCAATCATATGCAAATGAAGTCTTTCTCATTATAGAAAAAATCAACAACATACCCCAGCTCCATCTCTAACTGGCCCCACAGTTTATTCTGGATCTATTACACTCAATAAAATACCTTATTGGGTGTGATAGATTCTTTCCAAGGATCTATCCTATAAAGGTTCCTAGATAGAATGAACGAAGCACTAGAGCATCAAGGGAATCATGTGTTCTATTCGATAGATCCCAACTGTTTAATATCTACATGTTATTCAATACTGAAAACCTCTTTCTCTGGATAGTTTGTAAGGAATTGCATGGTAGTGAGTGATTCGTTTAAAAGATAAATACTGATAAAGCTTCAAAATATTAGGCCTTCCATCAGACGGTCTCCACTAAATACACAAAAGGTAGATAAATTAACCACTATTAGCCACAAGAGTATTGTACTTAACGACCATTTAAGGGGCGTAATAGTTTGTTGAGCCCACATATCAATACCTGAACCAAATGGAGAGTCTATCAGTCTAGTGGCGACATAAGAAATTCAACCCGTCCTCGCAAATTCGTATAGTCAATATTGACTTATTAGTTACCTGCATAGGTGACATACTAAACATAATAGTTTCCCTTGAAAATCTTCATAGAAAACACCGACCTTACCTAACCTACTTAGTATGTTAAAATAAGCATCTTATAGCTTCGTAATTACAATTGTTACTTAACCTATTATAGGTATAGGTTAGGTAATAATTGTAATTACGACATAAGAAATTACCCGGTCCTTGAAAGACCTCTCTACCTCTTGCAGGTGAGGGTAATCTTCTTGAGGTTATCTTGAGATGATTGCGGGACTTAGCGTCCCCGCGGCCCGGTCCTCAACCCAGACCTCTGCCAGGGGTAGCAATATGTTGAAAGATATGGAGGGGGTAGAAATAGCCTAAGCTACTCTATCCCTTTGAGATGTATTTCTTTCTTGTCTCAATAAACATACTTGAACTTGAAAGATATATCAAAGGGCACAAGCACATGAAGGTTGTTTTGTAAACATGGCAGACACGAATCATTGAGGTGATTATATGTAAGTAAATTAATCAATAATATGTAAATAGTATTCAGTGGCGCCGCTCCCAATACGGTAACTGAGAAAAACATCTTAAGTTAAATGGCCAATAAGTTCATCTTCCTTTCCCCCCGTCGTAAATATTAGGATTTAGTAAAATCCTAATTGTTATTATTTTAGTAAAACAATAAAAAGTATCTCAATACCAAGATCACCAGTGGACGATATGCAACAGTCTCTGGTCCTCGCGATTCATACCGCTCCCGTGATCCATTAAAAAAATGAAATCCTCCCCAAACAAAAGCTTTTTAAAACCCAGTTGACGTTTTCAATATCCAGCCTCACAACCCCCACAGCATCGATGATATTTTATGAGATAAACATCTCCCTCTCAACAAAGCATTTCTTCGTTAAAACTGTCAATAAAAATCTAGGAGACTGGCTTTCCACCGAAATGTTGGAGACCGTCAGTTATCCCTCCAAATGAAAAAAGACAAATGAAAACGTTAGGCTATCGACCAGGGGGGCCAGATTCACGAAGCGGTTACGCAAGCACTTACGAACCTGGGGCCAGATTCACGAGGCAGTTACGCAAGCACTTACGAACCTGGGGCCAGATTCACGAGGCAGTTACGCAAGCACTTACGAACCTGGGGCCAGATTCACGAGGCAGTTACGCAAGCACTTACGAACCTAGGGCCAGATTCACGAAGCAGTTACGCAAGCACTTACGAACCTGGGGCCAGATTCACGAAACAGTTACGCAAGCACTTACGAACCTGGGGCCAGATTCACGAAGCAGTTACGTAAGCACTTACGAACCTGTACATCTTTTCTCAATCTTTGGCGGCTTTGTTTACAATTATTAAACAGTTAGTGAGCTCCGAAGCACCAGGAGGCTGTTTATAACAATAACAACAGTTTACCGGCAAGTTCTCCTGCGCACCATCTTCGCGGTCCAGAAGAAACCTCCCTTACTTAAACATAAGATTAAAGTTAATACTTATAAGACGCAAGTGATATCCCTATAAGTAATTCCGGATGTGAGACTGCCACATACACTGAGAGACTTCAAGCTGGTACCACGCATACACTGAGAGACATTGACCTGGTACCTCACATACACTGAGAGACTTCAAGCTGGTACCACGCATACACTGAGAGACATTGACCTGGTACCTCACATACACTGAGAGACTTCAAGCTGGTACCACACATACACTGAGAGACATTGACCTGGTACCTCACATACACTGAGAGACTTCAAGCTGGTACCACGCAAACACTGAGAGACATTGACCTGGTACCTCACATACACTGAGAGACTTCAAGCTGGTACCACACATACACTGAGAGACATTGACCTGGTACCTCCACATACACTGAGAGACTTCAAGCTGGTACCACACATACACTGAGAGACATTGACCTGGTACCTCACATACACTGAGAGACTTCAAGCTGGTACCACACATACACTGAGAGACATTGACCTGGTACCTCACATACACTGAGAGACTTCAAGCTGGTACCACGCATACACTGAGAGACATTGACCTGGTACCTCACATACACTGAGAGACTTCAAGCTGGTACCACGCATACACTGAGAGACATTGACCTGGTACCTCACATACACTGAGAGACTTCAAGCTGGTACCACGCATACACTGAGAGACATTGACCTGGTACCTCACATACACTGAGAGACTTCAAGCTGGTACCACGCATACACTGAGAGACATTGACCTGGTACCTCACATACACTGAGAGACTTCAAGCTGGTACCACACATACACTGAGAGACATTGACCTAGTACCTCACATATAGTGAGAGACATTGCCCTGGTACCTCACACATATAGTGTGAGACATGACCGAGTACCTCACACTGAGAGACATGTATCTCACCATTAATCTGCACAATTCTCAACTGCTCACGCCTCGCCTGTGCATCTGGAAGCAAATACATCTGCCTAGGAAATACAGACCCGGCACACCGCAAGGGAATTCAATTATATAAAGCTCGAGGCAGGAGCAGCAACAGTTTAACTACCAAGGAAGAAACTTGCCCTTAGAACGCACAACAGGCTTCGTTCTGAACCTGTTGTGCAATCTCCCAATCCATCTAGTATTCTCACAGGCATAAAATATATTGATATATAATATTATATTCCAACAGTAGCTAGACCTTTTCACTTTAGACTCAAAGCAAGATGTAAAATGGACTCTTATATAATTTAAACACACACACTGTGGCCGCTATGGGTGGTGGTCGTTCTGGTCAGTGAGGTCGTTGTAGCAGGGTGGAGAGGCATCCGGGTTCTGGAAATTGACGAGCATTTCGGGGCTTAGCGTCCCTGCGGCCCGGTCCTCGACAGCCTCCTTTTTGTTACACACACCCAGGAACAGCCCGTAGCAGCTGTCTAACTCCCGGTACCTATTTAATCAAGATGAAAGAAACTGCCCTTTATTTCCACCTGGGATCGAACCCGGAACCTTAGNGACCAAGAGAGAGATGAATAGGTCCACACAAGCCTACCATAGGAATGCGCTTTCAACGGTTGTAGAGATTCAGATCTGAATTGCAAGCCTGTGTCAGCCTGACATGTAATTGTGGTCGTTGCTGGGATTGTTATGCATGATTTCCACACTACAATCACGACAAATCCTCAGCAAGCTATTGGGATTAACCTTACATTTTCTAGGCCTAATATTCTGCGTATAAATGCGGTCAAATTTTTCGTACCTCTAGAAAGATTTTTTTAATCATATTCCAAATATAAAGAAAAAAAAGTGTGAACTGGAAAAAAAAATGATATCTTCAACATATACCGATTTGTAACCAAACATGTTTTAAACTGATATCGTTTTTCTGGAGTATGTTTCGTAATTGGTAGTTGGGCTGTTTGACCCGCAGGTCACTCACACTCAAACCACTTCATCCGTCACTCCAACCAGGGGGGCAGAGAATTGGCAGTTTAGTTCTGTAATCACCTCTGTCTTGCTATTTAGTGTTGTAATTATCATTGCAGCTTGTTGCATTGTAGTCCCATTATATTTATGTATTTTGTAATATGTACAACTGCTTACTCCAGTCCACATGTAAGGGTTTGTTTTAATCACTTGCAGATAAAGCTCCTAAATCACTTAAGAATAATTTTTTTAAGTCACTTATGAATAAAGTTTCTAAATTACTAAAGAATAAAGCTTTTAAATAACTTATGAATAAAGTTTCTAAATTACTAAAGAATAAAGCTATTAAATCACTTACGAATAAAGTTTCTAAATTACTAAAGAATAAAGCTATTAAATCACTTACGAATAAAGTTTCTAAATTACTAAAGAATAAAGCTTTTAAATAACTTACGAATAAAGTTTCTAAATTACTAAAGAATAAAGCTTTTAAATAACTTACGAATAAAGTTTCTAATTACTAAAGAATAAAGCTATTAAATCACTTACGAAAAAAGTTTCTAAATTACTAAAGAATAAAGCTTTTAAGTCTAAAGCTTGTCAGTAGCTGACAGTCGTGTAGCACTTGTATTGGGCTGAAGAACCTCGAGGTCATCAGAGGTCACACTCGAGTCTATTTTTAGACCCTGAAGAGGCAGGTACGTCCTTCGCATGACATTGCAATTGCTCAAGAATTTTCGCAACATTCTCCTGCGATTACGCAAACACACCCTGCGAGTCCCTTCATAATCCACTGAAGGAATGCCGCAACTTCAAAGGCTCTTATTTGATTCATAATACCATCGTGTGAGGCAAGTAAATGGAAATTGTTTTTGGGTCCATTCTGGGCTCTTTGTCTGGTAAGGATAAGGGTCAAGGGGGACTTTTACACATGTTGGTTCTCTGGTAAATTCCTGCCCTCTGATGCCCCATCTGCCCTACAGTGCAGGTGGGCATGATGGGGTAGAGATAGAACGTATCTTTCTCTATTTGTTCGATATCCACTTGCCCTCACATGCCCACAGACAAGACCATCAAATGAGATCAGATTTTCAGGATTCAGATCTCGAAGCCTCTTCAGAGAATCGGGGAATATTGGGACGTCATTTTGCTTCACCAGAATGCTCACAGACAATTTTGAATTCTTTGGAAAAAATTATATAATCGTAGCTCTCAAATTTACTGTTTGAGATTTACTAATTCTCAAATCCCTATAATCTTTCACAGGAGCTTGACACACATCTTCTGACGTCGATGGGAGCTAAAGAGTCTTTGCTCTATGGAGATATTGCTCTAAATATCCGTTGTTATATAGAGTCTTTGGACAGAGCCCGCTCCGTCCCATTGTTCAGCATTTATACCTGCCCGTTCAATAATAACCACACAGAATGCAGACTTAATCAAACAGCCATTCTCATTGGCTCGCTAAAACAGACTGGTGTGAAACGGGAATAATTAAGTCGTTTGATTCAACAGATACATATTTTTTATGCTGTGAACATGTCTGTTCTTTAATGTTTATTTGACATGATGTGGAAGAAACGTGTATTTGATGACATATTAATTAAACCAGCTGTCAAAGGTCTTTAATGTGATGATTTGATCACAATTCTGCCGGGAGCCATATTCATATTTTTTCCCAATTATTTGCAAGGAAATTTGTTTTGTATTTAAAAATATGTTGCACTGCTTATATCTTCACTTGTTTTTCTGATTTGTTTGTGCAATTGTAATGTATTTGTTTGATGAGTTAACTGTTTCGCTCTGGTCTTTTGGAGTTTATGTAGACCTAAGTTCTGGGTTGCAAAGCTTAACAACTGCTAACATAGGCCTATCGTAACTATGCCATCTTAGCTGTTTTTTTTACAGCTTGCAATATTCTGCACTGTTCTCAAACTCTGCAACATCCTAAGGATTCAGTTACTAATATCTTCACGTGAAAACTCGGTGAAAATGTAAAATGCGCTTATTAAGCGGTGTTTAGTAAGCGCATTATGAGTTACAGTATTGTTTAGTAAGCGCATGTATAAGGTTATACATGTAGGGCAGGGACTTCAGCATTTGGAAAAATGAGAGAGAGAGAGAGAGAAGAGAGGAGAGAGAGGAGAGAGAGAGAGAGAGAGAGAGAGAGAGAGAGATTGTTGTTGTCCAAGTCAGATACTTGTAACTAAAAGTTCCAAGTATCACGGGCTATGGTGAGCCCGAAGTGGACTTACCTGGTACAGGCGGGGCAAATAGCACGGGCTATGGTGAGCCCGTAGTGGATTTACCTGGCCACAGGAGCGGGATTGTAGAGTGAGTTAGCAATGAATTTCATTTTCCAGATTAATTAGTCACACATTGCCGCATGCAGCTTGTTAAGCGTCGATGGTGCTGTGGATATTTGTTATGGTTGTTTGTTTTCCGGTTTAATAATGAAATTTAAAAAAAATAACAGTTGCATATCGAACTTCATAATACAACCCTGAAATACTTTTTTATAATCAGAATTCCACGATTCGCAATATTTTTGTTAAACTCGAAAAAAAAAAGATCTTCGTGAAGATAAAAGTCCGTTTGTTTGTGCAAGTTATATCTTGCTTTTTAATCATAATTCCTGGAATATAATTTAAAGCTGGAAAATCCAGACTATATAAAAGTAATTTGAGGATTCTCTCTCTGTGTTGTCTGTTTGATTCTCTCGTGAACAGTTTAAGGCAAGTGTTACCTGTTGTTCTGTTGTCAAGAGCTGTTGGTTGTTATTTTGGGAAAGTGATGTTGATTTCTGTTGTTGAGAGACACGGAGAGAGAGAGAGAGAGAGAGAGAGAGAGAGAGAGAGAGAGATAGAGAGGAGAGAGAGAGAGAGAGAGAAGAGAGAGGAGAGAGAGAGAAGACAGAGATAAGAGAAGGGGACGATTTCAACAGACATTGATTGTCGTATATGTCTCTGTTTATCATTACTGCTGCTCATAGTTTTCTCCAATTTCGTCTTTGGTTGAATGATGCTGGGGTCCAGCCACTCACCGGGGCGACCCGGGCACCGCCGGTTACCTCTATCCATATAGAAAAGGCACACACACCACACACACCACACACACACCACACACACACACCACACACACACACACACACACCCACACCACACACCACATTAACAAATATTTTTGTCCCAGTTCAAAAGGAAAACAGAGAAATGAAAATGAGAAACCCATGGTTTTAATCAGAGATGTAGCTAGCTAAGCAGCAAAGTAAAAGGGCATGGAGAAACTATAGGAATACAGGACTCTGGAGAGCAGAGAAAGATACCAGAACGCCAGGAATGAATATGTCAGGATGAGAAGAGAGGCGGAAAGACAATACGAAAATGATATCGCAAGCAAGGCAAAGACTCAGCCTAAATTGTTGCATAGCCACATCAGGGAAAAACAACAGTAAAGGAACAGGTTATGAAACTGAGGATAGGGCGGAAGGATTCACTACAAATGACAAGGAAGTGTGTGAGGAGTTGAATAAGAAATTCCAGGAGGTCTTCACCTTCGAGCAAGGAGAAATTCCAGAGGTAAGAGAGGGAATAGCTAACCAGGAACCACTGGAAGACTTTGAGATTACCAGCGGGGAAGTAAGGAAGTGTTTACTAGAGTTGGATGTGACAAAGGCTATAGGCCCAGATGGAATCTCCCCATGGGTTCTAAAGGAAGGAGCAAGAGAACTGTGCCTACCACTCTCCATTGTGTATAACAAGTCACTGGCAACAGGGGAACTGCCAGATATTTGGAAAGCAGCTAACGTAGTCCCGATATACAAGAAAGGGGATAGACAGGAGGCACTGAACTACAGGCCAGTGTCCCTAACTTGCATACCATGCAAGCTGATGGAGAAGATTGTGCGAAAAAAACTAGTGGAGCATCTGGAGCGAAGGAACTTTGTAACACAGCACCAACATGGGTTCAGGGATGGCAGGTCCTGCCTCACAGGGTTACTTGAATTCTACGACCAGGCAACAAAAATAAGGCAAGAAAGAGAAGGGTGGGCAGACTGCATATTTTTGGATTGTCAAAAGCCTTTGATACAGTGCCACACAAGAGGCTAGTGCGAAAGTTGGAGATGCAGGCTGGAGTGAAAGGGAAGGTACTCCGGTGGATAGAGGAGTACCTATGCAACAAGAGACAACGAGTCTGTGTGAGGGGTGAAGTCTCAGATTGGCGAGACGTTACAAGTGGAGTCCCGCAGGGGTCAGTCCTTGGACCTATACTGTTTCTGGTATATGTAAATGATCTCCCAGAGGGTATGATTCGTTCCTCTCAATGTTTGCCGACGATGCAAAAATTATGAGGAGGATTGAAACAGAGGATGATAGTAGGAGGCTACAAGATGACCTAGACAGACTGAGTGAATGGTCCAACAAATGGCTGTTGAAGTTCAACCCAAGTAAATGCAAAGTAATGAAACTAGGCAGTGGATACAGGAGGCCAGACACAGGATACAGAATAGGGGATGAAGTACTTAATGAAACAGACAGAGAGAAAGATCTAGGAGTTGATATCACACCAAACCTGTCTCCTGAAGCCCACATAAAGAGAATAACGTCTGCGGCATATGCGAGGCTGGCTAACATCAGAACGGCGTTCAGGAACCTGTGTAAGGAATCATTCAGAATCTTGTACACCACATATGTAAGACCAATCCTGGAGTATGCAGCCCCAGCATGGAGCCCGTACCTTGTCAAGCACAAGACGAAGCTGAAAAAGTCCAAAGGTATGCTACTAGACTAGTCCCAGAACTAAGAGGCATGAGTTATGAGGAAAGGCTGCGGGAAATGCAACTTACGACACTGGAAGACAGAAGAGTAAGGGGGGGACATGATCACAACCTACAAAATCCTCAGGGAATTGACCGGGTAAACAAGGATGAACTATTCAACACTGGAGGGGCGCGAACAAGGGGACACAGGTGGAAGCTGAGTACCCAAATGAGCCACAGAGACATTAGAAAGAACTTTTTCAGTGTCAGAGTAGTTAGTAAATGGAATGCACTAGGCAGTGATGTGGTGGAGGCTGGCTCCATACACAGTTTCAAATGTAGATATGATAGAGCCCAGTAGGCGCAGGAAACTGTACACCAGTTGATTGACAGTTGAGAGGCGGGACCAAAGAGCCAAAGCTCAACCCCCGCAAGCACAATTAGGTGAGTACAATTAGGTGAGTACACACATATAGTCTTGCAACTCAGCTTGTCAAGGATAGAAATAGCCAAATTACGCTATCCATCGAGATGCTGTCTCAATAAACTTCATTGGACTTGAATAGTAGTGTAAGGAGAGTCTAAATTGGACAAAATGGATCAATACACACCAACAACTAACCTAACCTAACCTACCTAACCTAACCTACACACCAAGCTCAGAACTGGAGTGATACCTACAGTTCACAGCTCATCTATTAGTCCACACGCACGATAGCACATTGCAGCGGGCATTGCAACTCCTGCTATGACATGCAATGTCAAGAGGTGAGAGTGTTGGGGTCGTCAGCCGTTGCATGGTTGCAATTTATGCAAAGGAAGGCAGTGATTTCACGTGGTTTGAGTTGTTCACACACACGCTGGTGGGCAGTGATTAATTACACGCAGTGCCATTAGCACCTACAGTGGTTCAGTCCATTGGTCATTGGAGATCTTGGTCTCTCGTTCTTAATTCACGCTTTGGAGAATGATGTGTAGTACTGCTGTTGACTCTAACTCGCGTAAATTCAGGTTTGCTGTTACCTGATGCTCGCTTGGCTTTAGCATATCATGGTTTAGTGGCACGTTGTGCGTCTGCGGTTACCCAGAACGCTGGTTCGATCCCCCATCCTGATCGAAAAACTTTCTCGTTGATACATCAGGTTATTGTGATTTCCTTGTGTATATGATTTATGTTTATCAACTATCTTCTGGTAGGCTTCAGGGTGAGGTAGGCCTTAGAGTGAGGTAGGCCTCAGAGTGAGGTAGGCCTCAGAGTGAGGTAGGCCTCAGAGTGAGGTAGGCCTCAGAGTGAGGTAGGCCTCAGAGTGAGGTAGGCCTCAGAGTGAGGTAGGCCTCAGAGTGAGGTGGGCCTCAGAGTGAGGTAGGCCTCAGAGTGAGGTAGGCCTCAGAGTGAGGTAGGCCTCAGAGTGAGGTAGGCCTCAGAGTGAGGTAGGCCTCAGAGTGAGGTATTCCTCAGAGTGAGGTAGGCCTCAGAGTGAGGTAGGCCTCAGAGTGAGGTAGGCCTCAGAGTGAGGTAGACTCAGAGTGAGGTAGACCTCAGAGTGAGGTAGACCTCAGAGTGAGGTAGGCCTCAGAGTGAGGTATTCCTCAGAGTGAGGTATTCCTCAGAGTGAGGTGGGCTCGACCAATCAATAGCATAGCCCCATTGTGCAGTTATTTGTAATTGCCTTATTCGAAAACTCGATCGAAAATCACCTTGTGGTACTTGTTCTTAATTCGTATTATTGATTAGAGCAACTTGCCATGCATGACGGTGTGCAATTTGCAGCATAACAGTTGCATACCCAAACTCAAGAGGGCGTCTGCTTAGTCT
This sequence comes from Procambarus virginalis, assembly GCA_020271785.1. Taxonomy (NCBI): domain Eukaryota; kingdom Metazoa; phylum Arthropoda; class Malacostraca; order Decapoda; family Cambaridae; genus Procambarus; species Procambarus virginalis. The sequence continues at coordinate 22,881,366 of WNGS01164437.1, forward strand.
AATTTGCATACCTCATTCAGGCGAAGAATGCAGTTGCAAAATTGAGTCCTTCACAGTCCCCCTCGACGTGAGTGGTCCTCGGGGCTTGGATCGGTATACCTGGAGTTTACCTGCAGTGGGTTTTGAGAGTTCTCTTATCCCACCAAGCCCAACCTGAGGCATTGAGTATAACATTTTGTACTGGCTTGTGTTGTAGCTTCAAGAGGTTCTCTAAAGTGACTAAAATAACAGTGATAGTTATCAGAAGAATGATCATTAATAACTCGGAATTAATGGCAAATAATTATCAAAAGTAAATCTGTGTTATTGACTTTTCTTCTCAAGTCATAATTATTAAATAGCATAATTACCATAATTGAGGAGCGGTGGCACCAGTTCACATCAATTAGTGGCTTTCAATTACCCTTTGATTAGTTGATATTAGAGTTCATGTTCACTTGGTTTCTTGAGTTAATAGGCGGAGTGCCTTGTTGGCCCTGCTGTTGTTGATGGTTAATGGTCATAGGCTCGGCATTAAGGTCATCAGTCATTATAAAGTGCCCATTACATTTGGTGACATGCTAAAGGGTGCAGGTCATTACAAAATAGTGGCCATTGGTGGGGGGGGGGGGGTGTTGGAAATTGGTGACCATCCATAGTTTGTTACAGCTTGGGGTGGGGAGATGGGGTTTGGTTGGGGGGGAGGAGAGGGGGGTTTGTGACAGGTGGGGTTTAGTGGTCTTGGGGGGGGGGGGGGAAGGGGTGGGTTAGCCGGTGTTTGGTGGCAAGGACGATATTAATAGGCCCATTACACCTTAATTTGTTTGCAACGATGGCAGGGAAAGGGTGGGGAAATGAGAAGGAAATGACGGAGATAGCGAGAGAGGAGAGAGAGAGAGAGAGAGAAGAGAAGAGATTGGGGGACAGGACAAGAGCATAGAACGAGAGGGAAGGACAGAGAGAGATAGACAGACAGACATACAGGTAAAACAATAAATATAGGGAAGGAGAGTGAGGGAATAATGCCTTGACAAGATGACACTTGTTATCTTAGATGTTCTTTGAGGTTAAGTTCAGCAAGAACATCGTGAACCAAGAAGGCTGTTCTCACACTCTAGAATGTATGACTAAGCTTCGAGGACAAGTTAAAGAACAAGATCTCACGACCCTTTAGGACAAAAAAGAGGGGATATGGTGACGCCATACAAGATCCCGAATGGAATAGACAAAGCACAGAAGGACGGCCCCCCTTTAATAGAGAGGTATAGTTGGACAAGATTACTCAGCCGGAAGCTGGAATACCCAATTGAGTGGAGTGAATGTTACTGAACTACTCGTACCGTGAGCGGTCAACCAGCACAAGAAGATGATGTTGAGAAAAGCCACCTCCAGCCACAACTTTAAGGCCACATTCGACACTTAAACTACAAGATAGTTAAGTAATTACGCAATAAGTGCAACTACCAGCATGACTTGTCACCTGCTTGATGGAGTTCTGGGAGTTCTTCTACTCCCCAAGCCCAGCCCGAGGCCAGGCTTGACTTGTGAGAGTTGGGTCCACAGGCTGTTGCCTGGAGGAAGCTCCAACCTCAACCACCATTAAAACACCACCACCACTAACCACCACCCGCCACCAGTCACCACACCACCACACACCACCAGTGTCAACCCAACACCACCACCGCCACCAGTGTCACCACACCACCACCGCCACCAGTCACCACACCACCACCGCCACCACACATCAGGTCGATAACGATTACGTGGGAGCCCGTCCAAGGTCACTGGCCCCGCCTCCTGCGCCAGATTCCCTCGTGGGGGGAAGGGGGAGCTGGAGGTGGGGTTGAGGGAAGGGTGGGGGGAGGAGTGGGGGACCTGGCAGTAAGGGGGTACAATGGGGGAAGCGGGAGGAGGGGAGAGGAAGTAGGGTATTAATAGTGGTTCACGATGAATTGGGGAGTTGGGAGGGGGGGGAGGGGGGTCATATAGGGGTACAGAGAGGGGGGTGTAGGGGGAGGGGGAGGGTTAATGGGTAAAGTTTTTATGACAAAAGATTCACGTCTGGCAGAGTGTTCTCGATACTGACAGCAGGTGGAGCCGTCAGCTGGTGGAGCCGTCAGCAGGTGAGTCGTCAGCAGGTGGAGCCGTCAGCAGGTGGAGCCGTCAGCAGGTGGAGCGCAGCAGGTGGAGCCGTCAGCAGGTGGAGCCGTCAGCTGGTGGAGCCGTCAGCTGGTGGAGCCGTCAGCAGGTGGAGCCGTCAGCTGTGGAGCCGTCAGCAGGGGAGTCGTCAGCAGGTGGAGCCGTCAGCTGGTGGAGCCGTCAGTGGGAGCCGTCAGCTGGTGGAGCCGTCAGCAGGTGGAACCGTCAGCAGGTGGGGCCCCGTCAGCAGGTGGAGCCTTCAGCAGGTGGAGCCGTCAGCAGGTGGAGCCGTCAGCAGGTGGAGCCGTAGCAGGTGGAGCCGTCAGCTGGTGGAGCCGTCAGCTGGTGGAGCCGTCAGCAGGTGGAGCCGTCAGCTGGTAGAGACGTCAGCTGGTAGAGACGTCAGCAGGTGGAGCCGTCAGCTGGTGGAGCCGTCGCTGGTAGAGACGTCAGCTGGTAGAGACGTCAGCAGGTGGAGCCGTCAGCAGATGGAGCCGTCAGCTGGTGGAGCGTCAGCAGGTGGAGCCGTCAGCTGGTGAAGACGTCAGCAGGTAGGTGGAGCCATCAGCTGTGGAGACGTCAGCAGGTGGAGCCATCAGCTGGTGGAGACGTCAGCAGGTGGAGCCATCAGCTGGTGGAGACGTCAGCAGGTGGAGCCATCAGCTGGTGGAGACGTCAGCAGTGGAGCCGTCAGCTGGGGGAGCCGACAGCAGGTGGAGCGTCAGCAGGTAGAGCCGTCAGCTGGTAGAGCCGTCAGCAGGTGGAGCCGTCAGCAGGTGGAGCCGTCAGCAGGTGGAGCCGTCAGCAGGTGGAGCCGTCAGCAGGTGGAGCGTCGTCAGCTGTGGAGCCGTCAGCAGGTGGAGCCGTCAGCTGGTGGAGCCGTCAGCAGGTGGAGCCGTCAGCTGTGGAGCCGTCAGCAGGTGGAGCCGTCAGCTGGTGGAGCCGTCAGCAGGTGGAGCCGTCAGCAGGTGGAGCCGTCAGCAGTGGTGCCGTCAGCAGGTGGAGCCGTCAGCAGGTGGGGACGACAGCCTGGAGTGAGGCGCTTGCTGCAGAAATATATTTGAGAAAAAAGTGTGTGAAAAGAGGCCCCGGGGGTGCAAGACAGAGCGGGATGCGAAGGCTGGTTACGTCTGTCCAGACGGTGTGGATGACACCCCAGGCAGCTGGCAAAATAATTCAGCTGGCGTGGATGCCTGCCAGAATGGGGAGAGGGGGGATGAGCGAGCCAGCTGTATGAAATTGCATCCAAAGATGGGAAATTGCCAGATGTTGAAATATGGTACCTGCTAGATAGAGGAGTGGAGAGAGCCATGTAGATGAAGAGGTGGCAGCCGGGTAGATTGCAGGTGGCAACCAGATGGCAGTAGATTGCAGGTGGCAGCCTAGTCAAAGAAGGTAGAATCAGTGTTATTAAGAAAGCTTCTGTTCTCTTGGGGGTGCAGACGGGGTAGGAGAATGGCTTCAGTCACAAGGGAAGAATATCGGTGGAATGGAATAACGGTATCTGTACACCTGTTGATTGACGGTTGAGAGGCGGGACCAAAGAGCCAGGCTCAACCCCCGCAAGCACAACTATGGTGAGTACACACACCACACACACAAACACACACACACACACACACACACACACCACACACACACACACACACACACACGGGCCAGGTAGCCTGTGATAGCGTGCATGATTCGTAATTCTGTGGCGCGGGTTCGATTCCCGCACCCGGCAGAAACAAATGGCAAAGTTCTTTCACCCTGAATTGCCCCGTTACCTAGCAGTAAATAGGTACCTGGAGTTAGTCAGCTGTCACGGGCTGCTTCCTGGGGTGTGTGTGTGTGTGGTGTGGGGAAAAAAAAAGTAGTTAGTAAACAGTTGATTGACAGTTGAGAGGGCGGGCCGAAGAGCAAAGCTCAACCCCCGTAAAATACAACTAAGTGAATCCAACTAAGTGAATACACACAGCGACTGATAATCGTGGGAGACTCGTCTATTGGATCTGGATGTGAGAAAGGCTGTCGGACCTTACGACACATCACCATGGATACTAAAAGAGTGTGCAGAAGCACTTTGCTTGCCACTTTCCAAGGCGCACAAAAGCCACTTTGAGACGGGAGACTTGCCAAAAATACGGAAGACGGCTAATGAAGTCCCAGTACACAAAAGGGCGACAAGCCAGAGGCGCTGAACTACAGGCCAGTGACCTTAACTTGTATATTGTTACGAACCTGATCTCCAATATGCAATAATTTGTATAGCATTGTTGTGATACTTTGTCTAAAGAGACAATATACATACACAAGGTGTAGATATTTGTTGATGGAGGCAAAGCGGAAATCAGAGGTATCTCCCTGCCCATCAGAGTACTTGCATCCTATTGGCGTTGATTATAGATATCCAGTTGAATATACATATTTTGTAAATGAAAAATGAACTCCCATTTTTATTGTGCCTACCAGTATAGTATTGTTAAATGGAACATTCAGGGAGGATTCAGTGATGATTGGACGTGTGGTATTGATGGACGCCAATGGGTGGGTTTCATCAATGACTAGACCAGGAAATGGTGATGCTAAATGGGTAAATTCAGGGATTATTCAGTGATGATTTGGACATGTGGTCATGTTGGACAGAGTCTTATATGGACTTAAGACGTTTTATCGACACCATTCATAAGCATGTTTAGCAGATCTCATAACCCTGTCCATGGAGGACAGTAGAAAATGTATATATATGCTGGTTAGCATTGTAAATGTCTGGCCACGTCTGTGGTAGAAAAATAATAATAATAAAAAAATTCATACAAGCCACAATTCATATTCATTTAACTTGCGAGTTATCACATTGTGTTGTTATTTAGGGAATACGTCGGTACTTTCATGTAAAACGTCCAGATGCCGAATAATTTGTTAAAATATATATATATATCTGTAAATATATATATATTATTTTTCTGTTGAACTATCTAGGTGTTTCTGTGCTCGTTTGGGATATAGATTCTGTGCTGAATCTTAAACAACAACAACAGGTTAGCCTCATTGAGGTCTCAGACTACGAGGTTAGGTTTAATTAGGCTAGCCATAAGCCTCTGGCCTAAACCTTTATCAACAAGATAAGATTAATTATAAATCCATTTCATCCCATACACCACCCCCATATTCCATAACCCCCCCCCCCAACCTCATAACCTCACCATATAACTACCCCCCAACCTCATAACTACCCCATTACTCCATAACCACCCCCCCCCACTCAACCCATATTCACCCC
>WNGS01164437.1:22891748-22900769 GCA_020271785.1 Procambarus virginalis
ACGTGGTGGTGATTCAGTTGGTCGTGGTTGTTCAGATAGTGGTGGTGGGTCAGTTGATAGTGGTGGTGGTTACTCAAGCAGTAGCGGTGATTAGGATGGTGGGTATTTTGGCGGAGGGACAGATGTAGATGATTGGTGGATGACAACAAAGCAGTAACAAGGGGACAGGATGCCTGAGAGAGGCTGAGGGCGAATCATCGTAAGGTCATGTGATTGGTAATGATTGTCCAACAAGGAATAAAAGACCAGCCAAGAGAGAGAGACAAGAGATACAGAGATAAACAGACACAGATGTACAGAAAGGGACATCAACACAGACAGATATACACAGACCAAAACAGAAACTGTGAAGATTCAACGTGTTACCAATAAAAAAACGAGAACCTGGGCAGGGGAATTGGAAGCATGTTGGGTCAGACATTAAACTGATACATGACACGTGGCACTGGGGTATTGGATGGTTGTGGCACTCTAGAGCCAGGTATTTCCTGGGTCAGAGAGTGAAGGTATAGTACCTGGCATTCCCTTGACACAGAGGCTGGTGGCTCCTCCTGCTGTGTGAGGTCTCTGGCACTGTCTGAAACTAGGATTAAAGTGTCCTTTGGCACTGGCTACCAGACGGAGGGCCTTTAGGCAATATCCTGAGGCTCATGATTTTGCTCTCCTTGAAAAAAAAAAGACTTTTTAGGTCGATTAGAGATGGTAAACAATCTCTCCAAATACACGTTTTGTACGGGTCCTGCAAGCTCTGTCTTGAAGGATGCTTTGTCTTGAAGGAAGCTTTGTTTGCTTTTATTTTGCTTGTATCCAAGTGTAAGTGTTGTCAGTGGTTTAGGAGCTATTAGAGGCTGGAGCTTCCATACACAAATCCGTGTTTCCCTACATTGTGTAAACGTTACAACTTCCTATGTTTGGTAATCCTCTTTCTCTGGTGATACTTTCATCTAAAGCGGCTGTTAGAATTCAACTTCAGTAAGTGTACATTATAGGACTGGCATCGAGAACAGGAAACTAGTGACATAAGGAGAATCCATCCTGCCTTCTCGAAATGATAGTACATATGTAGAAGTGCAACGACAAACAAGAGACAGGATGCACCAATTTAAAGAAAGGCAACATATATAAGCCACCATATATATATATATATATATATATATATATATATATATAATATATATATATATATATATATATTGCATATATATATAAATTACAAGAGGCATAAATTTCATAGTTGTTGCTGTTGTTTAAGATTCGCTACTTGGAACAAAAAGTTCCAAGTAGCACGGGCTATGGCGAGCCCGTAGTGGACTAGGGAAAACACCAATTTTCTAGACAGTCGTCGAACAGGAGGCGTTGACCTTCAACTCGGTATAAGAAAGATTAGAACATCATCTAGACGGAAATAAATCCGTCAAGACAGAATCCTAAGACAGGCTGATGTACATGAGACCAACGGTAGATATATTCAGATATAAATCTATTCATAAAAACTCGAATACTCCAGTTACCTGAAAGAGGCGGGCACAGGAGCTGTAACTCAACTCCCGTAAGCACACGAGAGAGCAGTGCTCACTGGGCATTATATATAACATTTGTGAGGGAAAAGGCCGAGGGAAAATATTTCTGACCGAACTCTGGTGGTAATCCTAACGAAATGTTTAATATTTACTCGCTGTGTTTACATAGAGAAGAACCTCAAACAATTATTTTAGCCATGATAATGTGAAGCTGGCTTAGCACTCAGCACGCACTCGTGGCTTGTCTTGAAGCTCGAGTGCGTCGAGGACAGGTAGTGGGAACTTGTTTGTTGGTGTTTTAGCTACTCAGAACGTAGTGTCCCATGTAGCACGGGCTATGGTGAGCCCGTAAAATGGGAGCTGTTTGTGACGTTTGATAGGTTAAAATTTAGTATCGCTTCAGCGAGGGTTGAGGGCCTCGAACGACCGTTGTCGGTGGTTCGAGACACTTCAACCACACAGAACAACACAGGTGTAAGGGAAGGAGATTAACATTTTATAATAGCATCACCAGAAAGAAAGGTAAGGTTTTACCTTTAGTTTTACCTATACTAATCATGAGAAAACTCTTAAGTTAATTAAGTTAGTGACTCATCGCCTGCATCTTAAGTTAATATTCCGATATGGACGTAATTATCATGAGTAAGCACAATAATTCGGCCATAGCAATTCGACTTAGAAGGGATATTAGGGTAGGGTAAGAACTACGATATGTTGTTGTTGTTAAAGATTCGCTACCTGGAACAAAAAGTTCCAAGTAGCACGGGCTATGGTGAGCCCGTAGTTCTCTCTAACTACGATAGCTGGACGGAGTGAAAGAACGGTGATCAACTAATTGAACTATCGCGAGATCGAACGCCGACCTGCAAGAAGCAAGTTCGTTGCTGTGCTGAAACTAATCCGAATAGTTGGTCCAGGAACTGGCTTTTAAAGTGATTACCATTTTGATTGTTGCCGCCGGAGGTGGCTAGTTTATTGTGCACCCCATACTCATCCTGTGAGCGGTAGCGCAAAAAGGATTACATAGGGCGCTAAAGGTCTTTATCAGACCTCAAGGTGATTTCATTAACAATTTTATCTATCCTTCATACCTTATAATTACCTGGTATCATTTGTCCAGGCTTTACGCTGTGTTGTGACCGAGAGTTCTCTAAGATAGTGAGAGTTTAGTGTTTAAGATAAGAGTGAGAGAGTGAAGGGACGACGACGATTCGGTCCGTCCAAGTCCATTTTCAGGACGGACCGAAACGTCGTCGTCCCTTCACCTTCTAGTGTGAGGTCTGGTCAACATATTTCAGCCACGTTATTGTGACTCCTCGCCTGCATAGAGTGTCAGTTTAGTGTGTATGGCGATAATTCTCGTGTTGAAGAATGAGTGAAACTCGTTCAGCACTTCAGCGAGACTTTATCAACTTAAATTTCCTTATTTTCCTCAGGTACGTCATGGCGACGCTAGGGAGCAGGAAGATGTCTTACCCGACTGTCAGGTGAGCTCTCAAGACGCGTCTGGGATTCACAGAGCACTTACGAGTCCCCTTAAGATATCTGTACCTCTTATACCTGGATCACGGCGGATTGATCTGGATTTAATACGGAATTTACGAGCTCCGAAGAGCTGGGAGGTCGTCCTGAAGAGATGGATATTGTGAGCCACCGTGTAGAGCTTACGAGCTCGTAAACTGTTTAGTAAATACACACTAACCGCTAAGATCCAGAGGTACGGATGTCGTGAGTGGATAGGTAACTGCTCTTTGGATAAATGGTGAAGCTCATGAGGAGTATTACGCGCTCATAAGTTATTGTCGGCAACGGACATAGATCCCATTTCCTAAGATGTAAAGCTAGTCCTTCTTTCCCCTCTCCCCCCCCAACTTCCCCTCCCTCCCACCCCCACATCCCCTCCCTCCCCTCCCCACTTCCCCCCCCCTCCTCATCACAGGTAAGGCAGTAGCAAGGTGAGAGAAAGGCCTCACCATGAACCCAGGCTTGCGTCACACACGCACAACCACCTCCGTTCACATTTGGAACCTTATACGTCGTGAAGCAAAGTCTTTCTCCTGGTCGCCGTCAGCTGGACTGGTCGGTGGAGTGACCGACGTGGCTTCTTGCAGATCGGTGTTCGATTCCCGATGGTCCAAGTGGTTAGGCAGCGTTCCTTCACTTGGTCCTCTTATCCCAGCTCCTATCCTTCTTATCCCAGCTCCTATCCTTCTTATCCCAGCTCCTATCTTATGCTAACACCCCAGCACTGCACATTCTATACATGATACTGGATACATTATCCCTACAAACCACTAACATCGTTTTCTTTCAGTTTAACATTAGGTATTTAACCTGAATGTGTCACATATCCAATTAAACTTAATTTAACGATAAATATATTCAATGTAAACGCTTTTGAACAAATTAATGTTTGAGGAGAATAACATTCGGGACCAGAACGAAGTCGTTGGAGTTCAGTCGTTGAAGTGCTTTATGAGAATTCATCCTATCCAATTTGCATGCATACTTGAACTAATTACCCTTGTCTAATCCCGAGAACAAGCTGAATTTATTACGTCTACAACCAGTAACTATTGTAAACTTTGTGGAATTTGAATTAAATGTACTCAAAGATGAACATTTAAATTTAATATAGCAATGATTTGACCTGAAGTGTGCGTTAAATTGCTTGGACTATGCTCATAAGGCTATCAGAGGTCACGTTCGTCGGGAGTGTGGCAATGCTTGAAGACTGGTGTTATCTGCCTAGTTCATGTACCGTGTGTAATTGCCTTGTCAACAGCGCAGTGGCGGCCTCCTTGTGCCTCGTTGTATAGTTACCGCTCAACGCAAAGTTTACCTTTAATATCTGAATACAATAGACACCCGCTGTGTTTGTTTACATAGCCAAATCAGGTTTGGTGGCAGCGGGGGGAGTGCCTCCTCCCTCCCGTCAAGAAATATGCAATGGATGTTTGCATACAGTTGTGGTGCAGGTTTGTATTGGATTGAGTTTCTGTTTGTGAGTAGGGCCAGGGAGATAAGCCTGCTTTGGATTTATTCATTAATTGCTTTGAAGCATAACACTGTGTATAATGAGGATGGACGCTCGGTGCTATTGATAGTTGCACGAATATATTGTATTCAGGAGTAGTTGACCAGACCACACACTAGAAGGTGAAGGGGGCGACGATGTTTCGGTCCGTCCTGGACCATTCTCAAGTCGATTATTCAGTAGTAATAATGAATGTGAGAATTGCTCTATCATTGTAGCCTAGCCTCAGCAAGCTTCCCTGCTCACTGATCAGCTAATCTACAGTCATATAATGAGTGAGTGTGTGTGTGTGTATAGTGAACATTGTACCATGCTGGCATATTAATATATGACTACAGAGGCGGTGTGAATGGTTCAAGTAACTATTGACGATTCTCCAAACATGACCTTCACCGTGTAATTCTTGGACTAACTGGAGATCGTATAGGTGGAATATATTGGCGGCCAGAATGCGCTGAATCGAACTCCTCAATACACAAGCTTCCTGAAGTGTTTTTCTTTGCGATTTACAGGGGGCTTTCCTCCGCTCTGCCGTCTTGCCAATAAAGATGTTTCGGCAGAGTTACAGCCCCGTTCCTGTGCCAGGTAAGTCCACTACGGGCTCACCATATCCCGTCCTACTTGAGATTTTTATTCCGTGTAGCTGACTCTAATAAAAACAACAGCAAGAAAGATGTTTTGGGATCAGGAGTAGGCCTCGATCAGATACGTTTCCCGTTTCCTTGAAACGAGGAAAGTTTTAAGTGAGGAAATGAAGAAATCCACAAGGGCCGTGACGAGGATTCGAACCTGCGTCCAAGAGCATCCCAAGAGTGTAGTGTAGTGTTCTAATTGAGGGTTTGTGCACTTGGCTGGTAATCTTGTGGGATGTATAACACTGTTTCCGTGCTAAAACCTATATTCTCTCTGCTCTCGTTAACTTAGCCCCACCATTGATGTTTTCCATAATTCATTCTGAAAAATGACAAAATGACTAAATCTATATTAAACGGAATTCATTGTGTTAAATGCATGTCGTATGGGGGTCAAACTTTTGGGACACCCTGTATTATTTATAGCAGGTCCTGGCATGTGTCAGACGTTTCGTCCTTAAAGGAAGTTCTGTTTAGCTTTGAAATAGAAGCGTTTGGGTGTTGTTAATCCCTTAAGCCTACCGTATTTGGTTGACACAAGGATGAATGCGGCCGTGGCGGCACTGGCTGCCCTGCAGGAGGGGGGGGGGGGTTGAGAGGGGTTGGGGTTTGGTTCAAGGAGCTTTTGAATGGGATGGAAAGATGTGTGTGGTTGGGATGGATGGGGCGGAGATAGGGAAGGCGTCCATCACCTTGTCTGAAGGCGAACTAGGAGTGTGTCTTGCTCCTGCCCCTTCCCTAAGGGGTTCTCAAGGGGGTTATCAGAGGCAGTATTCACTAGAGGTAAGGCATAGTGTTAACTAATATTCCCTCATTACGGGCTATTCATGCCCGTGCCACCTCTTAGGTGCCTTAATCTTCATAAATTTTCTACTCTGTACACTTGTGCTACGAATTTCGCCTCCAGTTTTGTTCATGACAGCTCGCTAAACTCTTGATTAACACACAGCCGCTGACAGATATGAAGCCTCACGTTTTGCTCACTCAAAACTCACAAGTTTTAACAGTAACCAAAGCTACAAGTATTGAGTTATATTTCTGTAACGAATTTACGACCATAAAACGATTATAATGACCTTTCCCCCCCCCCTCTATGAGTCGTTAAGTACCAATACTGCCAGTAGTCCCTAGTTATGTGTTAATTTTCTAATTATAACGAAAGCTATAGGTTTCGAAAGCTATAATTATATAGAAAGCTATAGAAAGCTCTCAGGAAAGAGCCAGTGAGAGGTGTGTGTGTGTGTGTGTGTGTGAGGTTGTTATCTCGAGTGCAGTGCAAGATCTGTGCACTGAATATAGCAACCGGTAAAGTGCCAATGAGTGCCAAGAGTGTGTGGTATTTACACTGTTACGCTGACTTCTAATTGTGTGCTAATGTCAAGCACTGCTTGATGTTGCTTAATAAAAGAGACAGGCAAAAGAAGCAGAACAAATATATTAATAAATGTCCTGATTTTAGCTCTTAGAGAAACTTAGCAGCTCTTAGACATCTAGCAGTAATAGTACCTGGGAGTTAGACAGCTGCTGGGGCTGCTTCCTGGGGGTGTCAAAAAAGCAGGCCTGGTCGAGGACCGGGCCGCGGGGACGCTAAGCCCCGAAATCATATCAAGATAACCCCAAGATAACCCATACGAGCACATCCACCATCTTCTTGACGTTATCTTGAGATGATTTCGGGGCATTTCAGTGTCCCCGTGGCCCGGTCCTCGACCAGGCCTCCACCCCCAGGAAGCAGCCCGTGACAGCTGACTAATACCCAGGTACCTATTTTACTGCTAGGTAACAGGGGCATAGGGTGAAAGAAACTCTGCCCAATGTTTCTCGCCGGCGCCTGGGATCGAACCCAGGACCACAGGATCACAGGTCCAGCGTGCTGTCCGCTCGGCCATGGCCATAGTTGATGAAAGATGAAGGAATGATTCAACAGGTAAACAGGTTATCGCAGATGTTATCTCAAGGAGACGAAAACAAAGAAGACAATCCTGCAGTTACAGGCAAACAAGTTAGAAGGGGTCGAACGTGGTTGATATTATCTGGCAAGTTCAGTTAGACTCTAATTGGGTTTTATCATAATGGAGTTCAACTTTTCCTCAAATGACATGCCTCCTGGTTATTATCTCTGCTGTGCTCAGGCGAGATAAGCAGATACACTAACAGGTAACTAAGTGGTATTTGACACTTGTTGTAGACTTATCTGGTATATATATGTCTACAACTTTAAGAACATGCCAAGAGAAAGGTTACAGACCGATATTCTCTTAATTCAGTGATGTTAAGTTTTAATTTTGTCCAGGTCGTCTTGTACTTGATACCTGGTTGATACCTGGTTGATACCTGGTTGATACCTGTTGATACCTGGTTGATACCTGGTTGATACCTGGTTGATACCTGGTGATACCTGGTTGATACCTAGTTGATACCTGATGATACCTGGTGATACCTGTTGATACCTGGTTGATACCTGGTTGAGACCTAGTGATACCTGGTTGATACCTGGTTGATACCTGGTTGATACCTGGTTGATACCTGGTTGATACCTGGTTGATACCTTGTACCTGATACCTGGTTGTAGGATTCTGGGAGTTTTTCTACTCCCCAAGCCCGGCTCGAGGCCAGGCTTGACTTGTGAGAGCTTGGTCCAACAGGCTGTTGCTTGGAGCAGCTCGCAGGCCCACATACCCACCACAGCCCGGTTGGTCCAGCACTCCTTGCAGGAAACAATCTAGTTTCCTCTAAAAACCTTTCTAGATTCCTTTCGTGCAGTCATCCATTGTATTTGTCAGTTATAAATTTGCATCGTCAGGGAATATTGAGAGGAAGGAATCTGTCTCATCTGGTGATTGGCTCAAGCAGATTAGGACTAGGATCAGCCCCAGAACTGATCCTTGTAGAATCCCACTAATTGTGCTTGCGGGGGTTGAGCTTCGGCTCTTTGGTCCCGCCTTTCAACTGTCAATCAAATGGTATACAGATTCCTGAGCCTACTGGGCTCTGTCATATCTACACTTGAAACTGTGTATGGAGTCAGCCTCCACCACCTCACCCCTGTGATGTGTGTGTGCGTGTACTCACCTAGTTGTTGTGCTTGCGGGGGATGAGCTTTGGCTCTTTGGCTCTGCCTCTCAACTGTCAATCAACTGGTGTGTGTGTGTGGGGGGGGGCATCGATCAGATCTCTTCACCGACCTTTCCACCTAATGCTTAAGTCACGTTCCAAAAGAAATAGGTCAAAGGTCATCACCTGTAGTTAAAGTGGTAATATTATTCTCGTCGCAATCACGGAATATGTCATTGACGCTGGGGGAGGCAGGGAGGCCACCATAAAACACATAGATAACATAGATTTTAGATAAAAAATACATTTTTCCACGTTAAAACACAAACAGTTAGATACATCACCAGAGCCTCCCGTGGGTCTTTGTGGGCTTCTGACGCTGCTGCTAAGTTTCTATAGGAATATTGAACGGTGGATCAACCACGCTGGAGTGGGCTGGTGGGGGAGGGAGGGTGGGGTGATGCGACGGGGGAGGGTGGGGTGGTGGGTGGTGTGGGTGGGTGGAGGGTGGTGCGGGTGGTGATGTGTGGGGGGTGGGGGGGTGTATGGCTTGGTGGTGGGTGGTGATGGTGGTGGTGGTGTGGTGGTGATGGTGGTGATGGTGGTGGATGGTGGTGTGGTGGTGGTGGTGGTGTTGGTGGATGGTGGTGGTGGTGGTGGTGATGGTTGGTGGTGATGTTGGTGATGGTGGTGGTGTTGGTGGGTGGGTGGTGGTGGTGGTGGTGGTGATGGTGGTGGTGGTGAGGTGGTGGTGGTGATGGTAGAAATGGTGGCAGTG
>WNGS01164437.1:22908810-22970654 GCA_020271785.1 Procambarus virginalis
ATGACTGTTCCTTGCCTTATACTGTAATTCAAATTACAAATATGATCTTTTATACTAGGTGAAGAGAAGAAATTAAAACACTTTCATAGAGAAAAAGGCTTGTATAATATAACCATAACTTATTCAACACCTCCTATTACACATCATACTGTTTTCTCTTCGTGAAGAGCCTTGACAGACTGAACAAGGTGGTCAGACCCGACACCCAAGCATTCCCTCTCGTCTTCAGTAGCTCAACCAGGTCCAACACCTCCCTCCCCACCTGTCCTGGATGATTGAAAAGCACTTGTTTTCTCTAACGATGGTTCATCACCACTGAAAGAAAATATTAGATAATCTTTCCTTACCTTATCTGCTTAGATTAAGGACCTACCCAACAACTAAGGATGTTAGTGGTTTAGCAAGATGTAAATCACCAATGTTATTACTCTCACAAACAAAATATACTATATACAAGTAAATTTAATAAAAAAATCAGACAGTGGCATCAATAAAATATAACAATCAGAAAATTTTGACAGTGCTTCAGATCCAAATGAACTGGAAAATGGTTTAAGATTGGAATAAATTATGACAACCTTGTGGAAATTATTTATTACAGTATATGAAACAATTTGTCATCACAATTTCCGTACAACTGGGATTTTCTTCTTTTCAACCTTGGCCCACACCATCACAATCCCCTAGCTTGTTGAGTCTAACATTAGAAAGGCTACAATGATAAGACTTAGAAAAGATGGAGGAAAGGAATACCACTGGACAGTCGGTGATTGAATGCCAACCTGCAAGAATCAAGGCCATCATCGACTGCACAGTAAGTGGTTGAACTTTTGACATTAAATAGGCCCTAGCTTTCTTAACAACTGCATCTATTATATCCATCATACCCTTCACACACACCTCTCTCAGTATAAACCATCTTGTGCCCTATCATTCGAGACCTTCCACCTTCACTCCCTTCAACATTACTACATTAACAATTATGCTGCAAAAATTTTACAACCTTCACCAAATTAATTCATAACAAGTTCAATGCATCGAGTTATGTCCTAGAGATGTGAGCTAGTACCTCAGCTGAAAGTCAAGCCCTGTATGTTAAGGAGCCAATAACTAAGGCATTTCTAAATTGGTTAAAATTAATTGCTTAAAAACATAATACAGCTCTATATTTACAAGTCACTTGAGTGTCCCATTTTCAACCCATTTTCAAAATGTAGCCCCTAACAATATCATGCAGTAATCATTCCAATTAAGAGTATTTACGAATGATAAGTGCTTATACATAATGCAACTGATGACACTTGAGCTTTTCTTGAAATGACTTCACTCTGTATTAAAACACCTTTCTTAAAATTCTTTCACACCTTCAGAGTAACAAAAGGGTTTGACATTTAACTTTTATCTGAGCACTGAATATACCCCAAGTTGACAAAGTTTACCTGCCGCTTTGTCTTTGGTCTTCTCAGAGTGGCTACTAACTTTGTTGAATGTGTCCGTCTTCCAGCCTTCACGGACCTCTGTGATCTCTATCAAGGAACTGCAAAGAACATTAACAGATGTTAAATTTTAAAACATCTCTTAAAATTTAAATGAATCGATAATGTTTGAATAGAAAAAACTTGTCATATTGACTTAATTCACTGACATTACCAGCTTTGATTTTACAAGATATATTAGTCTTTAAACACTACTGTCAATAAATCTGACTCATGGTAATAATAGTAATATTCTTCATATACTTATTAAACCCTTACACATTAAAAAATACTAAATACTATATTTTACTTTACTGTTAAAAACTGTCCCATTTAAATATATCATTTTATCCTACTACTGAAATAAGGGAAAGTTTATAAACAACTAAATTCTCAATTCACTCTGTATAAAAAGGTCGAGATACAGTATACAAATGGTTGTACACATTTATATATTTTAACCGAATATACCAAAAATGTTAACATTATTTGCAGATATGGTAATGTGTAGAGTATTAAGCAACCCCGCTACACCTTACCAACAATTATTCTCTAACAACACTCGCTGCACTACCATTTCGCTAGGGGTGGTTCTAGATATAAACTATCACCTGAGGACCACAAAGAACATTGTGCGAGGAGCCTATGCTACACTTTCCAATTTCAGAAGTGCTTTTTAAATACATGGATGGTAAAATAACTGAAGAAACTGTTCACAACTTTTTTTAGACCAAAGCTGGAATATGCAGCAGTGTATGATGTCCATATCTTAGCACATCAACAAACTGGAGAAGGTGCAAAGACATGCAACTAAACGGCTCCGGAACTGGAGGACAAGAGCTACAAGAAGAGGTTAGAGGCATTAAATATGCCAAATCAATAAGATGGAAAAAAAGGGGCAATATGATCACTAGGTATAAAATAGTAAAGTAGAATCCATAAAATTACGGAAAAATTCCTGACCTGGAACTTCAAGAACAAGAGGTCATTGATTTAAACTAACTAAATAAAGATGCCTAAGAAAATTCACTTTTGCAAAAAGAGTGGTAGACTGTTGGAACAAGTTAGATTAGAAGATGGAGGAGGCCAAAACCATAGTAGTTTCAAAGCGTTATATGGTAAAGAGTACTAGGAAACTGACCACCACCAGTGTAGCTCTCATCCTGTAACTACACTTGGGTGAATACAATACACTGAATACAATAATCCAATCCTATGATCTAAGTGTTATTCTATATTTCAACATTCTCTTCTAATTTATGTACAGTATATATTTACTGTGCTTACTGTACATGCTTAGTGGCTCGGACAGTATGGTGATGTGTTGGAACCGCTTAGACAGCGAGCCAAAATCTAGCCAGTAGTAGCTTAATTCCAATACTCAACTGCTATCGTATTCTACACAATTCCCTTCTACTTTTTAAAATATCTATGCAGTAGGTTTCTTCTAAAATTATAAAAACAACTGCACACAAATATTCTAAGCTTAGCATAAATATTTTACAAAGTAGAAACATGCAATACCAAATGTGAATATAAATTTTTTTATGTGAACAATGTTTGGGTGGCATTTGTGCCTGTGTTCAGGTCTGATCAACATTATCAAATTTTCACACTGCTCTTAAATTTTATTTAATTTTGAAACATTTAAAGCATCCTAGTTCATTGTGGTATAGTCTAACAAATGTTACAATATTGCACACAGTCTGAATTAATTTTCAAAACAATGTACCCATTTTACTATAAGGTTTTAAAATATTATTGTTAAGGTTACCATTTACTGGATACTGTAATTCATTATCACGGTGACCAAAAATGTGTTTAGGTACAGTACTGTACAGGTTTATTGCAAACTTATGAACCTGATTGAAAAAATAAAATTATTCTTATGAGACAGCTCTGGAATGAATGATATACATGCAAAACCAATGAAGTTATTAACTAAAACCTTTCAGTATTTAGAGTTCCATGACTGTTTGGAAACCTTTGTGCACTAATTCAGATAAAATGTCCCCCATTTGTAAGGAAATTTAGCCAGTGCAACCATGTATATTATGGTAAACAATATACTTCCCTTTGGTTTCAATATTAGAAATTCCTAGAAGAGCAAACCTCGTTTCTCAATGTTCAACTTGTGGACGTCCAGATATCAACATTCTAGGTGTTGGACACTGGTGCCTGGCACTCCAATGTCCAACTCATTCTTAGGCATCAAAAGATTTTAAATTTGATATTGCCAAACAAGATAACATTGTGTCTGTAATCTTTATGGTGTTTTCATACTTGGTGGCTATTTCCACTCTTCCCTATACATCTAGACTAATGACAAGACTCTTCCATTCAGTGACTAATTCCTAGGGAATCACCAAAAGACAAGGTCCAATATTAATAAGTAAAGTAGCACTGTGTTTCACACGTGTCGGTGGAATTTTCAACCGATTTGGAGATGCTGGGTTTTAGTGTCTGGACAAAGAAAATTGGGCCCATCAGGACTAGTATTGGACATTGTTTATCATCATCATGTACCTTTCTGGGTTTCTATCCCATGTCATCCTAAAGAAATTAAATCAAACCTCAAATTTTAACAGATTAATTTTTTTGCAAGAACCATGCAATGAACCATGGACACAGTAATCTTATATTATTTAAACATTTTCTATTGGATACCTTTGATGTTTAAATATACTACTGTATTTCTGAAGTATGTGATGAGCTGGTTTTTTATGTGGTTTTGATTCTGCATAGTATTTGTTAAGGTATTTTTGGTACCTAATACTGATAACCAATGACCGGTTGAATATAAGCAAATTTACCATACGGTTTGGGGTTCTGTACCTAACCCCAGGAAAAACAGATATCCAAGAAAATAGAATTCGGAACTGTTCAGATCAATTAGCATCCATTAAAGCAGATGGACTTCAAAGCCTGCAACTAATGCTTTGTAAATGAAATGATTTATGCAGTTGAGCATAATGCCCTCTCAGGCAGCATGCTTGTCTACATACATGGTGAAAAAAAGTTAATTTAACATGGGCAACTGTTCTGTGGTCAACAGTGACCCCGAGGCAAATTATTTACTGTATTCAAATTATTGAATTGCGCTACTTTAATAAAACAATTCTTTTGTCTCGATCCTTATCTGGTACAATGGTAGCATGGTTAGCTTAGCTGCTCAAGATAAATACTGTATGTACTTTATTTAGAAACCCATGAGCTAAAATGCTCAAACTGAAGGCAGTTTTTAAATGTGGCAAGCACCACCGACTGAACAAATTGTCGGTTTTGAAACAGTAAAACGTAAAACTGCAAATTTCAAAGTTCTTTCAATATTGTGTCTGCAACACTAGTGGAGAACAGTATTTAGATTCCACTTTGATAAAACTTATGTGGAGGGAAGGCATAGACTGTTTACTTTAATGTACTGTACCTAATTATTTGCTACAGAATAGAGAAATGGATGACAGGAGTACAAACAGTACTATCATCATCAACTGTTCTCATTAACAAAATAAGCAGTATAGTACAGAATAGAAAAATATTTTGTCCCAAAGCTATGAAGCAAAACAAGCCATTAACACCGAATTCTGAAATTGAAAAAATTAAGTAATCTAGCAATCAGGTAGTGTTACCAAATTAGACTAAACGTAATTGTGGACTTTTCAAGAATGTACTTGGCTGCAAGTATGTCATCTGTTAAAACACTGAGCATTGCATTAAAGATGTTGATGGAGGATTCAAAACATTTTGCCTATATTCATGAATAAGATTTAGTATAGCACTGCAAATCATCATACAATAATACACAAGTGAAATACATTTTTAAATTACAAGGTAATGCAAATAGACTCAAATTCCTGAAGACAGTCTGCACCTGCATGCATATGAAGGAAAAAATTTCATAGCCAATAAGTTACATTCCATAAGCAGACAATTGCCAGGTTTACCCGAGCTAGGAATAGCGTTTAAATTCCTGTATTCCAAAGTATTACTGCCGAGTACGCAATTTAAATACAATCGAAACAATACTGTACTGTATTTACATTCTAATACATGCAATATTTTTATATTTCTAGATAAATAACTATTTTTGTAAGACTGCTGTCACTAGGACGAAATGATTCACAGTTCAATAAGTTACCATTTCTATGTTAGTATCACTACATGTTAGTAAGCCTATTTACCAAGCATTAGCATATATTCAAATGGCTTTACCTGCATTTTCTGGTCCATCGCTGCCTACAACACAGCGGAGACAAAAATAATATTAGAAATAGGTAATGGTTATTAAGAGGCATATTCATTTAGTACTCAAAAGATCATTTCATATATTCACACTGCAAAGGAGAAAAAATCTGTATATACATCACAATGAGTCAATGATGGCTATAAAGAAGAGATGGTAAAGAAAATATGAAGCAGACAAAAGAAAAAATTTAAAGATTAACTGAACAGCCTATAACAGGGATTGCCATAAACAGAACTGGAGGGTAATTTATATAATGGATAGCACTGCCTTATATCTAGTGATAATACTTTAGAGCAAGGGTTCTCAATGTTTTTACAATTACATACCCCCAATGGATTACCCAGTATGTGACCCCCCCCCCCCTCCTTTCACCAGATTGTCAAAATATCACCACCTGTCTCATTAGCTACCTGTATGACTTCAAATGATGTCAATAACTGTTTTACTTCACGTAAAGATAGCTAGAAACAAAAAAAGCTGCAATAAAATAATTATTACACTTCATAACAAAATAGCAAATATACAAACTAGCTGCTAGTGCAATTGTTATGAAATTTAGTCTCATAACCCCCAGTGAAGAACCCGTCTTAGGAACTACTGTTTCTCGGCTCTTATAAATTCAGAAGCAATTCACTATCGCCATTCTATAAATACTCAGTATGGTACTGTATACATACAATACTACATACATGTTAATGCCTACTGTATTTTTATACAACTGGTGTCTACACTAGCTTCTGTACTGTACATCACTACAGTAATAACTTGGGTACTGTTAATGCATCATACTACCGATTCAGAGTAATGTAATATTTTATATGTACTGTATTTTAAATAATTACATTACAGTACTTTACCAACTATACTTTTGACAAAAATTGTTACTAACGCCATATTCACCTTCAAAAAGGTACAACATGTCATCTGAATATATAGAACATAAGTAAATTATTTTAGTTTATACTGTATATTTTTTTCTATGATTAAAGAAAGCAACATTAACAAAACTAAATGATTTAAATGGTAAAATCTTGCTCAGTGAGGAAATCAATTGGAGCATTGAGGTGACCCAAACCAGTGGTCAAGGAACTTCCAGCCGTGCACCTTACCCCTGTACCACCACACTTGGTACATCCAGTTGTGCACCTTACCCTTGTACAGTACCATCACTTGGTACATCCAGCCATGTACCTTACCCCCTGTACCACTACTTGGCACCAGTTATACAACCTAGGATTCCACTGAATTCATTGCAAGTCTGGAGGCTTGTACTGAAGCCAATCCAATTTTTCCCACATAACCCCCAAGCACACTGGTTGGTGAGGGTACATTAGTTCAACTGTATGCTCCAGCTTCAGGTACACAAAGAACTCAAACTAGCTTGATATATAATGAGGGGATGTTATTGGTTTGATTTCTTTGTGTATCCTACTCAGTACTATACTTTGCACTTGCAATACACAAACCGTTCACATATACGAATACAGTATAATAAAGGATAAAACAAATTTAATAAAAATTTTTAAGTTAAACAAGTGCACTTTGTTTTGGCCTCGCTGCAAGAGAGGTTGATAGTGTTTCTACCTAGAGAATTGATATATATATAAAACTCTACCACTGAATAAAGAAACCATTACATGGTACGAATTTTGTAGGCCAACGTCCTATTAAGATTAGTACAGTAATGATTTGGCAAATGCATCGGCAACTTCCTTTAACTTTGACTTAAATACGTAACTGAAGATATGAACAAGTAAAGATGAAGCAAGATGAATGGAGAAAAACTAGACAAATGAGGCACCATGCAAAATTAAATATCATTTACAAAGTAAATTTTAAAGCCGAAGTAATCATGTCTTACGGCCTAACAATTAATAAAGTAATGAATATATATAAAAATAACCAAAACATTTAGTTGAAGGGTAAATAAATGCATGCATAAATGAAAATAATAGCTGCTACTGCATAGTTACAAAAATGAATCCAACAAAATGAAGCTCACCTACACAAGTCATACAGTAGATACAGTATTTTGGTAATGCATTTCAGTCATAACAGTACCTTGTGTACAGGATTAAGTCCTGTTAGACAGATTCCACCGTTTAAAAAACATGATATGTGAAGTAAAGCAAAAGATAAAATACTGTACTTAAAATGCTCAAACAATATTTAAGGTAAAAAATTAATAATGTAAATTAGTCATATTAAACTTTAACCACAGTCATACTACCCTCCACAACAGGGTATTTAAATATTGTACATTTGACTGCTCTCCAAAGACTAACACACTATAGGCGTACATGTTAGTGCTGAGCAGTGTTTCTCAACCTTTTAACCCTTGCACAACCCTCGATAGACTTGTCATGTCTCGAGGATCCCCTGCACTAAAATTATTATAACATATGTTTATTAATCTCAAAAGTATATATATATATTAATCACAGGATTAACTATTTTTGTAAACAAAAAAATAAGTATTGACAATGTTCTGGCAGAACTTCAGGGTTCTGCAGCACTGACGTTGAGAAACTCTGGTGTACGGTATTTACTTGGCCTGTGCTTGTGGGTGTCTAGCTTTAGTTATTTGGAATCCTGCCTCAACCCTTTTATCAACCCAAGTTACGAACTGTTTGAGTAAGATGGAGAGGCAAGTCCCAAGAGCTAAACCTGGAATCCTGAGACCACAGATAGACATGTGTGTGGGTGTTTGTATTCATGCAGAAACTGTGGCCCCAATTTTCTCTTTCCCTAGAGCCTTCACTGAATTTTAAATGGTTATTTTTTTATTTCAATTATTTGGTAAAAACATTTGCCAAACAATTTAAAAATTTCATACATGCATTCACTAATTTGAAAGAGTGCATCAAGTAGTTATACAAAACAGAAATAAATAGAAACTTCACACTAAGAAATTATGTAAATCATGCCACCAAGTTGAAATTGCTGTTCTATTTTTTTTTTATTTAGAAAGATTTCTTTAGGCAGCTCTATTTACACATGCATAATGCAAATTGTGCATTACTGTAATGTTATCTTACAGTTACAGAATTAGTAATAGTCTACAGCCCTCCATGAATATACAAACATGTAGTAAAAATTAATGTCTCATAGTTTACCGTACTTCGTAAGTAAAATAAAATGTCAACTTGCGTCTCTTTAAAAAAAAAGAGCATATTACAATAAAACTTAATTCTAATGATAGAAACAGCTTCTCAATTGATTAAAATAAAACATAAATTTGGCAACAATTTGAATATTGTGCTATTAACAAAACTGCACACATGCTTTCTTTCATGCTGGCAAATGCAGTACATCAATGAAAGCTGAATGTATGCACTTTAATAATTTTAGAAATTTTAACCCAAAAAATAAACAATTTCATCCATAAAATTCAGTTGAATTGGATCACACTTTTTAGATGTATCGAGATCAAATTACCATTTGATCTAAAAGTATTTACTATAAGATACTCATAAATAACATCTTTTCCTTTTATGGAGAACAATAAGGATGTTACAAAAACTACCTTTTACATGTTCACGAGCTCTGGTAAAAAGAAGCAGAAAAAAACCCTTACCACCACACCTAACTTCATAAACTCTCCCAACCTTGAACGTATTATGCACAAATGTTGTATTCACAAACGAAACTATAAATTAATAATGGAGTTGCCCATCATCCATAAAAGTTGCCTGTCATTCAGAATATAAAGCCTAATATTTGGTTAGAACCTGCCAAAGTTCTAATGTATTTGCCTTCATTTAAGCGATTACTATCATCTTAATTACTGGAGTGAGGTGTATGACATGTGTACACATGTATATTGGTACATTCTTGATTGAATTTCATTGCAGGATGGCCATAGTAGTGTCTCCGTAATACTCTTACTATACAAACCTTTCACTCTTCGGAGCTCTCAAACCACTCCATATTTAGTTTTAGTTTTGTCTTTTAAGATGATGCTCATCTGCCTCTCCAATATGATTTCTTTGCTTCATCCTTGTATATCATTAAACATGCGTCTTCCTAAATATGCTTGTGCCACATCAGTATGTATGTATGTGTATATTATATATATATATATATATATATATATATATATATATATATATATATATATACACACACACACACACACAGTAACTTCACTCTTACATCTCTCATACTCCCTCACTGCTATACCAATCTTACATACTTACACCTTTCTATTAAAAAATAATTTCCACTGTTTGTACCCTTGAGCACACTGCCACTTTCCATTCTGAAGTTCCATTTACTTTTAATTTATTATTCACCTATCATTTACTCATTTTACACTCATTCATACTCCCATTATTATCTAACATTGCCACCCCCCTTCCCTAATTCTCCCCTACATCTGAAATCACTGTCTTGCCACTATAAATGCTCACAAAAACATCCAATTCCTTTCTTTCAAAGACCATAATCCTACTTTTCCCTACATTGATGTTAAATCTTTCCCGTGCCTGCTGTTCCAATGATAAACTACGCATTGTTTTGCATTTTGGGCAGGTCCTTAATCTTAATTTTTGACCCGCCAAATCGTTTAACAACCATGTACCCATTCATTGCTGGGTGAACAGAGGCATACAGTTAAGGATTGGCACCTAGTCAATCCTCCCTGACCAAGGGAGGATATTTGGTCTCCCCTGGTCTCCCCTAACTCCTAGGTACCTATTTACTGCTAGGTAAATAGAGGCATTAGATGAAAGGAAATGTGTAACCATTTCTGTCTCACCTTGGAATCTAACCCAGGATCCTCAATTATGAGTTGAGAACAGAGCTAATGATACTAGCATTAGTACAGTAATTTGCTTTGCATTATATTTCATGTAGTTTTTATTAAATATAGTCTGGCACCCACTATCTGCTTTCAATGGTACTACTGCTCGGTTTAGATTCTGTTACAAGTATCTCTGGGAATTCTCATTATCTGCTGATGTATACCTGACCAAATGAAAACTCAAAATTATTTGCACCCCCTCCGTCACTATGTGATGGAGTGTGAAAAGATACATGAATCCAGAGGTAATTCTATAACAAATGTTCCAGAGATGTAAATGTTTAATTCAAAGTGATCTGCTACCAGAAATCTTAGCCAAATATCCCCAGTTTGCTAACTGTAGGGAGTAACTAAGTGATTGTAAACTATCCACCGCTACCAACTGGATGGGCGGAGGTGTGCAGGACAAACATATCAATTGTGACACTAGCTCTCCACACACGTCAGTTGCTTAATTTAGAAACTGTACCTGTGGTTGGTCTCGAGCCCCTTGATAATGTGACGATGTGCATTCAATTTTGTAACTGGCTTATCAAGATTGTTACCTGCTTAACTAAATGAATTGTGGGGTTCAGTACCTGAGCCCATTATGTGCCTCTGTACCTCTTTCCTCTACCACCCACAGGATGGATATGGGGAGCATAATAAATGAACTAAAAAATGGTCTACTCTCAATTCTGTATCATACTGTCTTGTCTTTACCCAACTATACATCCACTGAATAGTACTGTATATACAAGAAGTACTGTATCTGTATAGACTTAATGGCCTCATTTTTATACGCAGCAATAAAATTATCTAATTATTGACCTAATCCCACAAGGACAGTCAATATTAAGTGTAAAGTTTTGCTTAATAAACATAATTCAACATCTCTCAAAGATAATTGGCATTAAAGCAATTCAAGATTATTTTCCAAATTTATGGAACACAAAATTCCATTAGCCAAATACCATTTTACAGACTTATAAATCGATTAAATTATTTAGTCTTGCATGAAAAGGCACTGGTAACAAGAATTTAACATACCTGTACCCCCACCAGGGGACCACCATTTCTT
The DNA here is from genome assembly GCA_020271785.1 of Procambarus virginalis. NCBI lineage: Eukaryota > Metazoa > Arthropoda > Malacostraca > Decapoda > Cambaridae > Procambarus > Procambarus virginalis. Next base: position 22,920,396 of record WNGS01164437.1, read on the forward strand.
AGATTCCCCACACAGGCTCATGTTGTCAATGTCAACTTTGTAATGACGATGGAACCATTTGTTGACACCACGAACCTTCCATAGTGTGCTACCTTCGTGGATTTTCTGTACTACGTCTTCCATGTTGCGGTTTCGTATAAGCACTTCTGTTGGAAAAAATACAATTCAATGCATGTACACTACCTTCTTTTTAGCTTTCCTAAAATGATTAACATTCAAACAAGTTTATCTTTTCTTTCATGTGTTGCACCTCTTGCTTAAAGGGGAGCCTCATGCTAAATATTTAAAATTTCAGACAGCCTTAAGCTGCTGAATACTTAATGGAAAACAAACTTGCCAAATAATTCCACAAACATTTGCTATTGTATTGTACATCAAGTGATAATAAAGACGAGCAATAAATGTTATAAAAGAAAATGTTGAAAATGGCTTAGACATTACATAAAGAATAAACATGCTACTCCAACAAAAATAACTTACAAGTTAAAAAAGTTGTTCATTCAAGATTCTGCTGGTAATGTGGACTAAGAAATGAGACATTGCTTATACAAACAATATAATTGTAATAAAATTCATTAATAGGTACAATAAAAATTTACATATGTNTTTAAGGGTTGAAGAGCAAACGTGTTGGGGATAACAGCACTGTACTCACATTCCAGAAGCCGACATCCTCGTTTAAGTGCACTTATGTAGCCCTCAACTACTTTCTCCAGCAAGTTGGTGACCAGTCAGGTACCTATTGCATAAAAAGCTTACTAACAAAAAATCCATTTTAAACAATCAAATTAAAAATGTTAATGCTATACATTTCTAATTCATACGACGGCAGATTTCAACAATACTGCTAAGCTTTCCAAAATGCAGTGATTGAGCCAAAAGCTGGCTTGTTGTGATTGTAACCACAGATATAACTCGGGCAAGAAAAGGGTACAATACAATAATTTACTTAATTCACCCTTACTGTTTACGTGTGTTGATGTTATGATAAGGATTAATTTCTACTGTAAAAAACGTGTGACATCCGTAACACAATAAAACTGCATGTTTTAACCCCGTTGAGAAGATTTCCTGCACTCGACACCAACACTGGTTGCTATACTTACGTATTATGGAAGAAGAGATGTAGTAATGTGCAAGTGGCTGCGTCATGTCTTGATACTTTGCTCTTGTGTTCGTGGTTGAATATATCACAACATATCCGAGAGGAGCTATGGTAGATCCTGAAAAAGAAAGTGTCAACTGAATACATTTCATTAGTTCACGTTTGTTTAGCATGATATGAATTAGATGCCCAAACTTGCATGAGCATATGTTTGATTAAAGATATCAAGAGTGTTCTGAAAACAGTGCAGTATCATATTACAGTAGCCAGAGGATCAACACGTCTTGCATTGTTTTAAACTTACCTTTAAGAATTTTTGTTTATCATCAAATCCAAAATGCCATTAGAAAGATTAAATTACATAAAAAGGTATATTATCATTTCCCGTGCAAATATGGCAACAGCTGCACTTTGCGTGAGCCAACCCATCATGTAAGTCTTTACACACAGAGGCTTAAAGTATTTCTTCACCAACCTGTCTTCTTAAATAATACCTTACATTTTAAGTCACAATCCCTAATGACCAAACATAGCGGCTACCATTCACATTTTCTATGCGTGGGTCCTTTGGTCAAGATAGATTCTGGCAATTTAGTACCTTTTCAGTTCACTGTGACAAGACCATGGGCTGTTTTACACAGTGTAATATTTCTAAATATAATACTGACTTGTCGTGTAAGCCCAGAATGTCTCATTCTGGTGAAATGCCTGAAAGACCACTGGAACAATAACAGTGCAGATACAACCAAACAGGATATCAACCAAAATTTAACAGCACAGATGGTTCATGAACCCATTGGACAATCTTAGTGAAGCCAACATAGGAGTCATAAATACTCGTCACCGCATAAGGCAAAAATGACTAAGCCTGGTGTCCACTCTGAAATATCCCAATGACAAAAAGAAAGATGTACAGTATTTCAATATTATAACAATTGTTATCTTCTGAATTGTTACATCATTGTGTTCAGATATGTAACTAGAGAAAAAAAGTTAAAACTTCTAATGATACAAACACTTGGCTGCTACAACACCTGAACACTTTTGTAAATATTTGGGACACTGAAATTTGCCAAAATGCTTTGTGTACTAATAACTTTATTAAACATGCATTTTATGCAACATCTATCAATCACTATACTGTGTCCTGTATTATTTTTTAAATAATAAACAAATTATTATTACTTTATTTGACCACACATTTAAAAAAAAATAGTTTCCAGAGGATAGTGACTGAAGTAGACTTACCGTCTTGTGTCATATATCCTTGGTCTTAAGGTCACTGATTTCAAATTCATGAATGAGCTTGGTTGCTTGGCTCTCATCCAAAGTCAATGAACCCTGTTCTTTATGGAGGAAGGCACACAGCTGGTCTGCACTCATTAGCTGAGTTTTCTCACTTGCATGTCTGTCAAATAAAAATTTGAGTAACAAATAAAAAATTAGGCCATGTAAACTACACGAAGATAAAAATGAGGAAAGGAATTGGAAGAGGTAAATGTTTCAAATATTTAGGGAGGGTAGCATTGGCTAAAATTTGGAGGGAAAGGAAACTATCAAGAAGAGCACCATACATTATATTGCACTTGGAAAGGATCAGGATAAGGATTTGAAAAATGATTGAGGGAAGGAATAGCGCCCAACCACTTGAATAGTCAGGGATTGAACACAGACCTGCTTGAAGCAAGACTATCACTACCACTCCATCCCAATAGTTTGTGCAGGCTAAAATGTGAGTACGGAAGGATAAATAAGGAGAGGGGAGAAGAGTGTACGATGAATGAATACAGTAGTATAAACGAAGAAACGTTAATATGGGATTAATCCTGCACTGTGCACCTCTCGTATGACAACTCTGAGGTGCAAAAGAAATTTTTTTAACAAAATAACATTCTTTTTATTGTTAAAATGCATTCCCTGATCACAGAAAGTTAAATATTTACAGTATATACCTATTTATTTTAGTACTGCTGACATTTTCCACAAGTTTTATAGAAGGAACCACTAAGCAGTTCTAGTAACAATGTTGTAACCATTGATCCACATTCGTATAGCCTCATTTTGTACAAAGTTGCAAGTATATGCATTGCATATAATGTACTGTATATGATTTTCTTATTTGTTAATGTTTTTATCACATTTTTTCAAGTGCAATAACACTGAATGTCATACTATTTTTGAGATCATAGAACATTGGTACGTATTCATGTTCTATTCATGTAAATACAATGTACACAATATTATATACTGTATAACTATTTCCATGATGACCAACACCACTCTGAAGATGGAGGCACAATGAGTTTTGTCCTCCTGATCATTATCAAGTCATGTGATATCATATTTGACTCCATCTTATGGCTTCCAATTCAACACATTCTTGCTAATTTGTGTCAACTAAATTTACTTACTTTTTGAACAATTTTTCAATTTCTGGCATTTTCAGTAGTGCATGATAGAAGTTAACAAATTCTCCGACTTCCAGAACTTGGTCGCCATCTCTCTTCTGCTTACTGGTGTTAGCTTGCTGAAATAATGTTTTTATTATTACCTTTGTATCCGAGTACTGAACACTAGTTTCATTAACTCTCATCCTTCAAATATCTCCCAACTCTGCACACACTGAAAATATGATACAAATTAAATTGAAAAATTGAGTGATGGTTACAGCACTTGTTGGGCACCTTGGTATGCCTACTCTATCCTCTCGGCAGCCTCCAAAAACAAGGATCTCGTACGCTTGTCTGTGATGGCTGGCGACCCATACACCAAGATCAGATAGGCATCAGGCCTTGCCTTGGATGCACACTCATAATAGCTAGTTACATGATCCGGTGCATGTACATATATTTTATTATTAAAAACAAAATGCCAAAATTATTTGACTTTTGTGGAACTGTAACGAAAGCTTCATAACAGCCTAGAAAGACTAAGTCTATCAATCCTCCCTTCTCTTTTTTTTGTTTTGGTGACCATGTCAGTTGTGGCTTGTTTGCAAGTCTTAGGTCTGCTCTTTGGCTTGGTCTATAACATAACTTTATACCTGCAGACAAGTTCAGTTAAAAGTTTTTCTATTACCAAATCCAATTATCTTGGTCATACAATTAAATATTTTCTTTTGGTGCATTTTGTAATCCTGATCAGCACAAGTACAGAACTACTTTATATGCATATGAGGTAGTGCTGATTAGTTGTAATTAATATGTAATTCACCTAAATGAGAGGTTAACCAGCTCATGATATAATTTTATACTCTCAGCCTACACGTGCCCCACCCCCTCCAGGCCTACACGAATCATGATCCTTACGATTTTGTACGTGGTGATCATATCGCCTTCTGTCTACCAGTTTTGGCATATTTTGCATTTTCCAACCTTCCCCATTTAGGCATTTAGTAAGATGCCAAGACATCTTTATTTAATCTCTTCAAGTATGGATACCAAACAAATGTTTTATTTCTAACTTGAGTCTCACATGTGCCATGACATTAAGCATTGCTCCATCCATGTATTTTAAGGCAGGTCTACAATTCCGGCTGGAGGACCAGGCTTGAATGCCTCCGCCGCCAACCTGAAAGGGGTCTCCCGAGACGCCCGAGTCTCAACACCAACTAGACACTGCCCCGACTCCAAAACCCTCAGACATTTCGGAGCTGGAAGCCAGGGGGAAGGAACACGAACATAGCTTAGGCTCCTCTGACTGTTCCCTTAATGTGGTCCTCTAGAGATGGCTTAATATCCACAATCACCCCTAAATCTTTCCTGACTGAAGTTCATTAACACTCAAACAGAACAGCTACTTAAAAGTACTACTTTGAGGTGCACATGTATGAAAATGGTTAATGACTCAAATTGGGAAAAATTGCATGTGGCTATAGGGGCACAAGAGAATCACAAATAGTGACTGGAGTTAAGCAGGTTAAGAGTGTTCTTGCACAAGTTTTAAGCCAAATACTGTATAGTATATACCATGCCACTTATAGAACACTATTGCATACAATTTGGTTGATCCATCTGATTTGAGGTCAAGCAAGTTTCAGGAGACAACTTAAAGTGGGCATCAAAGATTTATGGAAATTAAAACCATTCTGAAACTAGTGTTTGCTTAGTAACAAAGATGCACTGAAATACAAAATTATAAAATTTTAGTCTGCTCTCGGAGTATTGCTGCTCAGAAATGAGGCACAAGCAATCATGTGGGCTTTCTTAACATGGCTCATACATGGTAGCCTTTATTAGAATCTGAGAACTTGAGGTTTCTGAAGAGACATGCTCAGTATTTCTGCTATTGCAACTTTTTATTTAGGTCACAGATCATACAATAAAATATAAATGGAACGTGTTTTGAGATCATCTCCAGCAAATCTCAATGAAAATTGGATTATTTAGGACCTCAGATAATGCAACAAACAATATGAAGTTACCCAAATATAAACATCTGTTGGCACTTCCTGCCAACAACACAAATGATGGAAAATTCGACGGCAATAAGGTCAAACATTTACTCCACATAGGATTGCAAAAGTCAAGCAGGTAAAAAATGTACAATAAACAGCAAAAACATCTTGGAAAACTGTGAAAGTTTAAAAAATAGAGTAGAGCACTTTATGTGTAGCAAGAGCATGGCCAATAAACAGAAATGGCATCTTTACTTATCCCAAAGAAAATCCCAAGGAGGACCAAGAGGAATGGAACAATTCAGAAAGTAATGCTATACAAAGATAAATGCAGCTTGTAAGCTTTCGGTTATTGAATAAAACCCACTAATATTTCAGAGGTAGTAAACCAGTAGAATACTTACATTGAATAGCTTCTTGGCATGTGTTTTGTCCATTTTGATGTTTAACTGCTTGAGCAAAGTGCAACACTCATTAAAATTAAGAGATCCATTATTGTCTTTGTCAGCTTCTTCGAACTGTTGCCGTAACCACCTGTACATGACAAATTCAAACATTGAGACTCGATAAAACAGATTTTAATATAAAAATAAATACATAACCAAAGTTATAATGTTTATCAATATAGAAGCATGATAAACAAGCCATTAAGGTTCCCTCTGAAAATGTAACTGCTAATAGGTGACTTAAAAAGAAAATATTAAATGGAAAGCAAGCTCTCTTGCTCAGTACACTAATTCAGATGCAGACGAGGAGTCACACTAACGTGGCTGAAATATGTTGACCAAACCACTCACTAGAAAGTGAAGGGACAACGACGTTTTGGCCCATCCTGGACATTCTCAAGTCGACAAAACGTCGTCGACCCTTCACCATCTAGTGTGTAGTTTGGTCAACACAGTAATTCAGAAATGGGTAGCATGTTAATTGCCTGCAACTTTTCAAATAACTGATCCACTAGGTGGAGACCATCGTTTAATACAACAAAAGCTAGGAGCATGTACAAAAAGGCTAAATTGATTGAGTTTAGTGGTCAATGCCAATAGAAAATTAGCTGCACAATAAAAGTTCTATATTCACTTACATTTCAGTATTCAGTGTATTTATTATAGTTACCACATTTAGTTGTGTAAATACAGAATAGGCATGTGCAAGGGTGTTGATATCTATTAACAAATTAAATTCCTTTATGATATATTTACACAAATTATGAACATTACACTTAATTTCCAGAATATCCCTGCTCTATCTAGCTTCCTAAATATAAATGTAGTTGTCAGCAAACATTCAGGCAATTACCTGTATGTTGTCTGTCCCCTAAAGAATACATAAAACTATTTGCCTTTAATTGTGTACATTGTGAAAATTATTGCTTCTACCAACATATGAAAAAAAATTGTACCAAGAAATATTAATTAACCCTTCAATTGCGCATCGCATCATATGATGCGTTGACCGACTTGCAGAAAATTGCGCGTCGCATCATATGATGCGTTGGAGTACTACGCAAGATTTAAACGGCCCGCGGATACACGGGGTTCACCACACCTTCATCAGGGCTCTTGTAAACAGATGCCATTTTTAAAAAAAATCGTGGGCCAAACTCCCGGGTGTTAGGGGCCTCAGTATCGCGTTAGCTACCAAGCCTGACGCACGCAGCATGAGCTCACAGCACTGCTGTTCAGCTTGTGACCACAGCATCGCCTAAAAATGCCATAATATACTTGTTCATGCTATTATGTAGCGATAATATTATTACAGAAGACCCCTGACTGTGATAAAACTGACCATGGGTCTGATAATAAGAGGATTGTGATGATATTTAGCGCTGTGCTCCATGGAGGGAGGAGTAATGCTGTGGGAGGGAGGGTGGTGGCGTTGTTATCTGACTGTGTGTGGCCACCTTTTATTGACTGCACTCACCATACCAGCTTAGCGGTTCGTTATGGTGAACACAAATGTAGCTACTTATATATAACGTGTGTATAGAGAGTATAAACAGCAAGAGTAGGAGGTTGGGAGCCGCCATTTTGGTGAGAGGAGCGTCGTCTGCAGGAATTATCGTGTTGTTTACTGGTGATCACGTCTTTGGGCACCATACCAGTTTACTTGTACAAGTTTGGTGAATAAAACCGGTAGATATTTATATAATGTGTGTATATAGCGTAATAACACCACAAGCAGTATTGTTGGAGGAGAAATAGTGCGTGTGGCCTTGAGGGCGGCAGCCATCAGCTGACTGTGAGGTCCATCAGTGGCAGTGGCAGCCAGTGGCGGGCTGCCACTGCCACTCAGCATACCAACTTAGTGGTTCGTTATGGTGAACACGAATGTAGATACTTATATATAGCGTCTGTATATAGTGAATAAAAGCAAAAACAGTATTGTGGGAGGAGAATGTGGGCGAGTCAGATGACTTGAGGGAGGGCGTGAGTGGCTGGCTGGTACATGGCGGTCACTCCTCGTTACTTTTTTGACTCATAATAGCAACTTAGTGGTTCGTTATGGTGAACAAAACATGCAGATACTTATATATAACCTGTGTATATAGTGTAACAACCGACAAAGTATTTGTTCACTGTTTGATGAACATAATTGAATCAACAATATGCACACCATATTTTTGAGTACAGCGATGATTCACCCATTTCATTATATAAATATATCACACTACACACTATTGAATAATATTACAGCAAAAAAAACTACGAAAAATCAATCAGAGACATTGAAATAATTAGGCAATTATCTCTTTGTGGCAACTCCGGCCTGACAGCTGGCGATCAACAGACCGCCTGGGACGCATGCTGAGTGAGCGCCTGTTTTGTGCCAGACTTCCCTGCCCTATAGCGGCCAATATATTCAACTTACGATTTTTTTACTATTTTTCCCGTGATCAGTGAACACAAATTAACAGGTTAGGAAGAAAAAATAATTTTTTTTTTTTTTTTTGTATGCGCCTGTGGGTGTCAAATGGTATATAGCTATGCGCCATTTAAGGGTTAATATAGCAACTACTATATTTTACATGAACAACTAAGGAACTACAAGTTAATTTGATTGAGAAGTTTTATAGTCTATATTTGGGGATTCAACATATGACTGTTCCTTGCCTTATACTGTAATTCAAATTACAAATATGATCTTTTATGACTAGGTGAAAGAAAGAAATTAAAACACTTTCATAGAGAAAAAGGCTTGTATAATATAACCATAACTTATGTCAACACTCCTACTTACACATCATACTGTTTCTCTTCGTGAAGAGCCTTGACAGACTGAACAAGGTGCGTCAGACCCGACACCCAAGCATCCCTCTCGTCTTCAGTAGCTGCAACCAGGTCCAACACCTCCCTCCCACCTGGTCCGTGGATGATTGAAAAGCACTTGTTTTCTTCTAACGATGGTTCATCACCAGCTGAAGAAAATATTAGATAAATCTTTTCCTTACCTTATCTGCTAGATTAAGGACCTACCCAAAACACTAAGGATGTTAGTGGTTTAGCAAGAATGTAAATACACCAATGTTATGTACTCTCACAAACAAAATATACCTAGTATACAAGTAAATATTAATAAAAAATCAAGACAGTGGCATCAATAAAATATAACAATCAGAAAATTTTTGACAGTGCTTCAGATCCAAATGAACTGGAAAATGGTTTAAGATTGGAATAAATTATGACAACCTTGTGGAAATTATTTATTTACAGTATTATGAAACTAAATTGTCATCACAATTTCCAGTACAACTGGGATTTTCTTCTTTTCAACCTTGGCCCGACACCATCACAATCCCCCTAGCTTGTTGAGTCTAACATTTAGAAAGGCTACAATGATAAGAACTTAGGAAAAGATGGAGGAAAGGAATACCACTGGACAGTCGGTGATTGAATGCCAACCTGCAAGAATCAAGGCCATCATCGACTGCACAGTAAGTGGTTGAACTTGTTGACATTAAATAGGCCCTAGCTTTCTTAACAACTGCATCTATTATAATCCATCATACCCTTCACACACACCTCTCTCAGTATAAACCATCTTGTGCCCTATCATTCGAGACCTTCCACCTTCACTCCCTTCAACATTACTACATTAACAATTATGCTGCAAAAATTTTACAACCTTCACCAAATTCATAACAAGTTCAATGCATCGAGTTATGTCCTAGAGAGTGAGCTAGTACCTCAAGCTGAAAGTCAAGCCCTGTATGTTAAGGAGCCAATAACTAAAGGCATTTCTAAATTGGTTAAAATTAATTGCTTAAAAACATAATACAGCTATATATTTACAAGTCACTTGAGTGTTCCCATTTTCAACCCATTTTCAAAATGAATAGCCCCTAACAATATCATGCAGTAATCATTCCAATTAAGAGTATTTACGAATGATAAGTGCTTATACATAATGCAACTGATGACACTTGAGCTTTTCTTGAAATGACTTCACTCTGTATTTAAAACACCTTTCTTAAAATTCTTCAACACCTTCAGATTAACAAAAGGGTTGACATTTAACTTTTATCTGAGCAGCTGAATATACCCCAAAGTTGACAAAGTTTACCTGCCGCTTTGTCTTTGGTCTTCTCAGAGTGGCTACTAACTTTGTTGAATGTGTCCGTCTTCCAGCCTTCACGGACCTCTGTGATCTCTATCAAAGGAACTGCAAAAGAACATTAACAGATGTTAAATTTTAAACATCTCTTAAAATTTAAATGAATCGATAATGTTTGAATAGAAAAAACTTGTCATATTGACTTAATTCACTGACATTAACAAGCTTTGAATTTTACAAGAGATATTTAGTCTTTAAACAACTACTGTCAATAAATCTGACTCATGGTAATAATAGTAATATTCTTCATATACTGTAGTTAAACCCTTACACATTAAAAAATACTAAATACTATATTTACTTTACTGTTAAAAACTGTCCCATTTAAAATATATCATTTTATCCTACTACTGAAATAAGGGAAAGTTTATAAACAACTAAATTCTCAATTCACTCTGTATAAAAAGGTCGAGATACAGTATACAAATGGTTGTACACATTTATATATTTTAACCGAATATACCAAAAATGTTAACATTATTTGCAGATATGGTAAATGTGTAGAGTATTTAAGCAACTCCCGCTACACCTTACCAACAATTATTCTCTAACAACACTCGCTGCACTACCATTTCCTCTAGGGGTGGTTCTAGATATAAACTATCACCTGAGGACCACAAAGAACATTGTGCGAGGAGCCTATGCTACACTTTCCAATTTCAGAAGTGCTTTTAAATACATGGATGGTAAAATACTGAAGAAACTGTTCACAACTTTTGTTAGACCAAAGCTGGAATATGCAGCAGTTGTATGATGTCCATATCTTAAGCACATCAACAAACTGGAGAAGGTGCAAAGACATGCAACTAAACGGCTCCCGGAACTGGAGGACAAGAGCTACAAGAAGAGGTTAGAGGCATTAAATATGCCAAATCAATAAGATGGAAAAAAAGGGCAATATGATCACTAGGTATAAAATAGTAAAGAGAATCCATAAAATTGACGGAAAAATTCCTGACCTGGAACTTCAAGAACAAGAGGTCATTGATTTAAACTAACTAAATAAAGATGCCTAAGAAAATTCACTTTTGCAAAAAGAGTGGTAGACTGTTGGAACAAGTTAGATTAGAAGATGGAGGAGGCCAAAACCATAGTAGTTTCAAAGCGTTATATGGTAAAGAGTACTAGGAAAACTGACCACCACCAGTGTAGCTCTCATCCTGTAACTACACTTGGGTGAATACAATACACTGAATACAATAATCCAATCCTATGATCTAAGTGTTATTCTATATTTCAACATTCTCTTCTAATTTATGTACAGTATATATTTACTGTGCTTACTGTACATGCTTAGTGGCTCGGACAGTATGGTGATGTGTTGGAACCGCTTAGACAGCGAGCCAAAATCTAGCCAGTAGTAGCTTAATTCCAATACTCAACTGCTATCGTATTCTACACAATTCCCTTCTACTTTTTAAAATATCTATGCAGTAGGTTTCTTCTAAAATTATAAAAACAACTGCACACATAATATTCTAAGCTTAGCATAAATATTTTACAAAGTAGAAACATGCAATACCAAATGTGAATATAAAATTTTTTATGTGAACAATGTTTGGGTGGCATTTGTGCCTGTGTTCAGGTCTGATCAACATTATCAAATTTTCACACTGCTCTTAAATTTTATTTAATTTTGAAACATTTAAAGCATCCTAGTTCATTGTGGTATAGTCTAACAAATGTTACAATATTGCACACAGTCTGAATTAATTTTCAAAACAATGTACCCATTTTACTATAAGGTTTTAAAATATTATTGTTAAGGTTACCATTTACTGGATACTGTAATTCATTATCACGGTGACCAAAAATGTGTTGTAGGTACAGTACTGTACAGGTTTATTGCAAACTTATGAACCTGATTGAAAAAAATAAATTATTCTTATGAGACAGCTCTGGAATGAATGATATACATGCAAAACCAATGAAGTTATTAACTAAAACCTTTCAGTATTTAGAGTTCCATGACTGTTTGGAAACCTTTGTGCACTAATTCAGATAAAATGTCCCCCATTTGTAAGGAAATTTAGCCAGTGCAACCATGTATATTATGGTAAACAATATACTTCCCTTTGGTTTCAATATTAGAAATTCCTAGAAGAGCAAACCTCGTTTCTCAATGTTCAACTTGTGGACGTCCAGATATCAACATTCTAGGGTGTTGGACACTGGTGCCTGGCACTCCAATGTCCAACTCATTCTTAGGCATCAAAAGATTTTAAATTTGATATTGCCAAACAAGATAACATTGTGTCTGTAATCTTTATGGTGTTTTCATACTTGGTGGCTATTTCCACTCTTCCCTATACATCTAGACTAATGACAAGACTCTTCCATTCAGTGACTAATTCCTAGGGAATCACCAAAAGACAAGGTCCAATATTAATAAGTAAAGTAGCACTGTGTTTCACACGTGTCGGTGGAATTTTCAACCGATTTGGAGATGCTGGGTTTTAGTGTCTGGACAAAGAAAATTGGGCCCATTCAGGACTAGTATTGGACATTGTTTATCATCAATCATGTACCTTTCTGGGTTTCTATCCCATGTCATCCTAAAGAAATTAAATCAAAACCTCAAATTTTAACAGATTAATTTTTTTGCAAGAACCATGCAATGAACCATGGACACAGTAATCTTATATTATTTAAACAATTTTCTATTGGATACCTTTGATGTTTAAATATACTACTGTATTTCTGAAGTATGTGATGAGCTGGTTTTTTATGTGGTTTTGATTTCTGCATAGTATTTGTTAAGGTATTTTTGGTACCTAATACTGATAACCAATGACCGGTTGAATATAAGCAAATTTACCATACGGTTTGGGGTTCTGTACCTAACCACCAGGAAAAAACAAGATATCCAAGAAATAGAATTCGGAACTGTTCAGATCAATTAGCATCCATTAAAGCAGATGGACTTCAAAGCCTTGCAACTAATGCTTTGTAAATGAAATGATTTATGCAGTTGGAGCATAATGCCCTCTCAGGCAGCATGCTTTGTCTACATACATGGTGAAAAAAAGTTAATTTAACATGGGCAACTGTTCTGTGGTCAAACAGTGACCCCGAGGCAAAATTATTTACTGTATTCAAATTATTGAATTGCGCTACTTTAATAAAACAATTCTTTTGTCTCGATCCTTATACTGGTACAATGGTTAGGCTTAGCTGCTCAAGAATAAATACTGTATGTACTTTATTTAGAAACCCATGAGCTAAAATGCTCAAACTGAAGGCAGTTTTTAAATGTGGCAAGCACCACCGACTGAACAAATTGTCGGTTTTGAAACAGTAAAACGTAAAACTGCAAATTTCAAAGTTCTTTCAATATTGTGTCTGCAACACTAGTGGAAGAACAGTATTTAGATTCCACTTTGATAAAACTTATGTGGAGGGAAGGCATAGACTGTTTACTTTAATGTACTGTACCTAATTATTTGCTACAGAATAGAGAAATGGATGACAGGAGTACAAACAGTACTATCATCATCAACTGTTCTCATTAACAAAATAAGCAGTATAGTACAGAATAGAAAAATATTTTGTCCCAAAGCTATGAAGCAAAACAAGCCATTAACACCGAATTCTGAAATTGAAAAAATTAAGTAATCTAGCAATCAGGTAGTGTTACCAAATTAGACTAAACGTAATTGTGGACTTTTCAAGAATGTACTTGGCTGCAAGTATGTCATCTAGTTAAAACACTGAGCATTGCATTAAAGATGTTGATGGAGGATTCAAAACATTTTGCCTATATTCATGAATAAGATTTAGTATAGCACTGCAAATCATCATACAATAATACACAAGTGAAATACATTTTTAAATTACAAGGTAATGCAAATAGACTCAAATTCCTGAAGACAGTCTGCACCTGCATGCATATGAAGGAAAAAATTTCATAGCCAATAAGTTACATTCCATAAGCAGACAATTGCCAGGTTTACCCGAGCTAGGAATAGCGTTTAAATTCCTGTATTCCAAAGTATTACTGCCGAGTACGCAATTTAAATACAATCGAAACAATACTGTACTGTATTTACATTCTAATACATGCAATATTTTTATATTTCTAGATAAATAACTATTTTTGTAAGACTGCTGTCACTAGGACGAAATGATTCACAGTTCAATAAGTTACCATTTCTATGTTAGTATCACTACATGTTAGTAAGCCTATTTACCAAGCATTAGCATATATTCAAATGGCTTTACCTGCATTTTCTGGTCCATCGCTGCCTACAACACAGCGGAGACAAAAATAATATTAGAAATAGGTAATGGTTATTAAGAGGCATATTCATTAGTACTCAAAAGATCATTTCATATATTCACACTGCAAAGGAGAAAAATCTGTATATACATCACAATGAGTCAATGATGGCTATAAAGAAGAGATGGTAAAGAAAATATGAAGCAGACAAAAGAAAAAATTTAAAGATTAACTGAACAGCCTATAACAGGGATGCCATAAACAGAACTGGAGGGTAATTTATATAATGGATAGCACTGCCTTATATCTAGTGATAATACTTTAGAGCAAGGGTTCTCAATGTTTTTACAATTACATACCCCCAATGGATTACCCAGTATGTGACCCCCCCCCCTCCTTTCACCAGATTGTCAAAATATCACCACCTGTCTCATTAGCTACCTGTATGACTTCAAATGATGTCAATAACTGTTTTACTTCACGTAAAGATAGCTAGAAACAAAAAAAGCTGCAATAAAATAATTATTACACTTCATAACAAAATAGCAAAATACAAACTAGCTGCTAGTGCAATTGTTATGAAATTTAGTCTCATAACCCCCAGTGAAGAAACCGTCTTAGGAACTACTGTTCTCGGCTCTTATAAATTCAGAAGCAATTCACTATCGCCATTCTATAAATACTCAGTATGGTACTGTATACATACAATACTACATACATGTTAATGCCTACTGTATTTTATACAACTGGTGTCTACACTAGCTTCTGTACTGTACATCACTACAGTAATAACTTGGGTACTGTTAATGCATCATACTACCGATTCAGAGTAATGTAATATTTATATGTACTGTATTTTAAATAATTACATTACAGTACTTTACCAACTATACTTTTGACAAAAATTGTTACTAACGCCATATTCACCTTCAAAAAGGTACAACATGTCATCTGAAAATATAGAACATAAGTAAATTATTTTAGTTTATACTGTATATTTTTTTCTATGATTAAAGAAAGCAACATTAACAAAACTAAATGATTTAAATGGTAAAATCTTGCTCAGTGAGGAAATCAATTGGAGCATTGAGGTGACCAAACCAGTGGTCAAGGAACTTCCAGCCGTGCACCTTACCCCTGTACCACCACACTTGGTACATCCAGTTGTGCACCTTACCCTTGTACAGTACCATCACTTGGTACATCCAGCCATGTACCTACCCCCTGTACCACTACTTGGCACCAGTTATACAACCTAGGATTCCACTGAATTCATTGCAAGTCTGGAGGCTTGTACTGAAGCCAATCCAATTTTCCCACATAACCCCCAAGCACACTGGTTGGTGAGGGTACATTAGTTCAACTGTATGCTCCAGCTTCAGGTACACAAAGAACTCAAACTAGCTTGATATATAATGAGGGGATGTTATTGGTTTGATTTCTTGTGTATCCTACTCAGTACTATACTTTGCACTTGCAATACACAAAACCGTTCACATATACGAATACAGTATAATAAAGGATAAAACAAATTAATAAAAAATTTTTAAGTTAAACAAGTGCACTTTGTTTTGGCCTCGCTGCAAGAGAGGTTGATAGTGTTCTACTAGAGAATTGATATATATATAAAACTCTACCACTGAAATAAAGAAACCATTACATGGTACGAATTTTTAGGCCAACGTCCTATTAAGATTAGTACAGTAATGATTTGGCAAATGCATCGGCAACTTCCTTTAACTTTGACTTAATACGTAACTGAAGAGTATGAACAAGTAAAGATGAAGCAAGATGAAGGGAGAAAAAACTAGACAAATGAGGCACCATGCAAAATTAAATATCATTTACAAAGTAAATTTAAAGCCGAAGAATCATGTCTTACGGCTAACAATTAATAAGTAATGAATATATATAAAAATAACCAAAACATTTAGTTGAAGGGTAAATAAATGCATGCATAAATGAAAATAATAGCTGCTACTGCATAGTTACAAAAATGAATCCAACAAAATGAAGCTCACCTACACAAGTCNTAGGTGTCTTACACTGAATGTCATCAATTACAGTACGTAACAATGCAGCACGTCAAACACACTTCACATCTTGTAAACAAGAGTTAAATACAATGTTACTGCCCAGCAGTAGCCTAGAGAAAATGGAGGAGCAGTAAAGGTGAAAGCTCAAGATAAAATGTTGACAAATGACATCCAACAGCCATACCTTTCCATACATTAAGGAAAATCAAACCCAACACAGCAATAAATCCTTGACAGAAGCATCCCACTCAGCCAACCTCTCACACTGTTCAAAAGTACTTGACGAACACCCTCAGAAAATACCTCATCAACAGGCAACAACTCATACATCATACTGCAACCACCAGTATATAACAGCCTGGTTGACCAAACCACTAACCACGATGCCTGGCAAGACATTGTGCTAGTGACATTGAACCTCAGAACCACCTCAAGGCAGTCTCAAGGGAACCCTACATATGAATATCTTTACCATGCTCATGAGTTATATACTGTAGAAGCTAATAATCATCAACCTTTTAACATATTGCTTTCACCCATATCATTAAAAAAAATTATA
The DNA here is from genome assembly GCA_020271785.1 of Procambarus virginalis. Classification (NCBI taxonomy): domain Eukaryota; kingdom Metazoa; phylum Arthropoda; class Malacostraca; order Decapoda; family Cambaridae; genus Procambarus; species Procambarus virginalis. The sequence goes on from WNGS01164437.1 coordinate 22,937,325, forward strand.
TTGTTAACACTTTGGCAGCCCCAGCCCGCCAGCCCTCAACTAGGCCGAGTGGGCCCCAGCCCGCCAGCCCTCAACTAGGCCGAGTGGGTACCAGAGTTTCATGGGAGCAAGCGGTAATTCTGAAAAGTGTATACTCTCTTCAACTTTGTCACCTCAATTCTCGTCCAGGGTTTATCAATTTGGTATCATTGTGTTCGCAATAGAATTCTCTACACGACTGAAGACATATAAACTCCAAAAGCCTGGCGTACCATCCACAACAAACAGAGAAAGTGAGTGCGTGTTACCCAGGAGCGCATAAGGGCGATAAAATGTGTACACTCCTTTCACGTTTGTCACCTCAATTCCCATCCTAGGGCTTTCATTTTGGTATCATTGTGTTCGCAATAGAATTTCCAACAAGAGCATGTGCATATGAAGTAAAAAACCGCAGCACGTTCCACCGCTGACGTGATGAATGTGGCCCGGAAAGAGAGCACTGCACCATCCCATGGCGCCTCTCATTACATTAGAGAGCGAGGTTATACTGCAAAAGTGTATACTCATTTCTACTTTGTCATCTCATTTCTCGTCCAGGTTTTACAATTTGGTATCATTGTGTTCGCAATAGAATTCTCTACACGACTAAAGACATATAAAGTCCAAAATCCCGGCGTACCATCCACAACAATCAGAGTGCGTGTTACCCAGGAGCGCATAAGAGCAATAAAATGTGTACACACTCTTCACTTTGGACATCTCAATTCTCGTCCTAGGTCTTTCATTTTGGTAACATTGTGTTCGCAATAGAACTCCCTACAGGAGTATATGCAAATATAAAGTCCAAAAGCCAGGCGTACCACCCACAGCAAACAGAGAAAGTGACTGAGCAAAATCCCAGCGAGTGCTAATAAAAACGGTATACTGTTTTCAACTTTATTACCTCAATTCTGGTCCTAGGTCTTTCATTTTGATATCAATGTATTCGCAATGAAATTCCCTACAAGAGTATATGCATATAATATCCAAAACCGCTGTGCACCCCTCCCGAAGCCGCTGCCAATTTGCCGCCAAAAACGACGCAATGCTGCGTCATTACCGGGAATGCTTCAACTAAAAAACGACGCAATGCTGCGTCATTACCGGGAATGCTTCAACTAAAAAAACGACGCAATGCTGCGTCATTACCGGAATGCTTCAACTAAAAAAACGACGCAATGCTGTGTTGTTACCGGGAATGCTTCAACTAAAAAAAACAACGCAATGCTGCATCTTTCCCGTGCGAAAGTGTTAACATACAAGACAATTTAAATTAATACATACAGTACTTACATTACTAAAATTATCAGACTTGTTACTGAATAATGTTATGACAGTTTGCTATGAAAAGAACATTTGTATACCTATCCGAATGGAATGTAGATTCTCATCAACAGCACTTATGAACTAAAGTTCATTGTCGGAGCACGGAGCAGCGACATCAACGCCATCTGTGAGTCTGCTCCCGAAACCCCCACAACATGGACAACGCCATCTAGTGATGATGGGAATATACTGGCAATAGGCACTGGATTCCTGTCCTAGTCGGCTCGTGAGGTAGCCAGTGCTGACCTCTGGTGAGGTGGCGCTTAGACAATGAGCGCCATCTACGGAGCGACAGGGTGTACGTCTATGTCAGCCAGTAAGTGATGTTTCCCGGTGGTCCCATGTAGTGTCCCCGTGTACTGATGACGTGTCTGTATTCACAGAGTCAACGTAGGGCTGCTGTGATGTACAAAGAGTCAGTCTACCTAAGGCAGCCCAGGTCTCTACACCAGTCTGCTTTATAGACGCAGTGAGCCGCCGCCGGACGAGAACTGTAGAGAGTTCAACTGTCTGCCTGAGGAGTGGCAGTGACGGGATTCGCCGTACCCGAGGCTGGCTGGTGGAAGAGACAACAGACTGTGGTGCCGACAGAGGAGAGTAACCAGCGAGTTACACGAAGCTCATGCCTAGGGCTCGCAACCCTAGTATTCGCTCGTGAAGTGGCCTAACAGAGTAAGGCCAATTGGTACCTGCCAGCAAAAGACTGGACTGTGGTTGTGGGCCTTCACGACGAGGCACCTAGTGGAATTGTGATTTGGCTGGCCCGTGGCCAGGGTAGACTCATCGTTGTTTCCTGGTACCTGCTGAGGGTAGTGCCACGAATAAGGAAACCCGATAAACGACTGCACGGAGTGAGCTTCGCCGAGTGTTCAGTGTCTTCAGAGAGAGGCGATGATGTACATAGTGTAGTAATATTTTCCGTTTAAGACTTTTATATATATATATGGTGATGGGAAGGCTAAATATATATGGGTAAAGTGACAAACTAGTGTATTTAATGTACCTCCCCTTTTTATTTTACTTGCATTACTGAGCCCACCTCTTGAAAGCCTCTACTAACTTAGGGCCGGATACCAAAACTTTCAAACCACCAGAAAAGAACCCAGTTGCGTCCCATTAGGGCCGTAACAAGTACACTTCAGGCATGCCATATTATGCCAACAAAGCTCAACAATAAATCTTACCTTGAGGTTTTTTGCCCCTGATGATTATTTTGTTTTTTAGCGCCTCTGGAGAGGGGACAGCTGTAATGTCTTCTGACACTGGGTCAGTTGCAAGCATATCTGACATTTGGAAAACAAACAATACTTTAAAAAAAAGCTGGTGCCAGTAATAAGTTTGAATGTAATCAAAAATAATTTTTCTTCACCGAGATGTAACACCAACCGAATTATTTTAATTGGAAAAAATAATTTGTATTAAATGTAAAATTAGCTTTTTAAACCACAAAACATGCAGCAAGCCTACCTCCAAGGATATCCTTCAGCAGTTGCACCATGACTTTCTGCTGTTCCACGCTTAAATGATTCTCAATAGAGAGAATGATGGGTAAGGCGAGGCCTCGAAAGCTAGGCCTTGATACCATCTCTCAGAACATCAGCAAGGTTATTTTAGTGGTCAAGGTATGACCATGGTAGATTATTGGCTCTCCTTCATCTCCGTCCCACAAATCCACTGCATGAAAAAGTATTTGGTAAATACTACACACAAGAATATAATTCAAATTAGAAATAATTCAGGGTCTAGGTTAAAAAAAAAAAAAAAATGTAAACCTCGGCCAGGAAATAAGCCTCACCATTAAAGATTTCATAAAAGTTATATATGACAGTTTCTTCAAAAAGCACTACAAAAAGGAATTCTTGTTACAGTACTCAAAGGAATTTGACTTGCAGTACAGAATATAACAACATTTTATTCTAAATGGAGGGTACCGAAGATTTATGAATTTAAAATTATGCGTGTCATAGTATGTTAATAAAGTGCTTCACGTTAATAAACTGGCTCATCAGCACTGTCAAGGCTTTTTTTATTTATATCAAATTATCCCAATGTCTACCACTTCATAATCAAATTTTATGTACCAGGGGAGGGCGATGTCTTAATAACAGCTGCAAGAAAATGATTATACAGTATAGTACAGTATTTAAAAAACATGAAACAACAAGCAGGAGAAAAATTGTAATCAACTTTTACAGTTTATATCGATCAAAACTACACCCCCCCATTATGACACTGACAGTAGGTCACAATGGATAAAAAGTTCCCTGAACTTTGCCTATTCTTCCCTATAGCAGGTCTTTAGTTTTCACTATTAAAATTTGTAAGCAAATTTAATTACAGTTTTATCGAAGCTGCCACCTCTTCACTTTAACTGTCCTCTCAAGCTTTAATCATTGGGATTTTCCTTCAACTCTATTCACTATACTTATTAATTGTTATATAATTATTATACTTTTATTACATACTTTTTGAAACAATCCTAAAGTTTTGTCACACATTCTTGTTATTACAAGAAGTGGTGACTGCCCGAGTGACAGCCACACCACAGCGTGGTCTAACAAATGGGTTCAGGTTGCCCTTCAAATTTATTGATGGTAGGGAAAATGCCAGGCATTAAGGATATGTAATGATTAATATGCAACATAAATAATGAAACTTGTGCGATAAAAAAACAAACAATGAATGAATGTGAAACACACTGCAGTCTCGGTAGCAATTACACTGTAAACAACATAGAAAGCTTACAAGTGTGTGCCACTGCCAACATCAAAATAGCACAGATTTTTTTCTAAGCTATTTTGAAAACAGTAAACTCTTCTTTGTAAACTTTTTTCTGCAGACTGCTCATTCTTCCACTTCAATCCCTGGCTGTACAAGGGCTATACAAAGCATTATCTGAATGCGCATAAAATTAGTTTTCAGAACAAGATGACGTGTCTACTGGAGGCCTAAAAAATCATTTGGGAACACACACTAACCCAAAGAATTTTTGGGCTAGTGTGTGTAATCTAATCTGGGATTAGACAGCGGGAAGGAATGGTGCCCAACCACTCGGACCACTGGGGATCGAACACTGACCTGCAAGAAGCAAGGCTTTCACTGTACTGATCAGTTCAAGTGGTTGAGTACAGTACTTTAACCTCAGGAAGGTATGTACACCATAGGTTGAACATACGAGGATGGTGTGCATTTTAAGGGTTGAAGAGCAAACGTGTTGGGGATAACAGCACTGTACTCACATTCCAGAAGCCGACATCCTCGTTTAAGTGCACTTATGTAGCCCTCAACGCTACTTTCTCCAGCAAGTTGGTGACCAGTCAGGTACCTATTGCATAAAAAGCTTACTAACAAAAAATCCATTTTAAACAATCAAATTAAAAATTATTAATGCTATACATTTCTAATTCAGTACGAGCAGGATTTCAACAATACTGTTAAGCTTTCCAAAATGCAGTGATTGAGCCAAAAGCTGGCTTGTTGTGATTGTAACCACATGCTCATAACTGGGCAAGAAAAGGGTACAATACAATAATTTACTTAATTCACCCTTACTGTTTACGTGTGTTGATGTTTAATGATAAGGATTAATTTCTACTGTAAAAAACGTGTGACATCCGTAACACAAAATAAAACTGCATGTTTTAACCCCGTTGAGAAGATTTCCTGCACTCGACACCAACACTGGTTGCTATACTTACGTATTATGGGAAGAAGAGATGTAGTAATGTGCAAGTGGCTGCGTCATGTCTTGATGAACTTTGCTCTTGTGTTCGTGGTTGAATATATCAAACATATCCGAGAGGAGCATATGGTAGAATCCTGAAAAAGAAAGTGTCAACTGAATACATTTCATTAGTTCACGTTTGTTTAGCATGATATGAATTAGATGCCCAAAACTTGCATGAGCATATGTTTGATTAAAGATATCAAGAGTGTTCTGAAAACAGTGCAAGTATCATATTACAGTAGCCAGAGGATAGAACACCGTCTTGCATTGTTTTAAAACTTACCTTTAAGAATTTTTGTTTATCATCAAATCCAAAATGCCATTAGAAAGATTAAATTACATAAAAAAGGTATATTATCATTTCCCAGTGCAAAATATGGCAACAGCTGCACTTTTGCGTGAGCCAACCCATCATGTAAGTCTTTACACACAGAGGCTTAAAGATATTCTTCAACCAACCTGTCTTCTTAAATAATACCTTACATTTTAGTCACAATCCCTAATGAACAAAACATAGCGGCTACCATTCACATTTTCTATGCGTGGGTCTTTTGGTTAAGATAGATTCTGGCAATTTAGTACCTTTTCAGTTCACTGTGACAAGACCATGGGCTGTTTTAACAAGTGTAATATTTCTAAATATAATACTGACTTGTCGTGTAAGCCCAGGAATGTCATCATTCTGGTGAAATGCCTGAAAGACCACTGGAACAATAACAGTGCAGATACAAACCAAACAGGATATCAACCAAAATTTAACAGCACAGATGGTTCATGAACCCATTGGACAATCTTAGTGAAGCCAACATAGGAGTCATAAATACTCGTCCACCGCATAAGGCAAAAATGACTAAGCCTGGTGTCCACTCTGAAATATCCCAATGACAAAAGAAAGATGTACAGTATTTCAATATTATAACAATTGTTATATCTTCTGAATTGTTACATCATTTGTGTTTCAGATATGTAACTAGAGAAAAAAAGTTAAAACTTCTAATGATACAAACCACTTGGCTGCTACAACACCTGAACACATTTTGTAAATATTTGGGACACTGAAAATTTTGCCAAAATGCTTTGTGTACTAATAACTTTATTAAACATGCATTTTATGCAACATCTATTCAATCACTATACTGTGTCCTGTATTATTTTTTTTAAATAATAAACAAATTATTATTACTATTATTTGACCACACATTTAAAAAAAAAAATAGTTTCCAGGAGGATAGTGACTGAAGTAGAGACTTACCGTCTTGTGTCATATATCCTTGGTCTTTAAGGTCACTGATTTCAAATTCATGAATGAGCTTGGTTGCTTGGCTCTCATCCAAGTCAATGAGACCCTGTTCTTTATGGAGGAAGGCACACAGCTGGTCTGCACTCATTAGCTGAGTTTTCTCACTTGCATGTCTGTCAAATAAAAAATTTGAGTAACAAATAAAAAATTAAGCCATGTAAACTACATCGAAGATAAAAATGAAGGAAAGGAAATTGGAAGAGGTAAAATGTTTCAAATATTTAGGGAGGGTAGCATTGGCTAAAATTTGGAGGGAAAGGAAACTATCAAGAAGAGCACCAATACATTACAATTTGCACTTGGAAAGGATCAGGATAAGGATTTGAAAAATGATTGAGGGAAGGAATAGCGCCCAACCACTTGAATAGTCAGGGATTGAACACAGACCTGCTTGAAGCAAGACTATCACTACCATCCATCCCAAATAGTTGTGCAGGCTAAAAATGTGAGTACGGAAGGATAAATAAGGAGAGTGGGAGAAGAGGTGTACGATGAATGAATACAGTAGTATAAACGAAGAAACGTTAATATGGGAGTTAATCCCTGCACTGTGCACCTCTCGTATGACAACTCTGAGGTGCAAAAGAAATTTTTTTAACAAAATAACATTCTTTTTATTGTTAAAATGCATTCCCTGATCACAGAAAGGTTAAATATTTACAGTATACCTATTTATTTTAGTACTGCTGACATTTTCCACAGGTTTTATAGAAGGAACCACTAAGCAGTTCTAGTAACAATGTTGTAACCATTGATCCACATTCAGTATAGCCTCATTTTGTACAAAGTTGCAAGTATATGCATTGCATATAATGTACTGTATATGATTTTCTTAATTTGTTAATGTTTTTATCACATTTTTTCAAGTGCAATAACACTGGAATGTCAATACTATTTTTGAGATCATAGAACATTGGTACGTATTCATGTTCTATTCATGTAAATACAATGTACACAATATTATATACTGTATAACTATTTCCATGATGACCAAACTACAACTCTGAAGATGGAGGCACAATGAGGTTTTGGTCCATCCTGAATCATTATCAAGTCATGTGATATACATATTTGACTCCATCTTATGGCTTCCAAACTTCAACACATTCTTGCTAATTTGTTGTCAACTAAATTCATACTTACTTTTTGAACAATTTTTCAATTTCTGGCATTTTCAGTAGTGCATGATAGAAGTTAACAAATTCTCCGACTTCCAGAACTTGGTCGCCATCTCTCTTCTGCTTACTGGTGTTAGCTTGCTGAAATAATGTTTTTATTATTACCTTTGTATCCGAGTACTGAACACTAGTTTCATTAACTCTCATCCTTCAAATATCTCCCAACTCTGCACACACTGAAAAATATGATACAAATTAAATTGAAAAATTGAGTGATGGTTACAGCACTTGTTGGGCACCTTGGTATGCCTACTCTATCCTCTCGGCAGCCTCCAAAAACAAGGATCTCGTACGCTTGTCTGTGATGGCTGGCGACCCATACACCAAGATCAGATAGGCATCAGGCCTTGCCTTGGATGCACACTCATAATAGCTAGTTACATGATCCGGTGCATGTACATATATTTTATTATTAAAAAACAAAATGCCAAAATTATTTGACTTTTGTGGAACTGTAACGAAAGCTTCATAACAGCCTAGAAAGACTAAGTCTATCAATCCTCCCTTCTCTTTTTTTGTTTTGGTGACCATGTCAGTTGTGGCTTGTTTGCAAGTCTTAGGTCTGCTCTTTTGGCTTGGTCTATAACATAACTTTATACCTGCAGACAAGTTCAGTTAAAAGTTTTTCTATTACCAAATCCAATTATCTTGGTCATACAATTAAATATTTTCTTTTGGTGCATTTTGTAATCCTGATCAGCACAAGTACAGAACTACTTTATATGCATATGAGGTAGTGCTGATTAGTTGTAATTAATATGTAATTCACCTAAATGAGAGGTTAACCAGCTCATGATATAATTTTATACTCTCAGCCTACACGTGCCCCACCCCCTCCAGGCCTACACGAATCATGATCCTTACGATTTTGTACGTGGTGATCATATCGCCTTCTGTCTACCAGTTTTGGCATATTTTGCATTTTCCAACCTTCCCCATTTAGGCATTTAGTAAGATGCCAAGACATCTTTATTTAATCTCTTCAAGTATGGATACCAAACAAATGTTTTATTTCTAACTTGAGTCTCACATGTGCCATGACATTAAGCATTGCTCCATCCATGTATTTTAAGGCAGGTCTACAATTCCGGCTGGAGGACCAGGCTTGAATGCCTCCGCCGCCAACCTGAAAGGGGTCTCCCGAGACGCCCGAGTCTCAACACCAACTAGACACTGCCCCGACTCCAAAACCCTCAGACATTTCGGAGCTGGAAGCCAGGGGGAAGGAACACGAACATAGCTTAGGCTCCTCTGACTGTTCCCTTAATGTGGTCCTCTAGAGATGGCTTAATATCCACAATCACCCCTAAATCTTTCCTGACTGAAGTTCATTAACACTCAAACAGAACAGCTACTTAAAAGTACTACTTTGAGGTGCACATGTATGAAAATGGTTAATGACTCAAATTGGGAAAAATTGCATGTGGCTATAGGGGCACAAGAGAATCACAAATAGTGACTGGAGTTAAGCAGGTTAAGAGTGTTCTTGCACAAGTTTTAAGCCAAATACTGTATAGTATATACCATGCCACTTATAGAACACTATTGCATACAATTTGGTTGATCCATCTGATTTGAGGTCAAGCAAGTTTCAGGAGACAACTTAAAGTGGGCATCAAAGATTTATGGAAATTAAAACCATTCTGAAACTAGTGTTTGCTTAGTAACAAAGATGCACTGAAATACAAAATTATAAAATTTTAGTCTGCTCTCGGAGTATTGCTGCTCAGAAATGAGGCACAAGCAATCATGTGGGCTTTCTTAACATGGCTCATACATGGTAGCCTTTATTAGAATCTGAGAACTTGAGGTTTCTGAAGAGACATGCTCAGTATTTCTGCTATTGCAACTTTTTATTTAGGTCACAGATCATACAATAAAATATAAATGGAACGTGTTTTGAGATCATCTCCAGCAAATCTCAATGAAAATTGGATTATTTAGGACCTCAGATAATGCAACAAACAATATGAAGTTACCCAAATATAAACATCTGTTGGCACTTCCTGCCAACAACACAAATGATGGAAAATTCGACGGCAATAAGGTCAAACATTTACTCCACATAGGATTGCAAAAGTCAAGCAGGTAAAAAATGTACAATAAACAGCAAAAACATCTTGGAAAACTGTGAAAGTTTAAAAAATAGAGTAGAGCACTTTATGTGTAGCAAGAGCATGGCCAATAAACAGAAATGGCATCTTTACTTATCCCAAAGAAAATCCCAAGGAGGACCAAGAGGAATGGAACAATTCAGAAAGTAATGCTATACAAAGATAAATGCAGCTTGTAAGCTTTCGGTTATTGAATAAAACCCACTAATATTTCAGAGGTAGTAAACCAGTAGAATACTTACATTGAATAGCTTCTTGGCATGTGTTTTGTCCATTTTGATGTTTAACTGCTTGAGCAAAGTGCAACACTCATTAAAATTAAGAGATCCATTATTGTCTTTGTCAGCTTCTTCGAACTGTTGCCGTAACCACCTGTACATGACAAATTCAAACATTGAGACTCGATAAAACAGATTTTAATATAAAAATAAATACATAACCAAAGTTATAATGTTTATCAATATAGAAGCATGATAAACAAGCCATTAAGGTTCCCTCTGAAAATGTAACTGCTAATAGGTGACTTAAAAAGAAAATATTAAATGGAAAGCAAGCTCTCTTGCTCAGTACACTAATTCAGATGCAGACGAGGAGTCACACTAACGTGGCTGAAATATGTTGACCAAACCACTCACTAGAAAGTGAAGGGACAACGACGTTTTGGCCCATCCTGGACATTCTCAAGTCGACAAAACGTCGTCGACCCTTCACCATCTAGTGTGTAGTTTGGTCAACACAGTAATTCAGAAATGGGTAGCATGTTAATTGCCTGCAACTTTTCAAATAACTGATCCACTAGGTGGAGACCATCGTTTAATACAACAAAAGCTAGGAGCATGTACAAAAAGGCTAAATTGATTGAGTTTAGTGGTCAATGCCAATAGAAAATTAGCTGCACAATAAAAGTTCTATATTCACTTACATTTCAGTATTCAGTGTATTTATTATAGTTACCACATTTAGTTGTGTAAATACAGAATAGGCATGTGCAAGGGTGTTGATATCTATTAACAAATTAAATTCCTTTATGATATATTTACACAAATTATGAACATTACACTTAATTTCCAGAATATCCCTGCTCTATCTAGCTTCCTAAATATAAATGTAGTTGTCAGCAAACATTCAGGCAATTACCTGTATGTTGTCTGTCCCCTAAAGAATACATAAAACTATTTGCCTTTAATTGTGTACATTGTGAAAATTATTGCTTCTACCAACATATGAAAAAAAATTGTACCAAGAAATATTAATTAATATAGCAACTACTATATTTTACATGAACAACTAAGGAACTACAAGTTAATTTGATTGAGAAGTTTTATAGTCTATATTTGGGGATTCAACATATGACTGTTCCTTGCCTTATACTGTAATTCAAATTACAAATATGATCTTTTATGACTAGGTGAAAGAAAGAAATTAAAACACTTTCATAGAGAAAAAGGCTTGTATAATATAACCATAACTTATGTCAACACTCCTACTTACACATCATACTGTTTCTCTTCGTGAAGAGCCTTGACAGACTGAACAAGGTGCGTCAGACCCGACACCCAAGCATCCCTCTCGTCTTCAGTAGCTGCAACCAGGTCCAAAACCTCCCTCCCACCTGGTCCGTGGATGATTGAAAAGCACTTGTTTTCTTCTAACGATGGTTCATCACCAGCTGAAGAAAATATTAGATAAATCTTTTCCTTACCTTATCTGCTAGATTAAGGACCTACCCAAAACACTAAGGATGTTAGTGGTTTAGCAAGAATGTAAATACACCAATGTTATGTACTCTCACAAACAAAATATACCTAGTATACAAGTAAAATATTAATAAAAAATCAAGACAGTGGCATCAATAAAATATAACAATCAGAAAATTTTTGACAGTGCTTCAGATCCAAATGAACTGGAAAATGGTTTAAGATTGGAATAAATTATGACAATCTTGTGGAAATTATTTATTTACAGTATTATGAAACTAAATTGTCATCACAATTTCCAGTACAACTGGGATTTTCTTCTTTTCAACCTTGGCCCGACACCATCACAATCCCCCTAGCTTGTTGAGTCTAACATTTAGAAAGGCTACAATGATAAGAACTTAGGAAAAGATGGAGGAAAGGAATACCACTGGACAGTCGGTGATTGAATGCCAACCTGCAAGAATCAAGGCCATCATCGACTGCACAGTAAGTGGTTGAACTTGTTGACATTAAATAGGCCCTAGCTTTCTTAACAACTGCATCTATTATAATCCATCATACCCTTCACACACACCTCTCTCAGTATAAACCATCTTGTGCCCTATCATTCGAGACCTTCCACCTTCACTCCCTTCAACATTACTACATTAACAATTATGCTGCAAAAATTTTACAACCTTCACCAAATTCATAACAAGTTCAATGCATCGAGTTATGTCCTAGAGAGGGAGCTAGTACCTCAAGCTGAAAGTCAAGCCCTGTATGTTAAGGAGCCAATAACTAAGGCATTTCTAAATTGGTTAAAATTAATTGCTTAAAAACATAATACAGCTATATATTTACAAGTCACTTGAGTGTTCCCATTTTCAACCCATTTTCAAAATGAATAGCCCCTAACAATATCATGCAGTAATCATTCCAATTAAGAGTATTTACGAATGATAAGTGCTTATACATAATGCAACTGATGACACTTGAGCTTTTCTTGAAATGACTTCACTCTGTATTTAAAACACCTTTCTTAAAATTCTTCAACACCTTCAGATTAACAAAAGGGTTGACATTTAACTTTTATCTGAGCAGCTGAATATACCCCAAAGTTGACAAAGTTTACCTGCCGCTTTGTCTTTGGTCTTCTCAGAGTGGCTACTAACTTTGTTGAATGTGTCCGTCTTCCAGCCTTCACGGACCTCTGTGATCTCTATCAAAGGAACTGCAAAAGAACATTAACAGATGTTAAATTTTTAAACATCTCTTAAAATTTAAATGAATCGATAATGTTTGAATAGAAAAAACTTGTCATATTGACTTAATTCACTGACATTAACAAGCTTTGAATTTTACAAGAGATATTTAGTCTTTAAACAAATACTGTCAATAAATCTGACTCATGGTAATAGTAGTAATATTCTTCATATACTGTAGTTAAACCCTTACACATTAAAAAATACTAAATACTATATTTACTTTACTGTTAAAAACTGTCCCATTTAAAATATATCATTTTATCCTACTACTGAAATAAGGGAAAGTTTATAAACAACTAAATTCTCAATTCACTCTGTATAAAAAGGTCGAGATACGGTATACAAATGGTTGTACACATTTATATATTTTAACCGAATATACCAAAAATGTTAACATTATTTGCAGATATGGTAAATGTGTAGAGTATTTAAGCAACTCCCGCTACACCTTACCAACAATTATTCTCTAGCAACACTCGCTGCACTACCATTTCCTCTAGGGGTGGTTCTAGATATAAAACTATCACCTGAGGACCACAAAGAACATTGTGCGAGGAGCCTATGCTACACTTTCCAATTTCAGAAGTGCTTTTAAATACATGGATGGTAAAATACTGAAGAAACTGTTCACAACTTTTGTTAGACCAAAGCTGGAATATGCAGCAGTTGTATGATGTCCATATCTTAAGCACATCAACAAACTGGAGAAGGTGCAAAGACATGCAACTAAACGGCTCCCGGAACTGGAGGACAAGAGCTACAAGAAGAGGTTAGAGGCATTAAATATGCCAAATCAATAAGATGGAAAAAAAAGGGCAATATGATCACTAGGTATAAAATAGTAAAGAGAATCCATAAAATTGACGGAAAAATTCCTGACCTGGAACTTCAAGAACAAGAGGTCATTGATTTAAACTAACTAAATAAAGATGCCTAAGAAAATTCACTTTTGCAAAAAGAGTGGTAGACTGTTGGAACAAGTTAGATTAGAAGATGGAGGAGGCCAAAACCATAGTAGTTTCAAAGCGTTATATGGTAAAGAGTACTAGGAAAACTGACCACCACCAGTGTAGCTCTCATCCTGTAACTACACTTGGGTGAATACAATACACTGAATACAATAATCCAATCCTATGATCTAAGTGTTATTCTATATTTCAACATTCTCTTCTAATTTATGTACAGTATATATTTACTGTGCTTACTGTACATGCTTAGTGGCTCGGACAGTATGGTGATGTGTTGGAACCGCTTAGACAGCGAGCCAAAATCTAGCCAGTAGTAGCTTAATTCCAATACTCAACTGCTATCGTATTCTACACAATTCCCTTCTACTTTTTAAAATATCTATGCAGTAGGTTTCTTCTAAAATTATAAAAACAACTGCACACATAATATTCTAAGCTTAGCATAAATATTTTACAAAGTAGAAACATGCAATACCAAATGTGAATATAAAATTTTTTATGTGAACAATGTTTGGGTGGCATTTGTGCCTGTGTTCAGGTCTGATCAACATTATCAAATTTTCACACTGCTCTTAAATTTTATTTAATTTTGAAACATTTAAAGCATCCTAGTTCATTGTGGTATAGTCTAACAAATGTTACAATATTGCACACAGTCTGAATTAATTTTCAAAACAATGTACCCATTTTACTATAAGGTTTTAAAATATTATTGTTAAGGTTACCATTTACTGGATACTGTAATTCATTATCACGGTGACCAAAAATGTGTTGTAGGTACAGTACTGTACAGGTTTATTGCAAACTTATGAACCTGATTGAAAAAAATAAATTATTCTTATGAGACAGCTCTGGAATGAATGATATACATGCAAAACCAATGAAGTTATTAACTAAAACCTTTCAGTATTTAGAGTTCCATGACTGTTTGGAAACCTTTGTGCACTAATTCAGATAAAATGTCCCCCATTTGTAAGGAAATTTAGCCAGTGCAACCATGTATATTATGGTAAACAATATACTTCCCTTTGGTTTCAATATTAGAAATTCCTAGAAGAGCAAACCTCGTTTCTCAATGTTCAACTTGTGGACGTCCAGATATCAACATTCTAGGGTGTTGGACACTGGTGCCTGGCACTCCAATGTCCAACTCATTCTTAGGCATCAAAAGATTTTAAATTTGATATTGCCAAACAAGATAACATTGTGTCTGTAATCTTTATGGTGTTTTCATACTTGGTGGCTATTTCCACTCTTCCCTATACATCTAGACTAATGACAAGACTCTTCCATTCAGTGACTAATTCCTAGGGAATCACCAAAAGACAAGGTCCAATATTAATAAGTAAAGTAGCACTGTGTTTCACACGTGTCGGTGGAATTTTCAACCGATTTGGAGATGCTGGGTTTTAGTGTCTGGACAAAGAAAATTGGGCCCATTCAGGACTAGTATTGGACATTGTTTATCATCAATCATGTACCTTTCTGGGTTTCTATCCCATGTCATCCTAAAGAAATTAAATCAAAACCTCAAATTTTAACAGATTAATTTTTTTGCAAGAACCATGCAATGAACCATGGACACAGTAATCTTATATTATTTAAACAATTTTCTATTGGATACCTTTGATGTTTAAATATACTACTGTATTTCTGAAGTATGTGATGAGCTGGTTTTTTATGTGGTTTTGATTTCTGCATAGTATTTGTTAAGGTATTTTTGGTACCTAATACTGATAACCAATGACCGGTTGAATATAAGCAAATTTACCATACGGTTTGGGGTTCTGTACCTAACCACCAGGAAAAAACAAGATATCCAAGAAAATAGAATTCGGAACTGTTCAGATCAATTAGCATCCATTAAAGCAGATGGACTTCAAAGCCTTGCAACTAATGCTTTGTAAATGAAATGATTTATGCAGTTGGAGCATAATGCCCTCTCAGGCAGCATGCTTTGTCTACATACATGGTGAAAAAAAGTTAATTTAACATGGGCAACTGTTCTGTGGTCAAACAGTGACCCCGAGGCAAAATTATTTACTGTATTCAAATTATTGAATTGCGCTACTTTAATAAAACAATTCTTTTGTCTCGATCCTTATACTGGTACAATGGTTAGGCTTAGCTGCTCAAGAATAAATACTGTATGTACTTTATTTAGAAACCCATGAGCTAAAATGCTCAAACTGAAGGCAGTTTTTAAATGTGGCAAGCACCACCGACTGAACAAATTGTCGGTTTTGAAACAGTAAAACGTAAAACTGCAAATTTCAAAGTTCTTTCAATATTGTGTCTGCAACACTAGTGGAAGAACAGTATTTAGATTCCACTTTGATAAAACTTATGTGGAGGGAAGGCATAGACTGTTTACTTTAATGTACTGTACCTAATTATTTGCTACAGAATAGAGAAATGGATGACAGGAGTACAAACAGTACTATCATCATCAACTGTTCTCATTAACAAAATAAGCAGTATAGTACAGAATAGAAAAATATTTTGTCCCAAAGCTATGAAGCAAAACAAGCCATTAACACCGAATTCTGAAATTGAAAAAATTAAGTAATCTAGCAATCAGGTAGTGTTACCAAATTAGACTAAACGTAATTGTGGACTTTTCAAGAATGTACTTGGCTGCAAGTATGTCATCTAGTTAAAACACTGAGCATTGCATTAAAGATGTTGATGGAGGATTCAAAACATTTTGCCTATATTCATGAATAAGATTTATGTTATTAAATATGACCGAAAAAGTAAGATTAATAATTTTAACACGAATTTTCTCAATTTTCCTTATGTTTGTTTTTACTGATGACGGTAAATGAAAAATCAATTCTCCAAAATTCATTCTTTATTTCTTAGTCTGACGCGACACTTGAGCGCGTTTCGTAAAACTTATTACATTTTCAAAGACTTTAGTTACACACACTGAACAGAGTTTAAACAGCTTTTCTTTTTTATACCTGCATTTGGGTGAGGTGACATGTTACAATGGTTTGGGGTGAGGTGAGAACAAACACAGAACACGAAACAATGGGTATAAGCTAAAGGGAAGAATAGATCTGTAACTGCAGAAGGCCTATTGGCCATATTTCTTGATGTTTCTATATTGGAGCGGAGTCTTGAAGTGGGTAGAATATAGTGTGCGTTAATTGGCTGTTGATTGCTGGTGTTGACTTCTTGATGTGTAGTGCCTCGCAGATGTCAAGCCGCCTGTTGTCGCTGTATCTATCAATGATTTCTGTGTTGTTTGTTAAGATTTCTCTGGTGATGGTTTGGTTGTGGGAAGAGATTATATGTTCCTTGATAGAGCCTGTTGCTTATGCATCGTTAATCGCCTGGAAAGAGATGTTGTTGTCTGCCTATATATTGAGTTCTTTGGGGCTTACAGTCCCCAAGTGGGCATTTGAAGGCATAGACGACATTGGTCTCTTTCAAAGCGTTCTGCTTTGTGTCTGGAGAGTTTCTCATGAGTAGGTTGGCAGTTTTCTTGGTTTTATAGTAAATCGTCAATTGTATCTTCTGATTTTTTCTGTAGGGATAACGTTTCTATTAACAATATCTTTCAGGACCCTTTCCTCCGTTTTATGAGCTGTGGAGAAGAAGTTCCTGTAAAATAGTCTAATAGGGGGTATAGGTGTTGTGTTAGTTGTATCTTCAGAGGTTGCATGGCGTTTCACTTTCCTTCTTATGATAGACATCATAAGAAGGAAAGTGAAACTGTTCAGTGTGTGTAACTAAAGTCTTTGAAATGTAATAAGTTTTACGAAACGCGCTCAAGTGTCGCGTCAGACTAAGAAATAAAGAATGAATTTTGGAGAATTGATTTTTCATTTACCGTCATCAGTAAAAACAAACATAAGGAAATTGAGAAAATTCGTGTTAGAATTATTAATCTTACTTTTTCGGTCATATTTAATAACATATGTCTACAGGAAAGACTGCTACCAAAATATACTAATAGAATAAGATTTAGTATAGCACTGCAAATCATCATACAATAATACACAAGTGAAATACATTTTTAAATTACAAGGTAATGCAAATAGACTCAAATTCCTGAAGACAGTCTGCACCTGCATGCATATGAAGGAAAAAATTTCATAGCCAATAAGTTACATTCCATAAGCAGACAATTGCCAGGTTTACCCGAGCTAGGAATAGCGTTTAAATTCCTGTATTCCAAAGTATTACTGCCGAGTACGCAATTTAAATACAATCGAAACAATACTGTACTGTATTTACATTCTAATACATGCAATATTTTTATATTTCTAGATAAATAACTATTTTTGTAAGACTGCTGTCACTAGGACGAAATGATTCACAGTTCAATAAGTTACCATTTCTATGTTAGTATCACTACATGTTAGTAAGCCTATTTACCAAGCATTAGCATATATTCAAATGGCTTTACCTGCATTTTCTGGTCCATCGCTGCCTACAACACAGCGGAGACAAAAATAATATTAGAAATAGGTAATGGTTATTAAGAGGCATATTCATTTAGTACTCAAAAGATCATTTCATATATTCACACTGCAAAGGAGAAAAATCTGTATATACATCACAATGAGTCAATGATGGCTATAAAGAAGAGATGGTAAAGAAAATATGAAGCAGACAAAAGAAAAAATTTAAAGATTAACTGAACAGCCTATAACAGGGATCGCCATAAACAGAACTGGAGGGTAATTTATATAATGGATAGCACTGCCTTATATCTAGTGATAATACTTTAGAGCAAGGGTTCTCAATGTTTTTACAATTACATACCCCCAATGGATTACCCAGTATGTGACCCCCCCCCCTCCTTTCACCAGATTGTCAAAATATCACCACCTGTCTCATTAGCTACCTGTATGACTTCAAATGATGTCAATAACTGTTTTACTTCACGTAAAGATAGCTAGAAACAAAAAAAGCTGCAATAAAATAATTATTACACTTCATAACAAAATAGCAAATATACAAACTAGCTGCTAGTGCAATTGTTATGAAATTTAGTCTCATAACCCCCAGTGAAGAACCCGTCTTAAGAACTACTGTTTCTCGGCTCTTATAAATTCACAATTCACTATCGCCATTCTATAAATACTCAGTATGGTACTGTATACATACAATACTACATACATGTTAATGCCTACTGTATTTTTATACAACTGGTGTCTACACTAGCTTCTGTACTGTACATCACTACAGTAATAACTTGGGTACTGTTAATGCATCATACTACCGATTCAGAGTAATGTAATATTTTATATGTACTGTATTTTAAATAATTACATTACAGTACTTTACCAACTATACTTTTGACAAAAATTGTTACTAACGCCATATTCACCTTCAAAAAGGTACAACATGTCATCTGAAATATATAGAACATAAGTAAATTATTTTAGTTTTATACTGTATATTTTTTTCTATGATTAAAGAAAGCAACATTAACAAAACTAAATGATTTAAATGGTAAAATCTTGCTCAGTGACGAAATCAATTGGAGCATTGAGGTGACCCAAACCAGTGGTCAAGGAACTTCCAGCCGTGCACCTTACCCCTGTACCACCACACTTGGTACATCCAGTTGTGCACCTTACCCTTGTACAGTACCATCACTTGGTACATCCAGCCATGTACCTTACCCCCTGTACCACTACTTGGCATCAGTTATACAACCTAGGATTCCACTGAATTCATTGCAAGTCTGGAGGCTTGTACTGAAGCCAATCCAATTTTTCCCACATAACCCCCAAGCACACTGGTTGGTGAGGGTACATTAGTTCAACTGTATGCTCCAGCTTCAGGTACACAAAGAACTCAAACTAGCTTGATATATAATGAGGGGATGTTATTGGTTTGATTTCTTGTGTATCCTACTCAGTACTATACTTTGCATTTGCAATACACAAACCGTTCACATATACGAATACAGTATAATAAAGGATAAAACAAATTTAATAAAAAATTTTAAGTTAAACAAGTGCACTTTGTTTTGGCCTCGCTGCAAGAGAGGTTGATAGTGTTTCTACCTAGAGAATTGATATATATATAAAACTCTACCACTGAATAAAGAAACCATTACATGGTACGAATTTTGTAGGCCAACGTCCTATTAAGATTAGTACAGTAATGATTTGGCAAATGCATCGGCAACTTCCTTTAACTTTGACTTAAATACGTAACTGAAGATATGAACAAGTAAAGATGAAGCAAGATGAATGGAGAAAAACTAGACAAATGAGGCACCATGCAAAATTAAATATCATTTACAAAGTAAATTTTAAAGCCGAAGTAATCATGTCTTACGGCCTAACAATTAATAAAGTAATGAATATATATAAAAATAACCAAAACATTTAGTTGAAGGGTAAATAAATGCATGCATAAATAAAAATAATAGCTGCTACTGCATAGTTACAAAAATGAATCCAACAAAATGAAGCTCACCTACACAAGTCATACAGTAGATACAGTATTTTGGTAATGCATTTTCAGTCATAACAGTACCTTGTGTACAGGATTAAGTCCTGTAAGACAGATTCCAACGTGTAAAAAACATGATATGTGAAGTAAAGCAAAAGATAAATACTGTACTTAAAATGCTCAAACAATATTTAAGGTAAAAAATTAATAATGTAATTAGTCATATTAAACTTTAACCACAGTCATACTAACCTCCACAACAGGGTATTTAAATATTGTACATTTGACTGCTCTCCAAAGACTAACACACGATAGGCGTACATGTTAGTGCTGAGCAGTGTTTATCAACCTTTTAACCCTTGCACAACCCTCGATAGACTTGTCATGTCTCGAGGATCCCCTGCACTAAAATTTTATAACATATGTTTATTAATCTCAAAAGTATATATATATATTAATCACAGGATAACTATTTGTCACAAACAAAAAAATAAGTATTGACAATGTTCTGGCAGAACTTCAGGGTTCTGCAGCACTGACGTTGAGAAACTCTGGTGTACGGTATTTACTTGGCCTGTGCTTGTGGGTGTCTAGCTTTAGTTATTGGAATCCTGCCTCAACCCTTTATCAACCCAAGTTACGAACTGTTTGAGTAAGATGGAGAGGCAAGTCCCAAGAGCTAAACCTGGAATCCTGAGACCACAGATAGACATGTGTGTGGGTGTTTGTATTCATGCAGAAACTGTGGCCCCAATTTTCTCTTTCCCTAGAGCCTTCACTGAATTTTAAATGGTTATTTTTTATTTCAATTATTGGTAAAAACATTTGCCAAACAATTTAAAAAATTCATACATGCATTCACTAATTTGAAAGAGTGCATCAAGTAGTTATACAAAACAGAAATAAATAGAAACTTCACACTAAGAAATTATGTAAATCATGCCACCAAGTTGAAATTGCTGTTCTATTTTTTTTTTATTTAGAAAGATTCTTTAGGCAGCTCTATTTACACATGCATAATGCAAATTGTGCATTACTGTAATGTTATCTTACAGTTACAGAATTAGTAATAGTCTACAGCCCTCCATGAATATACAAACATGTAGTAAAAATTAATGTCTCATAGTTTACCGTACTTCGTAAGTAAAATAAAATGTCAACTTGCGTCTCTTTAAAAAAAAAGAGCATATTACAATAAAACTTAATTCTAATGATAGAAACAGCTTCTCAATTGATTAAAATAAAACATAAATTTGGCAACAATTTGAATATTGTGCTATTAACAAAACTGCACACATGCTTTCTTTCATGCTGGCAAATGCAGTACATCAATGAAAGCTGAATGTATGCACTTTAATAATTTTAGAAATTTTAACCCAAAAAATAAACAATTTCATCCATAAAATTCAGTTGAATTGGATCACACTTTTAGATGTATCGAGATCAAATTACCATTTGATCTAAAAGTATTTACTATAAGATACTCATAAATAACATCTTTTCCTTTTATGGAGAACAATAAGGATGTTACAAAAACTACCTTTTACATGTTCACGAGCTCTGGTAAAAAGAAGCAGAAAAAAACACCCTTACCACCACACCTAACTTCATAAACTCTCCCAACCTTGAACGTATTATGCACAAATGTTGTATTCACAAACGAAACTATAAATTAATGATGGAGTTGCCCATCATCCATAAAAGTTGCCTGTCATTCAGAATATAAAGCCTAATATTTGGTTAGAACCTGCCAAAGTTCTAATGTATTTGCCTTCATTTAAGCGATTACTATCATCTTAATTACTGGAGTGAGGTGTATGACATGTGTACACATGTATATTGGTACATTCTTGATTGAATTTCATTGCAGGATGGCCATAGTAGTGTCTCCGTAATACTCTTACTATACAAACCTTTCACTCTTCGGAGCTCTCAAACCACTCCATATTTAGTTTTAGTTTTGTCTTTTAAGATGATGCTCATCTGCCTCTCCAATATGATTTCTTTGCTTCATCCTTGTATATCATTAAACATGCGTCTTCCTAAATATGCTTGTGCCACATCAGTATGTATGTATGTGTATTATATATATATATATATATATATATATATATATATATATATATATATATATATATACACACACACACACAACACAGTAACTTCACTCTTACATCTCTCATACTCCCTCACTGCTATACCAATCTTACATACTTACACCTTTCTATTAAAAAATAATTTCCACTGTTTGTACCCTTGAGCACACTGCCACTTTCCATTCTGAAGTTCCATTTACTTTTAATTTATTATTCACCTATCATTTACTCATTTTACACTCATTCATACTCCCATTATTATCTAACATTGCCACCCCCCTTCCCTAATTCTCCCCTACATCTGAAATCACTGTCTTGCCACTATAAATGCTCACAAAAACATCCAATTCCTTTCTTTCAAAGACCATAATCCTACTTTTCCCTACATTGATGTTAAATCTTTCCCGTGCCTGCTGTTCCAATGATAAACTACGCATTGTTTTGCATTTTGGGCAGGTCCTTAATCTTAATTTTTGACCCGCCAAATCGTTTAACAACCATGTACCCATTCATTGCTGGGTGAACAGAGGCATACAGTTAAGGATTGGCACCTAGTCAATCCTCCCTGACCAAGGGAGGATATTTGGTCTCCCCTGGTCTCCCCTAACTCCTAGGTACCTATTTACTGCTAGGTAAATAGAGGCATTAGATGAAAGGAAATGTGTAACCATTTCTGTCTCACCTTGGAATCTAACCCAGGATCCTCAATTATGAGTTGAGAACAGAGCTAATGATACTAGCATTAGTACAGTAATTTGCTTTGCATTATATTCATGTAGTTTTTATTAAATATAGTCTGGCACCCACTATCTGCTTTCAATGGTACTACTGCTCGGTTTAGATTCTGTTACAAGTATCTCTGGGAATTCTCATTATCTGCTGATGTATACCTGACCAAATGAAAACTCAAAATTATTTGCACCCCCTCCGTCACTATGTGATGGAGTGTGAAAAGATACATGAATCCAGAGGTAATTCTATAACAAATGTTCCAGAGATGTAAATGTTTAATTCAAAGTGATCTGCTACCAGAAATCTTAGCCAAATATCCCCAGTTTGCTAACTGTAGGGAGTAACTAAGTGATTGTAAACTATCCACCGCTACCAACTGGATGGGCGGAGGTGTGCAGGACAAACATATCAATTGTGACACTAGCTCTCCACACACGTCAGTTGCTTAATTTAGAAACTGTACCTGTGGTTGGTCTCGAGCCCCTTGATAATGTGACGATGTGCATTCAATTTTGTAACTGGCTTATCAAGATTGTTACCTGCTTAACTAAATGAATTGTGGGGTTCAGTACCTGAGCCCATTATGTGCCTCTGTACCTCTTTCCTCTACCACCCACAGGATGGATATGGGGAGCATAATAAATGAACTAAAAAATGGTCTACTCTCAATTCTGTATCATACTGTCTTGTCTTTACCCAACTATACATCCACTGAATAGTACTGTATATACAAGAAGTACTGTATCTGTATAGACTTAATGGCCTCATTTTTATACGCAGCAATAAAAATTATCTAATTATTGACCTAATCCCACAAGGACAGTCAATATTAAGTGTAAAGTTTTTGCTTAATAAACATAATTCAACATCTCTCAAAGATAATTGGCATTAAAGCAATTCAAGATTATTTTCCAAATTTATGGAACACAAAATTCCATTAGCCAAATACCATTTTACAGACTTATAAATCGATTAAATTATTTAGTCTTGCATGAAAAGGCACTGGTAACAAGAAATTTAACATACCTGTACCCCCACCAGGGGACCACCATTTCTTAGATTCCCCAACAAGGCTCATGTTGTCAATGTCAACTTTGTAATGACGATGGAACCATTTGTTGACACCACGAACCTTCCATAGTGTGCTACCTTCGTGGATTTTCTGTACTACGTCTTCCATGTTGCGGTTTCGTATAAGCACTTCTGTTGGAAAAAAATACAATTCAATGCATGTACACTACCTTCTTTTTAGCTTTCCTAAAATGATTAACATTCAAACAAGTTTATCTTTTCTTTCATGTGTTGCACCTCTTGCTTAAAGGGGAGCCTCATGCTAAATATTTAAAATTTCAGACAGCCTTAAGCTGCTGAATACTTAATGGAAAACAAACTTGCCAAATAATTCCACAAACATTTTGCTATTGTATTGTACATCAAGTGATAATAAAGACGAGCAATAAATGTTATAAAAGAAAATGTTGAAAATGGCTTAGACATTACATAAAGAATAAACATGCTACTCCAACAAAAATAACTTACAAGTTAAAAAAGTTGTTCATTCAAGATTCTGCTGGTAATGTGGACTAAGATAATGAGACAATTGCTTATACAAACAATATAATTGTAATAAAATTCATTAATAGGTACAATAAAAATTTACATATGTTGACCTAAATTATAAATTGCACACAACCATCACAAGGCAACATTTGCACTATACTTTGGAGTACAGTACACTAATTTTTTATTATGATAATTACCACACTATTTAAATACAGTACTGTACTGTACTATCTTTACTGGTACCTATTACTTGACATTTTATTGTTATGATGTATAAGGTAAGACTAACATACCAACAATATTTCTCTTTAATATTATATCCCAAATCTACAGATCCAATATCTATGCAATCTCTATACAACTATCTATGCAAATATCTGTAGCCAAATTTTTGGCCCAACACCATCAGTGCTAGTCGTCAGCCTAACCTATACAAAACACCTAATTAAACTTAATGCTTATGAGTACAAATTACACCACCAAGGTTGAATAATAATTTAATAACTTGTCACATCGTGTGCTTAAGATTAGGTATGATGTTTATATACATGCAAACAAGGGTAAGTTAATAATACCCAATTAATTGACCTTTGACAAGCCGCCGGCTTCCTCTCCTCATCGAGGCCACTAGTATGTTAATAGAATATTCGTTCACGCCGAAACGCTGCGTGTATCAGTGGCTTTAGGTATAGTATATATGTGCTCTATCTAGAAATCCAACAGTTCTTTTAACTCATTTTGTATGTATGAACTTTCCCTAAATAAACATTATTATTATTATTAATTATTATTATTGTACCTAGGGCTGGCCTAGCGTCCATACCCAGGGCACGTTCAGCCCGCGCACTCAAAACACACATCAGCTGAGTCAACACCACATCCGAATGCCTTCATTCACATGTGTCCTAAACACCTTCACTGGCATTATTACGAAGCCAAATTGTTTAATTTACAGACGAATCTATTTGTAATCTACATTTTTTTAATTCATCTCTTAATTCCATATATCCATCCAGAGTGTTGATTGAAAATCTCAGAGGAACATAAGAATTATAGTGGGTTCAGAAACCGAACACCAATATTCGTTTAACTAATCAAATTACACCATTAATGATTATCTATACTCTGATAATATTTACATTAATAGTACCAAACATCAAGAGGCCCTATCAAGTGAGCAGTACAGTTCCCGGCCCTTTAGTCGAGACATCTCTAATGTAAGTCACCTGTCGCGGAGACTTAACTTTTAGTAACTGTTCTAAGTTACAATACAAGGTAATTATCAGAAAACGCACAGCCATTATGACTATATTGTATATATATATACTGCGTTACGATACTTTTGGACACACATAGCCCGGTTCCTGTGCCAGTTAAGTCCACTACGGGCTCACCATAGCCCGTGCTACTTGGAACTTTTTGTTCCTAGTAGCTACACTCCCTTGGTTCCCAAATTGGGAACCAGTGGTCTACAATAATGTAATGTTCTTGAATTGTTCCAACACTGACTCTTACCTTTAACTGTACGTGACGGGTACGGGTAGAAATAGCCGAAGCTACTCAATCCCTTTGAGAGGTATTTTATTGTCTGAATAAACGTACTTGAATTGTTCCAACACTGACCAGGATGAGTATGGGGAGGCCATGATTAATTTAATAAACTTATCAGTCAAGTGGGAAGCGTGTGGGGGCTAATTAATATAAGCAGGGTTGATCTGGGAAGTTTACATAACACTACTGTATACCCATTCTGTCTGTGTTAGAGGATGGATTAAAGGCACTTGATTGACTATAAGGAACTGAACCCATCACCCTCACTCAACTAGCTACACATCAAATGCGTACATCAGTGGTTACTGACATTTCAAGTAATGTAAAACATTTACAGTACGGAGTACAAGTTCAGAACAGTACCACAATGATCATTTTATTTTCAATTATTACAGTAATGCCATACTTTATGAAATAACTATACAGGATATTTTGTATCTTATGCAAATTTAAGTTTTTACAAATCTAAAGGAAAGAGAAGGGAACTATCAGGAGAAAGCGGCAAGCCATTACGGCATTATAGCGCTGGGAAAGGGTCAGGATAAGGATTTGGGATGGGACGGCGGGAAGGAATGGTGCTCAACCACTTGGACGGTCGGGGATTGAACGCCGACCTGCACAAACTATAATGCAATTATAGTGTGTTGATACACTCGCGTATCAAACAGTTGAGAGACCACAGGCCTAACATTGCAAACCAGGCATGACAGGGCGGATCTCATTGAAATAAAATACTGAACAATTTGGAGGATGAAAATCCTAACAATTTCTCCAAAAGGTCAGATGTAACACGAACAAGGAGCAACGGTTTCAAAGCACAAGTCACAATGTAGGACTGAAAACGAAATTTTCTTTTCCACCAACAGGGTTATGAACCCATAGAACTGCCTACCCGCCGAAGCCATAAACGCTAAAACTGTTAAATTTTAAAGTTCAGCTGGAGAAGATCAAGGCAAATGGGAGGAGGGGGAGGCATCGGCAAGCCGCCGGCTTCCTGTCCTCGTCGAGGCCACTAGTGTTAGTGGCCCTCAGGTAAATTCACGAATATATATATAAATCTGTTTACAAAAGTTATCTGGGTGTAAATATTAGCAAAAACTTAAAACCATCATGTTTTACCATTTATATATCTAGAAATTATTATATAATCTACAACTTTATTTTGCCCATTTGTATGACTAACCATCCTGAGAGATGGGTATTTTTTATTTAATGTCACATAGCTAGCTTTGGGACACTGTAACCCTTCATATAGTTCAGAGTTGCTGCATAAATGCTGATGCACCTATGCAGACAAAACTTTGCTCTCAAACTGTCATTAATTTCTAGTTGTTCTCGCTTGTACTATTAAATTAATGTACAGGTACTAGTTCTTCCTAGCAAGCTGCCCAACCCCTTGGGGCTGGACGGTAGAGCGACGGTCTCGCTTCATGCAGATTGGTGTTCAATTCCCGACCGTCCAAGTGGTTGGGTACCATTCCTTCTCCCCCGTCCCATCTCAAATCCTTAGATTGATTGATTGATGAAGATTAAGCCACCCAAGAGGTGGCACGGGCATGAATAGCCCGTAAGTGGTGGCCCTTTTGAGCCATTACCAGTATCAAAAAGATGATACTGGAGATCTGTGGAGGCGCAACTGCACCCTGCGTGACAGGAGATGTCTCCCGGACCAAATGGTGACCAAATGGTGCCAAATCCTTATCCCTTTAAAGTGTTATATAGACGTAATGGCTTAACGCTTTCTCCTGACCCCCCGTAGTCTAGTACTAGGGGGAAGTTTCTGAAGGTCACTTACAATGACGTATTCTCCAGTTATCTACAGTACAACACGCATAACATGGGACAAAATTAACTATCTAATTAATGGCAACAATTTGATAAAACTAACGCGGAAATAAGTAATTATAATAGAAGCCGTCTTTGCTCCATACGCCCAATTAAGATAGGATATTCACAAAGTTACAGCAAATCATTTCCGGTTCTAAATTGGAAAAACATAAAATAATATGTATACAAGTTATTTTTTAGTAATGTTATCAAAACCACAGCAAAATTTTAATTGAAATATGGGAAATGTATTAAGAGTATAATTGGAATATTAGCCAGATTCTCAAGTGTTTAATTGTGTTTAATAGACATGATCTCGTTATATTATTGATGCCCAGTCAATTAGTGGGGGCCACACCCCTCCACACCTGTCGCTATCAGGCACCTGTAACTTTGTAATTACTTTATACACTTGTGTAATAGTTCACATACTACATGCAAAGTTAGTAAGGACAGACTAGTGACTGCATGCTCCTGTATGATTAAACATCCAGCGAGATGCAGATTTCTAAGCAGCACAAAAGTAACCCTTCATCTAGTCTATGGCAGCTGCATCATTGCAGATGTACCTAATTATGTTAATAAAAGATAATTTAACAGTCTAAGGAAAGAGCGACATATGGAGAGACGCACGCACAGACTGGGAAATCTTAAATGGCAAATGAAGCAAGACATATAAAGGAAGTTTGCATTAACCAAAAACTGAAAGCTGGGCCTTACAAGCTGAAGCTCGACTTTATAAGAACATCTAAGTGCCAGCACAATTTCCTTTCACAAATTCTTCAATATAATGTTCCTCTATGAAATAAAAGTGACACCACAGGTACGACAAATTTCATGATTATTTTTTCAGTACTGAAAAAATACATCATTGTTACTTTCAGTTATTTGTTTGCTATAAATCTGATGTGCAGATATCTGCATTATTTTTTGAGGGGGGGGGGGAAGATGTCATTAAATGCTGTTAAGGATAAGAAGACAACCACGTAGCTACTGTCCTTCCTTACCCTTTCGTTCGAACCCCGCTCTAGTGCCTCCTTCACTGTCCTTAGCTCCTTTGTGTAACTGACACTGTCGTTGACATGGCCTTGCTGACACGGTATACTACCCCTCCCGAGTTATGCCTGACCTGTCACCACCTGTCACGCCAGGAATGCCACCGTGTAACACTAACAGGTTAAGATCCCGCCAACGTCACATCCGTTCTCACCCACGCCAGACATGACACATTAGGCTTGGCACATATCCCTTTACATACCTCTCACTTAAGCCGTTTATAGTGTGTGTCTCGCTACAATGCTAGAAAATTCGGGTTCCGTGCCTGTTGACTAACATTATTGTCAAAGAATTTACTCCACGCAACAATTTAGTGTTCTATATAAAATACGCATTTTTTTAAGAAGTTATTTAAAAATGATGATTACAACTAGTCGATAAGTTGCACTTTGCGATAACAATTAACAGAATAAAGATATGCCAGTTAGCAGAAAGTGTTGGGTAAGGGTGGGCAAGATCCCCACCTGCGGTTTCTAATAAGATTGGTCAAAAGGTCATTAACATTTTAGATTTATGCTACCCAGGTAATACAGGTGCCATGATTGGGCATATGCCCCATGGGGTATGGTAGTACACAGGTGGCGTGTCTCTTTGTGGGAGGGAGGCGATGGCCCAGTTGGTGCCATGCCCATACAGGTGGTGTCCCCCCCCTGGTGAGGGGGGTAATGACATCCCAGCTGGTGGTGGTGGTAGTGCACAGGTGGTTTGGACCCCAGTAGTGGGGTTGACCCACATGGCCGTCGAGTCATTGGCTGCGACAATCAGCTCTGGTCGTCACCCAAGCTTCCTCTCCCGCCCTATTGTTGGCCCACATTTCCCGCGTGACGTCACCGCGTGCGGGCGCCCCCTTGCACCACATTACTCCCCAAGAAAGGCGGTGAACGTCACGGCTGAGCCATCCTGTACTAGTGACGTCACGGCTGAGCCATCCTGTACTAGTGACGTCACGGCTGAGCCATCCTGTACTAGTGACGTCACGGCTGAGCCATCCTGTACTAGTGACGTCACGGCTGAGCCATCCTGTACTAGTGACGTCACGGCTGAGCCATCCTGTACTAGTGACGTCACGGCTGAGCCATCCTGTACTAGTGACGTCACGGCTGAGCCATCCTGTACTAGTGACGTCACCATCTGGTTGAAGTGTATCGTAGCATCATGGGTTAATCAGTGCACAACGATGACGTCACTGCTCGCACCTGTTATAAATCAGAACTAAAATTGACACC
This sequence comes from Procambarus virginalis, assembly GCA_020271785.1. Lineage (NCBI taxonomy): Eukaryota > Metazoa > Arthropoda > Malacostraca > Decapoda > Cambaridae > Procambarus > Procambarus virginalis. The sequence continues at coordinate 22,967,380 of WNGS01164437.1, forward strand.
AATCTACATTATAATTAAGTCATTGTTTGGTAGAACAAAGCACAGTACAGTCCATCAAGCAAAATATACAAAGATGATCACTAGTTATGACCTTATGACCTCATCAATGATTCGGTAAAGAAAAATCTTGCCTGACCAAATAACAATAACATGGCAACAACCAATCAGGAAGATAGGAGTGGGTTGGTAAAGCTGCAGCTCTTATAAAAGCTTTCTAACGCTCGCCGTCCTTCACAAGAGACTTATTCAAGCTAGATAAACAAGCTTGTGCATCGGGAAGCTCCCAGTTGGACGAGGGCGCCGCTCTCCACAACGAATCAAGATATCACAGTGGAGAGAGAGAGAGGAGTGCCACAAAGGTAATAGGGCCCCCATTATCTTCCTAATACGTCAACGTACCGAGTACACAGTCTTACAACTGTGCTGATAATGCGAAAGTTAATTACATACACAACTGGACACAGTAGCCGTTTAGGAGTTTGGCTGGACGGTAGAGCGACGCCGACCTCACTTCATGCAGGTTGGTGTTCAATCCCCGACCGTCCAAGTGCTTGGGCACCATTCCTCTTCCCCGTCCCATACCAAATCCTTATCCCTCCCATCTGATACATAGTGGTAATGGCTTGGCGCTCTCTCCTGGTAGTTCCATTCCCTTAGCAGCGTAACTAACCTAAGATGATAAGAAGAGGCTCGGAAAAAAAACCTGTACACAACGCTAAAGAAGCCACCTTAGTACGCAAGAAAATAATAATAGGCATAACCCCAGACCAAGCGTCAGGGACATGATTATAGCAAGGACAGCACAAGACAGACTTTTAGACTTCAGGATCTTTACTATAGGACTAAGGAAAGAGACGTCTCCAAAGCTTCTAACAGGAGCCTCTAGTCGTTTTCCCCCTGTGTAAACAAGTTTCCGAAAGGATATAAACAATCTAAGAACGATTCTTAACGATGCTTACCCGGCATTTAACTTCAACCTGAAGAAATGTAAAACTATGGAATGCATAAATCTGTGTAATAAGGCTCATCCCTGAGCTAAGAGGACGTACAGACAGTTTGGGAACATCACCTTGCCACATTGGAGGAATTATGCAAGCAAGGGGACATGCCAATAGCAGTTTTATTATTAATATTTTCTACCACAGACGTGGCCACACATTAACAATGCTAACCAGCATATATACATTTTCTTGTGTCCTCCATGGACAGGGTTAGAGATGTGTTAATAGCAGTGATGGAGAAGGGCACAGTACAACTGAAGCACAAGTTTAATGTCAAGCACCTCTTGTATTATAATCACTAGAGTAGATGATGATTAGTTGTGGAAGGTAACTGATATAAAATGAACAGTGAAGCATGGAGGAGCACAACAGGCACCCGAACCCCCCCCCCCTGCCACAACAGGCACCGATCCCCCCCCCCTGCCACAACAGGCACCGACCCCCCCCCCAGTGCCACAGAACGACGTATCGTAAATTTACCGAGCGAGAAACTTACATTCCCCGGGAGGTGGGCGGGCGGCAGCACGGGGAGTCGTCCACACCAGGTCAGTCCGGAAGTCTCCCGCCAGACTGGCCGCGCCCCTTAAGTCATAACTCCCCTTTAAGACAAATCCGTCAGTGCATCAGTCCTCACCCGCCTGCCCTAGACCCCCACCCCCTTCACCACACCTCACAGTGCGTGGTGGTGGTGGTGGCGCCCCCTAGGGGTAATGGTTAGGTGGAGAAAAAGATTAGCTATTTGTAACCGGCTCGTGAACCTAGCTCTTAACTCTTTAGCTAAGGAAGACAGTCTTAATAAGCCAGTAACATAGTTTAATGTGTATAAACAGGTTTTTTTTTGTATAGCGAGATGGGTTCAAGAACTGGAGCACAACATTCTCAAAGCTTTTCGCCTGTATGGGCTTTATCATGTTCAATTATTACACAAAACATGGAAGGGTTGTGGTCAATGTCAAGGGTCATACAATGTTGAAACCGTCTTCATTCATCGAACCGAAGTGTTCGATGACTTCAGATTTATATATTTGTCTTTATATATAGGACATGTAGCACTGACCCGTGTCGAGAACATTCCCGCCATGCAGTACTCTAGAGAAAGTCATCACAAAAAGGGATTGTAGAACATTTGGTTAGAGAAAACACTAACAGAAATCATGCTCAACAAACTTGACTGAATTCTATGAGTCACCAGAATAAGATAATAGAAGCAAAATTGGCTAGATTACATTTTCCTACACTGACAAAAACTTTTGATACAGTTCCTCACAAAAGACTAATACACAAGATGGAGAGAGAAGCAGGGATAACAGGAAAGGCACTCGACTGGGTACACGAGTACTTGACAGACAGGAAACAAAGGGGCATAGTGAGAGGATATGTCAGGTTGGAGGGAGTGGAAAGTGGTGTTCCACAGGGCTCTGTCCTAGAGTATGTCTTGCTGTTTTATATTTATGTAAATGACCTTTCAGAAGTAGTTTGTGAGCGATACAAAGTTAACGAGGGGAGTAAGAACTAAAGAGGACTGTAGGGCAATGCAAGGAGATCTTAACAAACTTGAGGAGTGGGCAGATGGTTGTTGCAATTCAATCCAAATAAGTTGACAGTAAGGAAAATGGGTAAGTCATGTACTTGCTCCATAAGTCAACAGGATACCATCGGCAGCATATGGAACCTTGCAAACACATGAACGTCATTTCAAAATCTAAGACAAGGCGGAGTTCACGACCACACACACTGCCTATGAGAAACCATTACTTGAATATGCAGCACCAACATGGAACCCACACCTTGTGAAGTATAAACAATGTTCAGAGGTTTGCAACTAGATTAGTACCAGAATTGAACGGACTTTGCTATGAGAAACTGAGAGAACTCTCCCTCACAACCTTAGAAGAGAACAGAGGGGACATGATAACTGCATGCAAGATTTTGATGGGGCATAGTGAACAAAAAAAACTAAACTAAATAGGTAGGACAAGGGGGACATTGGTGGAAGATGGACACAATTGAGTTGAGATGTAAGGAAGTTCTCGTTCCCTATACGGATGGTAAGCAAGTGGAATGCATTGCAGAACGAAGTAATTAAAGCCAATGTCATCCACCAGTAAGAAATTATGAAAATGTTAATGTTGAGATTGGTAATTAGCGCACCAGGAATAAACGACTAGGAGGCTGGGTGTGAAGAGCTACATCTCGCTCCCCCGTAGTCACTGATAGGTGAGCAACCCTCCTGTCCATCCTCGCGAGTAGGTCTGTAGTCATTATGCACCCTAT
>WNGS01164437.1:22979964-22992990 GCA_020271785.1 Procambarus virginalis
CGTTGGGTGAATGTTGGCTCCATCGCTCACTATCACCACCACACCACCATCGCTGCTTACCCTGTCATTCTATACAGGATCCATCTGTGATGGGCAGACCACCACGCCGCACACCCGAGACCTGCTCACTGCAGTCGATACCGCCACACCTCACGAGTCTGGATTTCCGGAGGGCTTCTCTCTCCTTCCCTAGACCACTTTGGCAAAGTAAGACAACGGAGACCCCTTGTGATTATTGTTGGCGGAGACGGGAAGGTTGTCTCTTTCCCAGGTGGGTAGGTCTATCGTCCTACCTTTCAATACATGTGCATTGTCCCCCAGTACGGTCTAAAACCAGTACTAAGGTGAATGGTTGACGTCATAGTGATGTCACACTTCGTCCACCGCCATATAACGCGTTGTATCTCTTGGGTTAAGTTCTGCTAGTATAGCTTGGGTTGGGTTTGTGTATAGCGAACAGCGTCGAGAGGTACATCCTTATTTCAGGTCTTGGGCGCCCTTTTTCACCAGAGTTCGACTGTGTTGAGGAAGGTGTATTACCTCTGTCGATCTCAGTCACCGAGATACTGTTTCTATTAAAGGCTCCTTGCGAGCGTTATCGATTTGGACAAACTAGCCATGTGCCGAGCCTAGTAACTTGGAAACTGTTGCTGCATCATATCCTAGCAACATTGTCAGTGAAGTGGAACTCGAGGAACACTCTCCAGGTACAATCCAGGTAGTGGCTGGAACAATTAACCTCATCCCAGACCCTACATGATATAAACACAATGTTAAAGTCCGTCTCGGACCATTGTCAACACGTGAGAAGAGAGTCGACATTACGTCTTGGGTTACTTATTAAACTGTAAACAGTTGTCACTGTTGATCACAGATTTACGCTACATACCAAGACGAGAACACAGGATTGCTGCGAGTGACCTTTGACCCGTTGTTGGGCCTCCAGAGGATGATAGGCCTCAAGCCCTTCACCCTCTGGAGGGTTATTGTGACTCACAAAAGCTTATTCTGCAAGTATACTTACTTGCAAGTATAGTAAGTATACTTGCAAGTATAGTAAGTATACTTGCAAGTATAAACCAGCAAGTATACTTACCTGATACACAGGAAGCCGGCGGCTTGTCGAAGACACCCCTCCCTCCATTTGCCTTGATAATGTTTTCCAGGTAGATTTTAAAACTTAACAGTTTTGGCAGTTACGGCTTCGGCAGGTAGGCGGTTCCATAGGTTTATAACCCTGTGGGTGAAAAAACATCTCCTATTCTCAGTCCTACATTGTGGCTTGTTGAGCTTAAAACCGTTACTCCTTATGAGTAACAATGTGTTACTTACTGTGTGTGTTGCACATTTATAGACTAAAGTAAATATATACCGAGAGGCGGAGTAAATAACTGTATATACTGTTGAGTCAACCGTCCTCTTGCAAATTACATAGTTTTTCGCTCTATGCGCACTCGTGCTAAAAAATGGACGTAATTCAAAATTAAATCGGCTCACGAAAGTGATGGGCTGTTCGTTTTCTGTGGATAAGCCTAGCTGGATTATCCACCAAAGTTCCCAAATGGATTCTTGTGAAAGACAATTAGACTTGGAACTGCACATACGCCACACCCTTGACCGGCAAGGAGCCATCAAGCATTCTGGCAACCACTTAAGAAACCTGTACATCTTGCCTTAATCATGGAGGCTTTGTTACATAGTTTGTGATACATCGTAACAATACCGTAATAACCTCGGGTTATGAAATGTTAAACTTTATTTTTAACATACAGAGGCAGGCGTATTGGACTTTGTGGTGACTGAGATCCTCTTTATTGTTGACCAGACCACACACTAGAAAGAGAAGGGACGACGACGTTTCGGTCCGTCCTGGACCATTCTCAAGTCGATTGTATTCGATATATAACATCGAAATATTTATTTAATGTTGTCAGTATTTGGACACAAGCCCTTGGCTGCGGTCCAGTTGGCCAGCGTGGCACACTACAAGAACATATGACCCACAAGTACCCTGAATCTGTAAACACAGTCACTTAGCCTATTGTATTAATATACTCTGGTACGTTTACATTTATACAGCTGCCCTGGACTATATGAAGGGTTACATAGCGTGTCAAGAGCTAGCTACGAGGTACTAAAACTCACCATCTGGCTGAATGACTGATCATAGACAACTGACAGCCTAAAAGGGTTACCAGAATTCCCAAAATTTTGGCTGTCCGAAACGTTGTAAGTGTTAGTGGCTTCACAAGAATGTATAAACATCGATGCTATGTACTCTCATAAACCCAATGTACCTTATTTGTGTGTATATATATATTATATATATATATATATATATATATATATATATATATATATATATATATATATATATATATATATATACAATTGACGATCACAAAACACTGATGGAGGAAAGAATTGAAACAGGAATTTCCTTAAGTACTTTCGTATATTGATAAATCTTCAGAAGGAATGATTCCTTCTGAAGATGTATTAATATACAAAAGTACTTAAGGAAATTCCTGTTTCAATTCTTCCTCCGTGGTCTGACACTGTTACATTTTTCATCACGTTAATTTTCGTGATTTACACACACAGACACACACACACACACACACACACACACACACACACACACACACACACACACACACACACACACACACACACACACACACACACACATATATACATTCAACACTGGAGGGACGCGAACAAGGGAACACAGGTGGAAGCTGAGTACCCAAATGAGCCACAGAGACATTAGAAAGAACTTTTTCAGTGTCAGAGTAGTTAGTAAATGGAATGCACTAGGCAGTGATGTGGTGGAGGCTGACTCCATACACAGTTTCAAATGTAGATATGATAGAGTCCAGTAGGCTCAGGAAACTGTGCACCAGTTGATTGACAGTTGAGAGGCGGGACCAAAGAGCCAAAGCTCAACCCCCGCAAGCACAATTAGGTGAGTACACACACACACACACACACACACACACACACACACACACACACACACACACACACACACACACACAATGAGAAGGAAAGCCGGTTGCCAGGAAGACAGAGCAGAGTCAGGCTTCACTTGTGGCCAGTGTGGGATGGACTGCCATTCTGGCGTTGGCCTCATCAGTCACAGCAGACGCTACACCGGGACTGACAATCAGAGCACAACTCCATAGTCTCCCCACACTGAAGGATGCCTACGATATATAAAAATGAATTCCCAGAACACTTTTAGACTGCTGGTTAGTAGTTACGTCCAGTGTTGCAGCCATTTATGGAGAAAATGGCTTGTAATTGAGGGATTTCAGGCAAACAAGGGGGCTCTGTTTTATTTTATGCAGATGTTCATTAGAAAATGTATATATAAAAAAGTATTTCTCAAATTTCAGGTGAAAGTAGCCGTCATCTTTACATTTATAATTGTAATTATTATATATTTTCTTGGAAATCACCCAATTCTCGTATGAAATTGAAGTGAGTTTCGTTGTTGTTGTTGTTGTTAAAGATTCAGCTACTCGGAACAAGTTCCAAGTAGCACGGGCTATGGTGAGCCCGTAACTTACCTGGCACAGGAGCTGGGCAAGAAGCACGGGCTATGGTTAGCCTCGTGGACAGATGTCTCCCGTGGAGTTTAGTTCCATCGTGGACCATTATATAAGGTGGTAGAGGAGACCATTTGGTGATCATTTGGTCACCATTTGGTCCGGGAGACATCTCCCGTCACGCAGGGTGCAGTTGCGCCTCCACAGATCTCCAGTATTATCTTTTGATACTGGTAATGGCTCAAAAGGGCCACCACTTACGGGCTATTCATGCCCGTGCCACCTCTTGGGTGGCTTAATCTTCATCAATCAATCTGGTAGAGGACCATCCCTTGTTTGTGGGTTGGGCATCAACTTTCAAGCCACCTTATAGTGCCCTATTGTCTGCAATTTAATTTCAATTAATTTATCAATCATTTACTAGTTATGAAAGCCTCGTAGGGGGTTACTGCATTTGGGAGTTTAGTCTAAGAATTGCGGTACGTGTCCCTATATGCTATGGCAACTCTATCAAACCTTTATATACTAAATATACGAATATAAAATCAAATTGTTTATGGTGACGTGACTGAGGTAATTGTATTCATAACGGGGCGGAGTTTAGAGTTTTTTAGATTTGTTTAGATTTAGTTTATTAAGTGTAGATGTAGTTGATTTAGTGTAAATGTAGTTTATTTTGTGTAGGTTTAGTATTAGGGGTAGAGAGGTGTGGTGGGAGGGGCGGGGGGGGACGCACGTGGGTAAACAGGCGGCCTGACATCAGAGGTCCGCGGTTGTTCAACGTCCTCCCAGCGACTATAAGAAATATTGCCGGAACAACCGTGGACATCTTCAAGAGAAAACTGGACTGTTTCCTAAGAGAAGTCCCGGATCAGCCGGGCTGTGGTGGGTATGTGGCTCTGCGGGCCGCTCCAAGCAACAGCCTGGTGGATCAAACTCTCACAAGTCGAGCCTGGCCTCGGGCCGGGCTTGGGGAGTAGAAGAACTCCCAGAACCCCATCAACCAGGTATCAACCAGGTATCAACCAGGCCATGGTGGTAGACCCGGGCGGCGCCGGCGGCCACACACACACACGTTACCCATCCTGATGGTGATCAGTGTGAGAGCGACAGCTCTACTGGAAGGGTGGTGGTGCGGGGTTATACATCCTCTTAACCTACAGGCTGTGTCGGTAAGCCTTCCTCTTGAGATAACTTGGTTTCCTCCTAGAGAATTTCTGCTGTGGCGATTCTTAAGAATGAGTAATGTTAAGGAGCCTGTGAAACGTATACATACATGTATGGTGAGATAGTGAAGACCAGGGTCTGGCAACTTTAGTGATGTTCATGTAGAAAATTGGCTTTAGTGCAATATTGAGACATGATAAAATGTTTTTATGTAAACATATGAAGGCAGGTGAAGTGTGGGGTTAGCGTCTGGTGGTGGTGGTGGGTGCAGCAAAGAGCCTCGATCCACGCCCATAAAACCACTCCCACCTCCTCCCACCCACCAGCACGCCTCCATGGCATGTCGGACGTTTGTCTCCCCTCTGACTGGCTTCAACAGTCAGTGATCATGACTGTTATAAGGTGAAGGTAGTGTTAATTCCTGTTGTCAGTGGACAGGAAGCCTGTATTTAGCCTTATTGAGGTCCATGCAAGCCGGTTGGCAGACTGTAACCCATGGCACTTGTCTCAACTCCCGGGTACCTGTTTACTGCTAGGACAATAGCTAACAAATTAGAAAACTTGCCCAACTGTTTTAGTATTGCCCTGGGATTGAACCCAGGTCTCTTGGTTGTAAGCAGAGGACATAGCTCCACTTTGCCACAGGACCCTTTGTTGGGCGCTAATTAGAAAGGTACCCAAATGCCCTCAGAAGACAGTATGTGGGTAGTAACAATATATTCAATCATTTCCTTAGACAACTACCGACAAATCATTTACATCCATCCACGCCCCCCCCCCCCCCACGGTACCAGCTGGGTGTAAAACTTTATGGGTTAGGTTCCTGAACCTCTGTAACCTATTCCACCACCGCCCACGAGATGGGTATAGGGTGCATAATGACTACAGACCTACTCGCGAGGAGTGGAACAGGAGGGTTGCTCACCTATCAGTGACTACGGGGGAGCGAGATATAGCTCTTCACACCCAGCCTCCTAGTCGTTTATTCCTGGTGCGCTAATTACCAATATCAACATTAACATTTTCATAATTTCTTACTGGTGGATGGCATTGGCTTTAATTACTTCGTTCTGCAATGCATTCCACTTGCTTACCATCCGTATAGGGAACGAGAACTTCCTTGCATCTCAACTCAATTGTGTCCATCTTCCACCAATGTCCCCCTTGTCCTACCTATTTAGTTTAAATAGTTTTTTTTGTTCACTATGCCCCATCAAAATCTTGCATGCAGTTATCATGTCCCCTCTGTTCTCTTCTAAGGTTGTGAGGGAGGTTATCATGAGGTTATCATGATGATTTCGGGGCTTTAGTGTCCCCGCGGCCCGGTCCTCGACCAGGCCTCCACCCCCAGGAAGCAGCCCGTGACAGCTGACTAACACCCAGGTACCTATTTTACTGCTAGGTAACAGGGGCATAGGGTGAAAGAAACTCCGCCCATTGTTTCTCGCCGGCGCCGGGATCGAACCCGGGACCACAGGATCACAAGTCCAGTGTGCTGTCCGCTCGGCCGACCGGCTCAGTTGGGAGAGTTCTCTCAGTTTCTCATAGCAAAGTCCGTTCAATTCTGGTACTAATCTAGTTGCAAACCTCTGAACATTGTTTATACTTCACAAGGTGTGGGTTCCATGTTGGTGCTGCATATTCAAGTAATGGTTTCTCATAGGCAGTGTGTGTGGTCGTGAACTCCGCCTTGTCTTAGATTTTGAAATGACGTTCATGTGTTTGCAAGGTTCCATATGCTGCCGATGGTATCCTGTTGACTTATGGAGCAAGTACATGACTTACCCATTTTCCTTACTGTCCACTTATTTGGATTGAATTGCAGCAACCATCTGCCCACTCCTCAAGTTTGTTAAGATCTCCTTGCATAGCCCTACAGTCGTCTTTAGTTCTTACTCCCCTCGTTAACTTTGTATCATTCACAAACTACTACTCCTGAAAGGTCATTTACATAAATATAAAACAGCAAGACATACTCTAGGACAGAGCCCTGTGGAACACCACTTTCCACTCCCTCCAGCCTGACATATCCTCTCACTATGCCCGTTTGTTTCCTGTCTGTCAAGTACTCGTGTACCCAGTCGAGTGCCTTTCCTGTTATCCCTGCTTCTCTCTCCATCTTGTGTATTAGTCTTTTGTGAGGAACTGTATCAAAAGTTTTTTGTCAGTTTAGGAAAATGTAATTTAGCCAATCTTGCTTCTATTATCTTATTCTGGTGACTGTCATAGAATTCAGTCAAGTGTGTTGAGCATGATTTCTGTTAGTGTTTACTCTAACCAAATGTTCTACAATCCTTATTTGTGATGACTTTCTCTAGAGTACTGCATGGCGGGAATGTTCTCGACACGGGTCAGTACTACATGTCCTATATATAAAGACAAATATATAAAATCTGAAGTCATCGAACACTTCGGTTCGATGAAGACGGTTTCAACATTGTATGACCCTTGACATTGACCACAACCCTTCCATGTTTTGTGTAATAATTGAACATGATAAAGCCCATACAGGCGAAAAGCTTTGAGAATGTTGTGCTCCAGTTCTTGAACCCATCTCGCTATACAAAAAAAAACTGTTTATACACATTAAACTATGTTACTGGCTTATTAAGGCTGTCTTCCTTAGCTAAAGGAGTTAAGAGCTAGGTTCACGAGCCGGTTACAAATAGCTAATCTTTTTCTCCACCTAACCATTACCCCTAGGGGGCGCCACCACCACCACCACGCACTGTGAGGTGTGGTGAAGGGGGTGGGGGTCTAGGGCAGGCGGGTGAGGACTGATGCACTGACGGATTTGTCTTAAAGGGGAGTTATGACTTAAGGGGCGCGGCCAGTCTGGCGGGAGACTTCCGGACTGACCTGGTGTGGACGACTCCCCGTGCTGCCGCCAGCCCACCTCCCGGGGAATGTAAGTTTCTCGCTCGGTAAATTTACGATACGTCGTTCTGTGGCACTGGGGGGGGGGTCGGTGCCTGTTGTGGCAGGGGGGGGGGATCGGTGCCTGTTGTGGCAGGGGGGCGGGTTCGGTGCCTGTTGTGGCAGGGGGGGGTTCGGTGCCTGTTGTGCTCCTCCATGCTTCACTGTTCATTTTATATCAGTTACCTTCCACAACTAATCATCATCTACTCTAGTGATTATAATACAAGAGGGGCTTGACATTAAACTTGTGCTTCAGTTGTACTGTGCCCTTCTCCATCACTGCTATTTAACACATCTCTAACCCTGTCCATGGAGGACAGAAGAAAATGTATATATGCTGGTTAGCATTGTTAATGTGTGGCCACGTCTGTGGTAGAAAATATTAATAATAAAAACTGCTATTGGCATGTCCCCTTGCTTGCATAATTCCTCCAATGTGGCAAGGTGATGTTCCCAAACTGTCTGTACGTCCTCTTAGCTCAGGGATGAGCCTTATTACACAGATTTATGCATTCCATAGTTTTACATTTCTTCAGGTTGAAGTTAAATGCCGGGTAAGCATCGTTAAGAATCGTTCTTAGATTGTTTATATCCTTTCGGAAACTTGTTTACACAGGGGGAAAACGACTAGAGGCTCCTGTTAGAAGCTTTGGAGACGTCTCTTTCCTTAGTCCTATAGTAAAGATCCTGAAGTCTAAAAGTCTGTCTTGTGCTGTCCTTGCTATAATCATGTCCCTGACGCTTGGTCTGGGGTTATGCCTATTATTATTTTCTTGCGTACTAAGGTGGCTTCTTTAGCGTTGTGTACAGGTTTTTTTTCCGAGCCTCTTCTTATCATCTTAGGTTAGTTACGCTGCTAAGGGAATGGAACTACCAGGAGAGAGCGCCAAGCCATTACCACTATGTATCAGATGGGAGGGATAAGGATTTGGTATGGGACGGGGAAGAGGAATGGTGCCCAAGCACTTGGACGGTCGGGGATTGAACACCAACCTGCATGAAGTGAGGTCGGCGTCGCTCTACCGTCCAGCCAAACTCCTAAACGGCTACTGTGTCCAGTTGTGTATGTAATTAACTTTCGCATTATCAGCACAGTTGTAAGACTGTGTACTCGGTACGTTGACGTATTAGGAAGATAATGGGGGCCCTATTACCTTTGTGGCACTCCTCTCTCTCTCTCCACTGTGATATCTTGATTCGTTGTGGAGAGCGGCGCCCTCGTCCAACTGGGAGCTTCCCGATGCACAAGCTTGTTTATCTAGCTTGAATAAGTCTCTTGTGAAGGACGGTGAGCGTTAGAAAGCTTTTATAAGAGCTGCAGTTTTACCAACCCACTCCTATCTTCCTGATTGGTTGTTGCCATGTTATTGTTATTTGGTCAGGCAAGATTTTTCTTTACCGAATCATTGATGAGGTCATAAGGTCATAACTAGTGATCATCTTTGTATATTTTGCTTGATGGGCTGTACTGTGCTTTGTTCTACCAAACAAGGACTTAATTATAATGTAGATTGGTGTCAATTTTAGTTCTGATTTATAACAGGTGCGAGCAGTGACGTCATCGTTGTGCACTGATTAACCCATGATGCTACGATACACTTCAACCAGATGGTGACGTCACTAGTACAGGATGGCTCAGCCGTGACGTCACTAGTACAGGATGGCTCAGCCGTGACGTCACTAGTACAGGATGGCTCAGCCGTGACGTCACTAGTACAGGATGGCTCAGCCGTGACGTCACTAGTACAGGATGGCTCAGCCGTGACGTCACTAGTACAGGATGGCTCAGCCGTGACGTCACTAGTACAGGATGGCTCAGCCGTGACGTCACTAGTACAGGATGGCTCAGCCGTGACGTCACTAGTACAGGATGGCTCAGCCGTGATGTCACTAGTACAGGATGGCTCAGCCGTGACGTCACTAGTACAGGATGGCTCAGCCGTGACGTCACTAGTACAGGATGGCTCAGCCGTGACGTCACTAGTACAGGATGGCTCAGCCGTGACGTCACTAGTACAGGATGGCTCAGCCGTGACGTCACTAGTACAGGATGGCTCAGCAGTGACGTCACTAGTACAGGATGGCTCAGCAGTGACGTCACTAGTACAGGATGGCTCAGCAGTGACGTCACTAGTACAGGATGGCTCAGCCGTGACGTCACTAGTACAGGATGGCTCAGCAGTGACGTCACTAGTACAGGATGGCTCAGCCGTGACGTCACTAGTACAGGATGGCTCAGCCGTGACGTCACTAGTACAGGATGGCTCAGCAGTGACGTCACTAGTACAGGATGGCTCAGCCGTGACGTCACTAGTACAGGATGGCTCAGCCGTGACGTCACTAGTACAGGATGGCTCAGCCGTGACGTCACTAGTACAGGATGGCTCAGCCGTGACGTTCACCACCTTTCTTGGGGAGTAATGTGGTGCAAGGGGGCGCCCGCACGCGGTGACGTCACGCGGGAAATGTGGGCCAACAATAGGGCGGGGGAGGAAGCTTGGGTGACGACCAGAGCTGATTGTCGCAGCCAATGACTCGACGGCCATGTGGGTCAACCCACTACTGGGGTCCAAACCACCTGTGCACTACCACCACCACCAGCTGGGATGTCATTACCCCCCTCACCAGGGGGGACACACCACCTGTATGGGCATGGCACCAACTGGGCCATCGCCTCCCTCCCACAAAGAGACACGCCACCTGTGTACTACCATGCCCCATGGGGCATATGCCCAATCATGGCGCCTGTATTACCTGGGTAGTATAAATCTAAAATGTTAATGACATTTTGACCAGTCTTATTAGAAACCGCAGGTGGGGATCTTGCCCACCCATACCCAACACTTTCTGGTAACTGGCATATATTTATTCTGTTAATTGTTATCGCAAAGTGCAACTTATCGACTAGTTGTAATCATCATTTTTAAATAACTTCTTAAAAAAATGCGTATTTATATAGAACACTAAATTGTTGCGTGGATTAAATTCTTTGACAATAATGTTAGTCAACAGGCACGGAACCCGAATTTTCTAGCATTGTAGCGAGACACACACTATAAACGGCTTAAGTGAGAGGTATGTAAAGGGATATGTGCCAAGCCTAATGTGTCATGTCTGGCGTGGGTGAGAACGGATGTGACGTTGGCGGGATCTTAACCTGTTAGTGTTACACGGTGGCATTCCTGGCGTGACAGGTGGTGACAGGTCAGGCATAACTCGGGAGGGGTAGTATACCAGACCGAGAGAGAATTCAAAAGGAGGAGCATGGAGAATGTATGGAACTGGATGCCAGACCCACTTGCATACCAGAATTACAGATACAACTACACACCGAAAGGGAACCACAACTACAACAGGCAACTGCCCTACAACAATCAGCACTGGTCAGAACAAACTCAATATGTCCACGCATAATGGGCTTGCCGAAAAAGTCTCCCAGTCAAACTATCACTAATAGAGTAACCTCATTCATCTTTGCCAACATACAAGGACTGAAAACAAGAACAAACAATAAAGTACAGTTCATAAATGGCCTCCTCACGGAGTCAAATGCAGTATTTGGAGCTTTCACAGAAACCCATGCAGGGGAATTCTTGGACAGTGAGATCTGGATTCCAGGATATAACCTATACAGGTGTGATAGGAAAATTAGGTCACATGGAGGAGTGGGTCTGTATATTAGGGAAGACCTTGTGTGCTCGGAGCTCCTAAACGTTACAAATGAGGTGATAGAGGTACTGGGATTAAAAATAGAGAAAATAAATTTAGTGATTATTCTAATATACAAACCGCCAGATGCAACGGCTGAGGAATTCACAGAACAGGTAAACAAAATAGAGAATAGCCTTGATAATTTGGAGAACCCAATACCTGATATTATCTTCTTAGGTGACTTCAACTTGCCTAGTCTCAGGTGGAGAATAGCAAACAATAATATTATACCAGGGAATCTATCAGGACCTAACCAACCACAGATTAGAGAACTACTTAGATTCTGTGACAAATTTTCACTCAGTCAGCAGATATCGGAGCCAACGAGAAATGAAAATATTCTAGATCTGGTCTTTACGAACAATGAAGACATTATCAGAGACATTACGATATCAGATACCACATATTCAGATCACAAGCTCATTGAAGTGCAAACTACCATCAATACTCAGAATAGACCTAAAACGTTGATAAAGCGAGAGGGGCTATTCAGTAAATTCAATTTTAATAATAAAAGGATAGACTGGGAGATAATAAACAGGGAACTTAAAAACATTCCATGGGAAACTGTTTTAAGTAATAAAAGTCCTACAGAAGGAATAGAAAAACTGACTTCGGAAGCTCGGAAGCGTATCAAGTCTGTCTGAAACCATGTTCCTTTGAGGAAAGCCAGAAGAGATCCAACGTAGAAAGGGAACGCAGAAGACACTATAAACGCAGGAAAAAGAATAACGAATCTGCTTATGCAGACACGAATTTCCCGTCAAGAAGGAATAATTTAAATAGGGAGATTGAAGAAATCGAGCGGAAATTGAAAACACTCATATGAAACTGAAGAAAGGCAGTTAGAACAGGAAGCAATTCAGGAAATAAAGAAACAATCCAAAAATACTTCTTCACTATGCGAAATCAAAAGCAAAAATCTACTGCCAGTATTGGACCTATTCGTACAAGTGAAGATTCATAAACGGAGGATGACAAAGAAATTAGTGAAATCCTAAAAAAAGTAGTATGAGAACATGTTTAGCACTCCAATAAACAACATGAAGTAGGAAGATCCAGACAATTTCTTTATGCGGGATATCCAAACCCCTGTAAATATAAACTGATATCAACACGAGCGCACTAAATTTTGAAAGAGAAATTGAAAACATGCCCATGCACTCGGCCCCGGTCCAGACTCATGGAATTCAATATTTATAAGAAATGAAATGCAAAGTGCCGGTAGCACAGGCACTCAGTATAGTGTGGAGGAAGAAGAGCTTGGACACGGGGGAGATACCAGATGCACTTAAAGTAGCAGACAAAGCCCCTCTACACAAGGGAGGTACCAAAGCATTGGCAAAGAATTATAGACCAGTTGCACTAACATCGCACATAATAAAGGTATTTGAGAGAGTGATTAGGGAGGTCAGGTACCCAATTTCATGGAGACCAATGACCTTCACAACCCAGGCCAACATGGATTTCGAGCGGGAAGATAGTGCCTCTCACAGCTACTTGAGCACGACGATAAAGTCACTGAGGCATTAGAAGAAAAACAGTATGTTGATGTGATATACACGGACTTCGCAAAGGCTTCGATAAATGTGATCATGGCGTGATAGCACACAAAATATGAAGTCAATGGGAATAACCGGTAAAGTAGGACGCTGGATACTCAGTTTTCTGTCAA
>WNGS01164437.1:23007878-23024469 GCA_020271785.1 Procambarus virginalis
TATATATATATATATATATATATATATATATATATATATATATATATAGATATATATATATATATATTCGTACCTATAGCCAGAACGCACTTCTCAGCCTACTATGCAAGGCCCGATTTGCCTAATAAGCCAAGTTTTCATGAATTAATTGTTTTTTCGACTACCTAACCTTCCTAACCTAACCTAACCTAACTTTTTCGGCTACCTAAACCTAACCTAACCTATAAAGATAGGTTAGGTTAGGTTAGGTAGGGTTAGTTAGGTTCGGTCATATATCTACGTTAATTTTAACTCCAATAAAAAATTGACCTCGTACGTAATAAAATGGGTAGCTTTATCATTTCATAAGAAAAAATTAGAGAAAATATATTAATTCAGGAAAACTTGGCTTATTAGGCAAATCGGGCCTTGCATAGTAGGCCAAAAAGTGAGTTCTGGCTACTAGGTACGACATATATATATATATATATATATATATATATATATATATATATATATATCTATATATATATATATATATATATATATATATATATCTATATATATATATATATATATATATATATATATCTATATATAATAAAATACACAATCTTCTTCTCTCCGACGAAATGAATTATATGTAGCACTAGTTTTTGTTTCTACTAGGCATAGTCATCATTTACAATGGTGACCAGTGTATATATATTCTTTGTCCTCCATGGACAGGGTTAGAAATCTGCTAAATATAATTCAGTGATTTATTGAGTAATCAATATACAAATTGTAGTGCTTTTAAAATGCTAATGTGTGGTGTGAGGGAGCGGATGCGAGGCTAGTGCCAAGGTTCTTCACAACCCGGGCTCTTATGCCTTGCTGTAGGCCACTGCTGTCACTCCGGACGTTCTAGGAGTCATTCACCGCCAGCCAGCAAGCCTCCACCAGCCACACAGGGAGGGAGGGGCCACCTGATCCCACCACCCTGCCACAGGGCCTCATCCCCCACCTTGCCACAACCCCCCTCCCCCTTCCACTCAGAAAGGGGCCGGCATGTAAAAACCGAGGAAGACTGCATAAAGTTGACAAATGGTTGCTAGAATTCAATCCCAAACAGAGATCCCAGCCGAGATATAGTTCCCCATCCATCGGGTGTGCTTATAGGTGTGGCCCAAGAGCCAAGACAACCAACCTTCCCGCCAACCCCAAAGACCCCTACTGATGTAACTGCCACCTTCCCCATTCTACGAGCACACTTTAGGCATGGACCTCTTTTAATACATTGACATAACGAGGAAACCAAATTTGTCTCGCCTCGTAAAACACGTGCGCGTGCATGCGTCATAATGCGCATGTACGATAGCCTAAGCGAGCGAGCGTAAACGATGTAGCGTACCTTTCATTCGATATCTTATCAACGTTATAAGGCGAGATAAGCTTATCAAGATAAGCTTTCTTAAATATATCGGGAGGCTTATTGTAGCAGATATCATATTGTCAAGTACCAATTATCTTGCCAAACTGTGGAGTAGGCAAAGAAAAGTTTGACCTGCCTGTGGTTATATTAACTAAACAAACTTTATCCACCAATGAAAATAAGTTTTTTATGTGGTATTGACTGTGTATGACGTCAGTAAGTTCATACTTTTAATGCCAGACGTTTTGTCCTACTGTGAAACTGTGTGCCATTTGGTGGTGTGGGCTCGCGCCCTATAGTGCTGCCAGTGTCACTAGAGGAGTGCGACGATAAAGGTGTCGTAATTTTTTCAATCACGTGTGCTTGGGGGACCTGGCAGTTGTTAATTTGTGTAAACGGAGGTATATTGAGCCGTTGGCTATGCTCATGGAACTGTGACAAACGTATACATTTGACTAATGATACTAACGTTGGCCACCATCACTAGCCATGATTTTTTGTTCTCGATGAATAGTGCGTTTTATGGATATAATTATTATTCAATTATTTTGTTTAACATTTACAGTGTTTCCGGCACAAGGTATTAGTTGTGTGTACGAGCCTAGCATGAAAGCCCCAATTGCCTGGCGAGATGACGCGCAGAGGGACAGTTCCCTGAAAAGTGTGTCATCCACAATGCATTAATATTAAAGCCAAAACTGCTGATCACATGTTGGAGACTCGTGCTCTCTCTCACGTCAGAGCGTACAGTGTGAACTATGTTAATTTAGCTGAAATATTGACTAAAAAAACTTTTGTAGAATGTCTGCGTAGATATTCTTAATTGTCTCTAAGAGTGAGCAGAGGTTTCAACAAAATGAAGTAATTCTATGCTATCAGTTAGTTTCTATGTCATTTATTGCTATCGTATGTGGATCATTAGAGAAATAATGCTAATATTGCAGTATTGAACATGTAATTGGTAAGATATTGTTTAAATTTACAAGCGGATAACACAAATTATTACTTTATGATAGTATAGAATCAAACTATCCAACCGATTATTTCGTGATTACATCTTAAATTAAGATAACTTGCCAACATTGGGTCACTGAGATATTATTAATTTCAAAGAAAGAACCACATACTTCGGGAAGAACGGAGGGAAGGCTAAACGAACATCAAATGTCTAAGGAAAACTGTGAACAGCATGAAGGCGCCAGAAATTACATATATAAAAGATAAGAAGAGTTCTGCATGACACAAGGAGTGGCGTACGTGTGTATGTATGCTCAGTGCTCTTGCCAGACCCATTGTAATGCCGGGTGACACTTCTCCACTTTACTGTGCCTTGACCTTGTCTCTCATGTCCTGTCACTCGCCAAGCTAGAACCTCGTGCCTAAACCGGTGTAATGGTTCTATTTACGTAAATATGGTGACAATAAACACAAACAAGATAATATATATATTTGGTCGAATACACAGAAGTACGCAGGTGATACTTGGATGTGTGGTTGAGCGCACTGAACGTCGGTACAGTATCTCGCAAGTGTCTGTTCTAGACCACACTTGAAAGTAGTCTAGTTATTTTTCGATTGATTGATGAAGATTAAGCCACCAAAAGGTGGCACGGGCATGGGTAGCCTGTAAGTGGTGGCCCTTTTTGAGCCATTACCAGTGTCAAGAGCTGATACTGGAGATCTGTGAAGGTGCGACTGCCCCCTGCGTGACGGGAGATGTCTCCCGTGAGTTATTATTCGATTGATGATTGATAAAGATTGTCACCCAAGGGGTGGCACGGGCATGAATAGCCCGTAAGTGGTGGCCCTTTTAAGCCATTTCCAGTATCAAGAGATGATACTAGAGATCTGTGGAGGCGCAACTGCCACCCTGCGTGACGGGAGATGACTCCCGGACCAAATGGTGACCAATGATGGTTTATTATTCGATTGATTGATGAAGATTAAGCCACCCAAAAGGTGGCACGGCATGATTAGCCCGTAAGTGGTGGCCCTTTTGAGCCATTACCAGTATAATAGATACAGATCTCCAGTATCAATAGATGATACTGGAGATCTGTGGAGGTGCAACTGCCCTGCGTGACGGGAGATTTTTCCCGTGGTTATTATTCGCCCCTCTGCTGCTTTTATGCTCGGGCAACACCTCACCGTTCTCCAAAGGTTGACAGGAATAGTATGTGGAAGTTGGGAAGGTTGAGTTCCATAATTAGTACCAGAAGAACTTTGCTTCTCTCATTATCCTAATTAATTTGGAGCGAGTATATTATTGGGATAATCTACTGGCTACACCGGGCACGTGCTTGAGGGCCGGGGCGCCTACCAACAAGGAAAACCGTCGTCAACTAGGAAAGGCTAGCATCTTGGGGCTTGTATGATAAATTTGTTGAGGCGTTACGCATGTGTAGTGGGAGGCGCTGCAGCTGGATCTTCCAACAGCAGCTACAAGCCTGCACAGCTGCAGAATGTGAGGGCCTGGTGGCGCTGTGGCAGTGGGTGAAGGGGGATGTGCCGTCTTTAATCAATAACAACGTTTGTGCGTGTCTCCACCCCCACTACTCGCAGTACAGCTCGTGGTCTACTGCTGGTGGCTGCACATGGGGTCACACGATGTTGACCAATTGCTGGGAAATGTTACCATGTAGCGTTTATAGTGCATTTCCAGTCCCTAATGGTAACATATTTTGTACAGTTGGTAGGTCTACATGATAGTGAAGTGCAGTGATGCTGTATCTCTTGGAAATACATCTGGTGATGGAGTACAGCATGATGCTTGTAGTCAAACAACGTTGATTTGTTAAAATTACGTATACAGATGGCTTTGGTTGAAAATATCCATATCTAAATCTCTCAAATGTCACGTGGAATAAACTGTGTATAAGATGTTAAAGCATTGTAGTGCGTCAGGAATATTTCAATATATAGAGCCGTCGGTGGGTTTCGAGGAGTGAATGGACATGCTTGATTGTAGAAGGAAATGTTATTGGTTTATAATGGTGAGGATACGTAGTGGCACTGCGGTGGTAGCGTCAGTGGCGCAGTGGGCTTTATTTTGTCTGACCAAGGGTGAGCCCCTAACTTACCTGGCTCAGGAGCGGGGCAAGTAGCACGGGCTATGGTGAGCCCATAGTAGTGCTTGATTGTCTGTGAAGTGCACAATATATATATATAGCTAACGTGACTATACGAAACATCTTGATATATGCACAATACGCTCGTAACATCAAGCAAATTGAAGTATAAATTCATAAGAAACTGAAAACGGGCATACAGTACTTTTATCTTAAAACAGTAGTAAATAACATAGCCAACTTGACATCGGTATATTCTAACGAAAATGAAGCACGCATAATAATACAAAATCGAATACATCACAATCACATTGTCAGGCTTCGAACTTGTGATATATAAGGTGGAGAGTGTTAACCCATGATGGATCCGGGAGACATCTCCCGTCACGCAGGGTGCAGTTGCGCCTCCACAGATCTCCAGTATCATCTTTTGATACTGGTAATGGCTCAAAAGGGCCATCACTTACGGGCTATTCATGCCCGTGCCACCTTTTGGGTGGCTTAATCTTTATCAATCAATCCCATGATGGAAGGATATATTGTGTGGGAGGTGAGCAGGGTGGCAGTCTAGTGAGAGACGTGGGCGTGATACCGCGCCTCTCCGGAACACTTAAATCATACCACTTAGCAAGAGCTTTTCTTCTATTTCATCGTTGTCTCATGCATCTTAACTGTCTACTCGTATTCCCGTATTATAGGGAAAGATGGTTGTATGTCTTGATGATGACCTTAAGAGACGAGGCTGGGGTTATTGAGAGTCTGGGCGTTAGAAGCAACCAAGGTGCGCCTTGGCACTGGTTAATTTGGCTGCAGCCCCACTGCCTGCTATGCCAGTGGGGGACTAACTTCCTCAACAGTTGGGTCTTGGAGTGTGGACTGCACTATGCTAGCAACGGGATACGGCTGGCCGAATTAATCAGCATAAAACAGTGTTTTAGTGATCCAGTGGATACATTTATCTGAGAGTGAAGTGCTCCTAATGTAGGAATTTTCCTTTAATGGCGAAGTTAGGTCAGAAACAAGTCAACTTTAGAGTTGTACCGGCTTAGCGTTTTCTCCTCATAATTACCTTAAAACCGTTTGGTTATTAGTTGCTCGTACATTTGATCGAGAATATCGCTCTCGGGTTATTATATAATTTAATAATTACCTTAAGCTTGCACATAAATTGAAGAAACTTGACAAATTCAAATTTAAGAATTTAAATATAAAAATTATTATTAAACTTTTAAAGAGCGTGCCACACAGTCCTCGGGAGCCGCATGTACACAAGGGCAAAACAGTGGCTTTAATTGTTGCGCTCAAATATGTATTAATACTATAGTCAGAAAAATACCTGATAGTAGTAGTAATCATCTAAAGTTGTATGATGTATATTTAAGCAGTATTGTCTACTAGACGAGACTCTTGCGATCGCTAATATGGCAAAGTTTATTAATAATTAGGCGTAGTACTGTATCTGCAAAATATTTTCTCTTTTTTTTCGGGGAGAGGATGTGTGGATGTTCAGTCATGAGGTTTTGTGTAACGATTCTACCAAGAA
Organism: Procambarus virginalis; assembly: GCA_020271785.1. Taxonomy (NCBI): domain Eukaryota; kingdom Metazoa; phylum Arthropoda; class Malacostraca; order Decapoda; family Cambaridae; genus Procambarus; species Procambarus virginalis. Next base: position 23,013,883 of record WNGS01164437.1, read on the forward strand.
GATGGTTAAGGTGTCCGTTTTAGCTGTGTGACATGGTTTAAGCCTCTCAATAGGTAGCTGCAATTTGAAAAATGCATCGGCTGTGACTAAGGGCTTTTCAGTGTCAAATCTTGTTTGGTTTTTGTTATAGTGACATATAAAAGTCGAAGTGAATTATGGCCGAAATATTGTGAATGTGTGGCAAAGATTGTAGTGGCAATAGTTTTAAATTGATGTTTTCCCTGGGATCGATTAGTTTATATCGGGATAGTGATTTGTGTACTTGAAGATTGAGAAATTCTCTGAATTGTGATATGGCGAGTGTAAATTATACTTAACTGATGTTGAAAAATCTCTGAAATTTACCAGGAAGTCTTGAAAATAAGCTAAAGTGATCTGTGGTAATTATCAATAATGGGTGATGCTATAAAGACGATGGAGTGTGTTAAAGATTTTGATAGTAGAGAGAGCATGGGAGGCACACGTGTGGGAGCAGGCATGGAACATGGCTCGTTAATATGTGGGGGCAGTCGTAGCCTCTCCCAGCTGGAGGATCCCGACTCTCTGCCACAACGCTCCCCTTCCCCTGTCATGTCTCCAGCTTCTCCTTTTGGACACCAAGTGGATGGTCCCAAGTCACATTCACTTGGGAAAATGCAGTCAAGTAGAGCGAGTCAAACACGGCAAGAAAGTGTGTCGGAAGTGAGGCCCACCACGATAGATATAAAAGGAAATGGGAAAGACTCGCATGTAGTTACTGAAGAGATGCCTGTAATCTCTCCATGTCAACCTAGATTTGCCAACTTTCTTCAGTCCACCGATAGAAGAAGTAAGTCAGTGGGATTTTTATGTATAATATTGTATTCCATTATTGTTTCCAAAGAACAAAAGTGAGTAGAAGGCGCGACCCTATCCGCTCATGAATAGTCAATTAATTCCTTACCTCTTTGAGAATTCCCAGCCTTGTCAACTTTTCCTCCTAAGTAAAAACAAAAAAAACTGTAAATAATTGTCATCTTGCAAATATCTAAGGAGGCAAAAACTCGAAACGCTTCATAGTTTTATTATAGATCATATTAAAATCTTAAGTTTTTGTTATTACGAAAAAGGTGAATTTTTTCAGAAGCTTTTGCAAATTTTTGGAACGCTTTGCAATCACTGCTCTAGACCCTCAGTCGGGGATCCCGGCTTTTGATCCCCAAGCGAGGTAGAAATAGTTGGGCATATTTTTTTCACCTTGTTCTGCTGTTCACCTGGCAGTAGGACTACTAAATAAATTTTATTTACTAGTCCTACCCACCCAAGGATGCAACCCCATAACCAGTTGTCTAACTCCCGGGTATCTATTTGTAAAACGTGTGTATATATGATTTATATTGTATTTTCTTAAATAAAGATAAAAAAAAAAGATAAACAGAGGCATTAGGTAATAGAAACGTGTCCAACAATTTCTGCCCCGCCTGGGCTTTACGGCTGTAAGTAAAGAACATGCCCAACTGTGTTCCAGACCCCCTCAAGCTTGTTCATATATGTTAAAACATCGCAAACAATTGATGTACCGTTTGCGCCAAATATCAGCCGTATTTGACACCCTGAACTATGAGTCATTCCGGGTAATAAAGCGGTTAAATGTCTTGCTAAATTGCTTTCCCATTTAGTCAAACGCTCGAACTAATCAAAGTTAAGAGATTAGTAATGACCCATATTTCCCTTAGAAGTGTATCCTGCTTTTCAGTTTACCCAGAGATTTGATCTGATTGTGGCTGTCGGAGGCGGCTAGTTTATGACCTACCTTACCTTGAGGTGCTTCCGGGGCTTAACGTCCCCGCGGCCCGGTCGTCGGACCAGGCCTCCTACACCCCTTACTTGCAAGTAGAATCGACTCGGACACATGTTCAATATGAAAATGAACCTTAATCCTTGCTTTGTTACTGCCGACTCTGCAACCCGTTATCTTGAGATGATTTCGGGGCTTTAGTGTCCCCGCGGCCCGGTCCTCGACCAGGCCTCCACCCCCAGTAAACAGCCCGTGACAGCTGACTAACACCCAGGTACCTATTTTACTGCTAGGTAACAGGGGCATAGGGTGAAAGAAACTCTGCCCATTGTTTCTCGCCGGCCCCCGGGATCGAACCCGGGACCACAGGATCACAAGTCCAGTGTACTGTCCGCTCGGCCGACCGTCGTCTTACTAATTACATAGCTTTTCGCAAAAAAAGACCATAATTTTAAAATTTATAAATGAATTTTTTATTTAACAAAACAGCAAGTTAAGTGTCCTCTGGTAGGTTAGAAGGGCAGGAGGATCTCCTAAAGGTTTCAAAACGTCATGAAAATCGTTAATTGAAAATGTCCTATCCTAACCTAACAGCCTTAACCGGAGGACCCAAACAGAAAACGGGATAGTATATCACTTTCGTGAGCCGATTCCATTTTAACCTTTTTTTTAACCTTAGTGCGCATACATGCGAAAGGCGACGTAATTTGTAAAAGGACGGGTTGCTTGCCTTTCTCGGTCTACAACTAAATGCTATAACCTTATTAACAAACGTGATCTGACTTAGTTTTAGTTCCTCTAGACTCTCGTCCTTTCTTCTGTTGCTCTCTCGTGTATTTCACCACCTTCTCGTCATTAAGCCTTCTGTAGTTCTTTATTCACATTAACTCCCGTGATATACTTCAGTCTTCTTGCCTTTCACATCACAACTTTATATATTGACCATACCGTTCACGACCTCATAATGATCAGGAGGGACCGAAATGTCCTCACTTCCCTTTTCTTAGGTGTGGGTTGGGAGTCTTTAATTTTCTGCAGCGTTTTTGAGACTTATTGTCATTCCTTTGAATAAAATACTTAGTTAATTGGACTCTTTAGCCATCCTGTAAGAACGTAAGAATTAAGGAAACTATAGAAGGCCCATACGAGGCCACGTCTATTTATATCTGAAAAACATGTGTCCACTCGCTCACTGTATGTCACCTACTCTTGATAATGGGTATCAAGCGTAGGTGATAACATCGACTTGAGAATGATCCAGGACGGACCGAAACATCGTCGTCCCTTCACCTTCTAGTGTGTGGTCTGGTCAACATACTTTAGCCACGTTATTGTGACTCATCGCCTGCATACGCTTGATACATTCCAGCTATCCCACATCTAGTGTGTAATCCAGTAATTTGTTCCATATATACAACACCCTGTTTCCAAACCAGTATTTAAGTCAGTCCTAACGGACAAATATTGGGCTCGGGAACTGGGCCACTAAAATTAGTTAGGTAAGCAAGTTAGTCTTGATTAGTTAACTAGTCAAAACTTGAGTTTTGAAATTGCGTAGTATCATATGCGTCAGATTTGTTCTTCAACAGCTCTCAGAGAAATATCACGTCGTGTTAATATTTATTGTGAATTACGAAGATGTACTTGTGTAGTGGAAGAGTGAAATTAATAGAAACTTTACACAGAAAAATGAATTTATTTGGCATTCACCCGATTTGTTAGTAAACAGTACCGTAGCAACATGAACAGGTTCTCTAACGCCGTTTAGAAAAGTTTTAACATTTTAAAATGTTCAGTATTGAAGTTTTCGTGCTTCTTTGAGTTGATCCCATGTGAAGCGTTTAGTTGTTCAGTCATAATCTGTTTACAAAAGTGAGATAACTTCGCAACAGAAGTGGGCGTCTTCCCATTCCGTAGTCAAGGTTAAGGTGATGTCCGGCCAGTGAGGGAGGGAGGGAGAGAGAGAGAGAAGTTGCTTGGGAGGGAATGGTGGGGTCGAGATGGGGGAGGAGCAACAGTTGTCAGCAGTGAGCGGTTAGACCAGCAAAATACTTCCTCATTTCACCATCCACATCGATTCTAGCAGCCAGTATCGTCTGGCTGAAAACTACTGAAGGTTGAATGTTCATAAGGAATTCAAGATCCCCCAAGTTCCTGCCACCCACTGGTTGTACCAGTGGTGTGAAGGGCCCGTCTCCCACTAGATTGGTAAGCTAGCCAGCAGTGGGGTGAGGCACGCTCGGAGCCTCAGTGTATTTCTCGTGGCAGGCCGGGGAGCAGTGTCGTCTCCTGTACATTCTTATTCCCGCTTATCGCTAGCCTGTCTGACGCTCTCCTCGGGCTTCCTAGGGCGCCACCTCACGGTAAATCTCTGGATATTTCCCCGTGTGTGACTGTGTTTCTAAAGCGCGTCTTTGTGAATGTGGGTCATGTTGTCTGGCAGATCCGCCCACTCCCCTCCCATCAGTTTGTGCAACGCCCCTGGTAACATTTTGATCTATTTGATATAATGACGTTTTCTTGTGTTTAGCACCGAAATGTTACGTTAAATACAGCTTGTACTCCGGTGTTGATGGCATGTTGGCTGTCAACGTGTTTTAAGTTAACGTTCAGAGTAACTATCCAGACACCTGGCGTAGCGGATGTCTTACTCGTTGTACACAAGACGGGTCGCCAATATATTCAATACCTAACCTAACCTTACTCACCCTAAGGTAATATATTCTAGCCTGACAATATATGCGGTTGTGACAATCTGAAAATGAACTTTGTCGAACCGTCTTGTGATGATGTGCCCATACCCAGGTGTGGAGGGCATCAGCACAGTCAACACGTTTGTCGCTCCTTATCCCTTAACTATGGAGCATTTTTCCTTCACTTGAGTCTTTGGGTAAAAAGTGTGTCCTGGGTTTTAAACAAAATAAAGCTTTAATTTAGATATGACAATACTATTATTAGGTTTAAGGCCAATTATATAAATATAGTTGATCTTAATATGAGAGTAACCCCCCGTAGCACTAACGAATTTGAATATATGGCAAAGGAAACTAAAAATCATTAACAGCAACTCTTCCATTATCGCGTAAATTAAATTTTATGTAATAGGTGGTGGAGAGTGGGGGGGTGGAGGGGGGTGGGGGTGGAGGGGTGAATCTTCATGGAGAAAGTTGGAGAGGAGGAGAGATAAGGTGTAGAGAGAGACCACGAACCTGGGGAGCAGCCTAGTGCCATTCCTCCCCCCCCCCTAGTGTATAATAATGGAAATTCATAATGTTGCAGTGATTAAAGTTTCTTGCTAGCTGTCATTGCAAATATAAGGTGTGCAGATTGGCTAACATTTTAAATGTAAAAATACCTGCTGAGGCCAGATTAAGACCTTTCATGCTCCCCGTAATTTTTTTGCGCCTCTTGTAACCCCCATCTTGAGTCCCCCCCTCTGTAACCCCGTTATTGCGCCCCCCCCCCTTGTAACCTCCCCTTTTTGCGCTACCGCTCACAGGCTGAGTATGGGATCTACCTGCCGTTTGTTGGTTGCAGGGACCAATATTCCGACGGTGAGGTTTGTGACCAAGAGCAAAATAAACTAGCCGACCCTGGCGGTAACACTCGACACCAGCGTGTTTACCATGTTGAATTATGGTGACTGTAGGCGTTACTGGAGAGGGGGGGAGGGAGGGAGGGAGGGGCGGATATATATTCCATTGTACTAAACTTGAAAGCTTGGAAATAAACAGATATGGTGCGTCTTTGTTTTGTTGCTTGCATTATAATGCAATCACATTTCATCATGTTGTACTTCTCGCATTAAATAACATCTTGGTAATTATTCAGTATTGTTCATTAACGTTCATTCCCGACACAGACTTACGTCCAAAAAGAGAATTCTTATGTATGTACTTAATTTGTACTCGACTAATAATGCTTACTGGGGTTTAGTTTCGGGGCTTTAGTTCCTCATATGAACTGGTGTAAAAGTTACTGATGAGCCTATTGGGCTCTTATCATATCTGCACTTCAAACTGTATATGGAGAATACCTCCTATTAGGCTTGTATCCAGGTGCCCAAAGTCGTACAACTGACCCTCTCCAGGAGGCAACCCCACAACCGTTGTCTAACTCCCAGGTACTTATTTACTGCTAGATGAACAGATGCACAAGACGAAAGGAAACTTGTTCAACCATTTCTGGCTTTGTCTGAAGTCGAACCTGGGATCCCCGATTGTAAGTTGAAAACGAAGTCTATCTGCAGCAAGAGACCCTAATTAATGGGAATGTCACCGAAAGCCTCTTTTTCCACTTTTCACATTTCTTTATCTTATACAAACTTTCCCTAGCACATCCTTGTTGTTAATGTCTCATTCGCTATATTATTTTTAGTTAAATTTACCCTACAAATTCTTGATGAATAATATTTTATATTTGAGGTACTGTTTCGCCAAGCCTAACATGATTGTTTTTGCTGATCTTATCAATTCGTCAGCGCACTCATTTTGATATTACTGTTAACATCTTACTGTGAACTATAATTTTAATTTCATATTTTTAAATTGTAATGGTGACTGCGTAAGTCCATTCATTGCTGATTTCCCAAGAAAGCCAATTACGTGTATGACATGTTTTCCTATGAATACAGTAAGCAACTAAATTCTCTCGCTGTGCTGGAATTCTAGATGTATTTAATTCTACAAGTTTGCTACAATTAAAGGGATCAGGAAGTGCTGAAAGCCTTCAGATGGTGGGTGTTTTTTAGTGTCACGCCCAACTGTTTATTAACTTTGTGTAAATTATTTGGTACATTTGGTTAAAGTAACGTTCTCAAAGTTGTTTATAATTGATTTAGAGAAAACGTTACTGCATGGAATTGAACACTAAATATAGGTTTGTGTGCAAATCACGAAAATAAATTAGCGCAATTCAATTAAATTTCTTTATTATGCACCCCATACCCATCCCGTGGACTGTGGAGTAAAGGATTACAGAGGCATATAATCGGTTCAGAAACTGAACCCTCTTGTTCATTTAGCTAAGCAAATACAAATTTTTGACGCTAGTTACACAATTATTAATGTTATATACACATGTACACATACTCATACATGTACATGTATATACATTTAACACGTGATGAATAATGTGAAAATATTTAATCACGAGGGAAAATATTTTTATTTTGTCTTGCATCCACAGATGCTTCTATTATTCTATTCATTATTCTATTCTTGTATTATTCTATTTTGTTACCATCACCACCACCATGTTTGCCGACACCATTCACAGGCACCCGCATAACGTCGTCTAGTCATTGAGAAGATGTATCTACTGTATAACGATGATCTTAAGTTTAGAATACTGCCAAGTCTCTCGTGTCAAATATTTTTGTTACTTGTTTTATACTAGAGAAACTTAACTTGCATGGCCTAAGGACCCGCCTACTGCTGCTCATTATGTGAATATATGATAAGTTGCTGTTGTTACAAAAACCTTTTATGGAATAGGCCTTAGTTTAAATATTATTATAAATGTGCAAAAGAATTAATTTTCAACCAGCTGAGGAACTGGGTGTGAGGGAAGCTCAATCCACTAGGTATTGTTTTATCCCTGGGTAATGTTGTTTTCTGATTGCTTATGTCTCTAAAGTAAAGAAAATAGCAATTCTCTCTCTCAAACTCTGCTTAGATTTTTATCTTAGATCAGAGACAGCTTAGGGATATCTTGAAGGCTGGCGACTCCTTATCTAAAGCTGTGACAGTAAGTCTGCAGCCTTCAAGGCCCTTCAAAACGTCTTCCCTTGTTTTAGGCAAAGGTCAAAGCAAAGCTTGAGAGGGATAAAGCTATTTTCTGTACTTTGAACACGTACATAATAGAAAATAACACCACCCAGATACACATTTTTCATTGTGTAATTATACGAACTACTGGCTAGTTTTATAGGCCTGACCCTAAGGGGGCCTGCGTGTTAATTTGATAAAGACTGAGAGTAGACTTGGTATCTTTAAAAACCGTGCAACGTGTTTACCTAGCTGAATTGTGGGGTTCAGTTCCGGAGCTCGTGTGTTTCTATATAACCTTTCCACCACTGCCCACGGAATGAGTATGGGGTCCACCACTGCCCACGGGATGGGTATGGGGTCCACCACTGCCCACGGGATGAGTATGGGGTCCACCACTGCCCACGGGATGAGTATGGGGTCCACCACTGCCCACGGGATGAGTATGGGGTCCACCACTGCCCACGGGATGGGTATGGGGTCCACCACTGCCCACGGATGAGTATGGGGTCCACCACTGCCCACGGGATGAGTATGGGGTCCACCACTGCCCACGGGATGAGTATGGGGTCCACCACTGCCCACGGGATGAGTATGGGGTCCACCACTGCCCACTGGATGAGTATGGGGTCCACCACTGCCCACGAAATGGGTATGGGATCCACCACTGCCCACGAAATGGGTATGGGATCCACCACTGCCCACGAAATGGGTATGGGATCCACCACTGTCCACGGGATGAGTATGGGGTCCACCACTGCCCACGGGATGGGTATGGGGTCCACCACTGCCCACGGGATGGGTATGGGGTCCACCACTGCCCACGGGATGGGTATGGTGTATAGCATAATTTACTAAAACTAAAATAGAGTTCTTGACTGACTAATGTTGAGCTAAGAACTAACTAGAGCTGACAAGAGCAAATCAAAGTGTTAACCCACGCACTCTCGAGTACACCGTAAACCTTGACATTAGTCTTAAAAAAACAAAAACAGCACGACTCTTGAGTATAAACATGCACTAGTTGCCATTTTATATTTTGCTTAACTACAAATTTCAAGTTAAAGATGTGACATTGTGTAATGTTCAGTAGATTTCCTTAGACACATCGGTGGTAGTTTTTGTGGGCGCAATGTAGGGAATGTATCATTCTTTAAATGTTAATAACATTGAAGCTTTGTGAGAAGTTGCAATAGTGTGAGCAGGACTGGGAGCCGGTCGGCCGAGCGGACAGCACGCAGGACATGTGATCCTGTGGTCCTGGGTTCGATCCCAGGCGCCGGCGAAAAAAATGGGCAGAGTTTCTTTCACCATATGCCCCTGTTACCTAGCAGTAAAATAGGTACCTGGGTGTTAATCAGCTGTCACGGGCTGCTTCCTGGGGGTGGAGGCCTGGTCGAGGATCGGCCCGCGGGGACACTAAAAACCCCGAAATCATCTCAAGATAACCTCAAGATAGGCCGAGGATTCGCAGGAGCTTCTGATCAAGGGACCGGAGGTAGTCCCAGCCCACGCTGTTATCTGCGATAAGGTATCACAACATTTGTCACTCATAGTATCAAATCAAAACACTAAGAAATGTCACTGAGAACACTTATTACTGTTAACAGAGGGGTCATAGCAGACAAAGTGTGACCCTTCTAGATACAAGAGTGTGACCTCCCCCCCCCCCACCCCCGTGATACAGTGTGTACATCATTGGCGCGTGTGTGGAAGCCAATGAATTATACCAAGACGTACGAAGAACTGATTGATTGATTGATTGATGACGATTAAGCCACCCAAAGGTGGCACGGGCATGAATAGCCCATAAGTGGTGGCCCTTTGGAGCCTTACCAGTATCAATAGCCGATACTGGAGATCTGTGGAGGTGCAACTGCACCCTACAGAGAGGTCGTGACCTCTGGAAGAACTGTTTTCCTCTAGCCGTCTTATATTAGATATATAGAATAGTATATGCCAAGACTGGCGTAGCCTATACCTAATGACAAGATATAAATTAAGTAGGTTTAAAATATTAATTATTGCCTTTTCCATTAAAAATGACGAGGCAAGCAGCAGTTTGTATATTTTTTCAAAGTATAATTTTAATTTCATTTATTGTAACCAAATTTGAATTCCGTACGCATGATTAGGCACTTATCATAACAAGTGAATCTAGACAGTCAGGATCATTGTAATGTTTAATAATCTTGACAGTGGACATATTGAGTTAAAAATGCCTAGAACTTGGCCGGTCACGCTGTCGGAGCCTCGTTCTGATTCGCCATTTATCACTGAACCAGAAATTGTTTTAACTTTGTGAAGATGACTTGGAGCCAGATTCACGAAAGCACTTATGCAAGCACTTAAGAACGTGTACATCTTTCCTCAATCTCTGAAGGCTTTGTTATATTTATTAAATGTTTACAAGCATGAAAACTTGCCAATCAACTGTTGTTATTGTTACAAACAGCCTCCTGGTGCTCCGGAGCTCATTAACTGTTTAATAATTGTAAACAAAGCCACCAAAGATTGAGAAAAGATGTACAGGTTCATAAGTGCTTGCGTAACTGCTTCGTGAATCTGGTCCCAGGACGGCCCGGAACGTCATGCCCCGCCCCTAGTCTTGTACTATTACGCTATAATTAACTATTCTGATGTTGAATGCTTTCTGGAAACTAACCTTAAAGTTGTAGAGGAAGTGGCTTCCATAACTTCTGTATTACTCCTGTTGACCACATGTAGAGGTACGAGTATTTCCTTGAATCTCTTCTCATTTGTGTTTCTGCTTCCACGTGCCCTGGGTGACGAGTTAACTCATGGTTTAAAAAAAAACTGCACCTACCACCGTCAAGAAGATGGTTAAAATTTTGACAAAAGGTGTCATACAGAATAAACACGTACTGGAACCCCTCGATACAGCTCGTTAATTACGTAACAGCGGGGTAGAACAATCCACAAGGGCCGTGACGAGGATTCGAACTTGCGTTCGAGAGCATCCCAGACGCTGCCTTAATCGACTGAGATGCTCTCGGACGCAGGTTCGAATCCTCGTCACGACCCTTGTGGATTTGTTTTATT
>WNGS01164437.1:23037519-23066161 GCA_020271785.1 Procambarus virginalis
CCTGGCTGCCTGCCTGCCTGCCTGCCTGCCTGGCCTGCCTGCCTGCCTGGCCGCCTGCCTGCCTGCCTGCCTGCCTGCCTGGCCTGCCTGCCTGCCTGGCCGCCTGCCTGGCTGGCTGCCTGGCTGGCTGCCTGGCTGCCTGCCTGGCTGCCTGGCTGGCTGCCTGGCTGCCTGCCTGGCTGCCTGCCTGGCTGCCTGCCTGCCTGGCTGCCTGCCTGCCTGGCTGGCTGGCTGCCTGGCTGGCTGGCTGCCTGGCTGGCTGGCTGCCTGGCTGGCTGGCTGCCTGGCTGGCTGGCTGCCTGGCTGGCTGGCTGCCTGGCTGGCTGCCTGCTTGGCTGGCTGCCTGGCTGGCTGGCTGCCTGCTTGGCTGGCTGCCTGGCTGCCTGGCTGGCTGCCTGCTTGGCTGGCTGCCTGGCTGCCTGGCTGGCTGCCTGGCTGGCTGGCTGGCTGCCTGGCTGGCTGCCTGCTTGGCTGGCTGCCTGGCTGGCTGGCTGCCTGCTTGGCTGGCTGCCTGGCTGGCTGGCTGCCTGCTTGGCTGGCTGCCTGGCTGGCTGGCTGCCTGCTTGGCTGGCTGCCTGGCTGGCTGGCTGCCTGCTTGGCTGGCTGCCTGGCTGGCTGGCTGCCTGCTTGGCTGGCTGCCTGGCTGGCTGGCTGCCTGCTTGGCTGGCTGCCTGGCTGGCTGGCTGCCTGGCTGCCTGGCTGGCTGGCTGCCTGCTTGGCTGGCTGCCTGCCTGCCTGCCTGCCTGCCTGCCTGCCTGCCTGCCTGCCTGCCTGCCTGCCTGCCTGCCTGCCTGCCTGCCTGCCTGCCTGCCTGCCTGCCTGCCTGCGGGTCCCACGACATTAACGTCCACAAGCCAGTATTGCTGCCACAGGTCAGCGATCCATTCCGGAACGAGGTCACCTCATTTCGACGCGTCATGTCCCCACCTTCTCTGGTGGGGGAAAATTTCATTCAGTGGGTTCCAGAGAAACGACAGTCAACTTATGGGTAGATTTAAGATATCGTAAATCATGTTTGAGATATTGTATTTTTTCAGCTAATTTTAGTTCGTTCTGCATGTTGTTCTGTCACTAGATATCCATCTAACGATTTGTTTGTTGAATAAATAGTAAATACAATATAGGTAATATGGTACAAATAACTATAACTTGCTCTCTTACATATTACATACTTTTTGTATGGGCAATATCTATAATTGTGTTCTTGATTCAGTAACGCCAATCAGGTGTGTGCTGGAACACGAGAGACCTCATGCACTACCCAGTGTGTGTTAAATATTCACTGTTCTTAAGGCGATTTTGATCCAAAATCTATTATAAACTAGATGGGGGTACCCGGGTGTTCCCAGGGGCCCCTCGATAAAAGCCTGACATGTATATATACACTGGCTGTCTGTCCCCCGGCACGTTTAACGGACCATGCAACCAGTTTTTGACTTCGTGAAGGAAGGAACTATGAGGAGAACGCGCCAAGCCATTATGACTATATATCTCTTGGAAGGGGTCAGGATAAGAATTTGGGATGGGACGGAGGGAAGGAACGGTGCCCAACCACTTGGACGGTCGGGGATTGAACACAGACCTGCATGAAGCAAGACCATCGCTCTACCATCCACCCCAAGTGATTGGGCGGGGTTAGCAGCCACAGCACTAGAGAGCTATTATGGAAATGTGGGTTAAGGTAATAACAAATTGAATACTTGCTAGACGGACGAGGCTTCAGACTGAGCTCGTCCAGCAGTGACACCCTACATGAGGCACGGTTGGTTTGAGGTGCAGGCGTACCATGGTGTGATTACCCGCCCCACCGGCCGCAACTGTTTATTGTGCACCCCATACTTGTCCTGTGAGCGGTAGCGCAAAAAGGATTAGAGGGCACAAAAGGTCTTTATCAGACCTCAACGGAGTATTACATAGTGACGTCTGTCTTGCACTCCGTGTAACTATACTGTCAGCCATTTAGATATTGTTCCAATCTAGAATACAATAGTAATTGTAAATGTATTTACAATTAATCATTATACATTATTGGTGGGACATTTCTCTAATACTATAGAGGTATTACAGGGTCATGGGAAATCTACTGTTTATTATTGTTTGTCTTCACACTACACTGTTTGTTCCTTAATCTCGTGTCATTCCATACAGCGTGAGTTTACATTGTTAGTGGCGTAAAGTGAACATCTGTTACGTGGATGGGGGGGGGGGAGCAACAGAGGACACGTGTGTACAGCTGCGGATGTGAACTAGGCGGCCTACCACAGTCAGCTTGATCACTGCTTGAGAATGTCGAGCATCACATCACAACAATGAGTCGTACTCAGTGCTAGAAGCATGTTGTTATAGATTCAGCTACTCGGAACAAGTTCAAAGTAGCACGGGCTATGGTGAGCCTGTAGTGAACTTACCTGGCACAGGAGCGGTGCTGTGTGAGAGGGCTAGAAGCAGTAATGAAGGCCATTATTCATGTCGAACGGCATAGAGCGTTACTTCATCCCAACGTGTGTATTTGTATCTCAATAAACATAATATCAACATATAAACATAACTTGATTACTACGTAGTTTGACCCCATGCGTGACCTCAGTGTTAGGTATATGTAGATACTTCAAAATTATCATAAGATATAAATCGTATCTTAACTAGTTCAAATGTTTACAATGTTCACATACTGTATTTTAATGGAACAAGTTTCAGACAGTGTTAGAAGCAGCCATATCGTAGCGCAGTCGATTAAGACAACGTCTGGGATCCTCTCGGACGAGGTTCGAACCCTCGTCACGGCCCTTGTGGATTTGTTAAAGTTACAAACAATTCACGTGACTAAATTAAGTGTTGTTTTAGGCGAGATCAGAGTTAATTATCCAGCTTGACGAGTTTCTTACTCAACTTCTTCTCTCAACTAGAACGTCTCATTATGTACGTTATGGTCTCCAAAAGTACTACAAAAATCTATTGGGACAGGAACCCGGCGGCTTGTCACAAGTCCCCATTTTCCTTAAAATAAGATCTTAACGTTTTCTATAAATCAATACGTTAGGTGGGTTGCTTGGGTTTGTACGTATCTGGTTTGGTTAGGATTCTGTACGTTTAAAAAATGTGAACGGGCAGGATTATTGGGCTTATAATAACTGAAGAGATGCTCAAGTAGTCTGATGAACAACCGTTGACAAATGACATTAAATTGCAAAATGAACACATGCGTGTGTGACGGACTGGTCATGATGCACAGTTGCCTGGCCACAACAAACTTATTGTTTTCAAGTTCCCGCGGCAGCGTTGGAAGGCGGCAGACTGTCCCCGTCAGGAGCTGAGGCACGGCGGTATCGACCTGTGTGGGGGCCTGGCCATCTGTGTCTGGTTACTATTGAGTTATGCTCCTGTGTGCACGCCCCCTCACACACGCACATACAAATGGCTACTGAAGTTTAACTCGAGAAAGTGTAGAGTAATTAAATTAGGTGAAGGAAGCAGGAGGCTGAGCGCAAGGTACCATCTGGGAGATGAAATCCTGCAAGAGTCAAATATAAAGATCTAAGGGTTTGATATCACACCGAACCTGTCCCCAGAAGCCCACATCATGAGGATATCATGGCGGCATATGCTAGATTGACCAACATAAGAACTGCCAAATTTATATATTATTTATCATATATATTTAATGGGTAATATGGTAAGTAATTCTTACAATTTGCAGGCAGTGCGAGCCTTAGGCAATAACGTCGCAATGCTATGAAATTTGTATACCTCCCTGGGTACATGCTGGGGGAAACGACGTTGATTCAACGTAGAATTTTTCATTGACAACGTCGATGATGTTTACCCACCGTGACCATGATTTAAGATTTAATTATTTCTTCGTTCCTATTAATTTAATTAATAAGAGTCACGATATGACTGCACATGGATGATGATTGATGAAGATTAAGCCAGCCAAGAGGTGGCACGGGCATGAATAGCCCGTAATGCACATGGAGGTCAAAACAACTGTGCACATACAGACAAGATTAAATGTATGTTGTATGTTTTGCACGGGAAGCCGAGGTAAAATTGCCCAACCATTTGATAGCCGTAATAGCGGACCGCGCTAGGCTGCACGTGTGTGGGGTCGATCAACCCACTGGCCTCGTGTTGACAGCTTTACTGTACAAGACTGATAGTTTCTCTATAAATAAACATTTGTAATATTAAGTTGAGATATTAAATTAATTTAGTAACATTCCAGTAATGGTAAGTTACTCATGAATTCATGAATTGTTAACTCTTAAATATCTACCTACTTTCTAAACGTGAATGTTGAGTATTAACTAATGTAGTTTTTTCACTACTAGTAGGAAATCATGAGGTTCAGATATGATGTATAGTGTGAAACACTGCGGTCAGCAATGCTCTCCCAGCCAGCTTCCTCGAGCAATAAGTCTGTCATTTTGTTTTGTCATTTAATGTTATTTGATGCCCTCGATCCCTATTGATGCCCTATTGATCCCTTGGTTAACTAGGACGCACGCGATCCGTTGGGAACCGTGACTGAACTAGATTTGCATAGCCAAATGCAGACGAGGAGTCACAACGTGACTGAAGATATGATAACCAGACCACACGTCAGAAGTTGAAGAAATGACGCGTTTTGGTCCGTCCTGAACCATTATAAAGTTGTCTTAATAATGGTCCAAGAGGCACCGAAACGTAGTTTCATCATCACCTGATGCGTGGTTTGGTAATCATTTGCATAGCCAAGATTACCCGGTTGGTGAGAGGTGGGGGGAAAGAGAAGACTCGAGTGGATTGATTCCATTAGGGGAAGAGCGTGTGCGTGGGCGTAATAGGCCAGCTGATTGTCTATTGGTGACTGGTATGAGGCAAAGTAACTGTTTAAGGATGTTTTCTAAGATTACCAAGCCATAGAATTAAGATTGCATAGAATTATACTGTACACCAGAGCTGTTTTCATATATAGTGTCAAAAAATGACCACCCACAAGAGGGATATTGTACTGGTTTCGTCTGTTAGAAATATGTACATCGGTTGTGGTGTTGTAATGTCTGTGTTGAAGAGGTTGTGTTTTTCTAGGTCGTTTGGATGTATTGTTTAGGAAAGTTGTGGCGTTCATGGTGTGTTGATTGTCGATTTGTTTGTTAGTTTTTCCAACGTTGTGGATGGCTGGAATGTTTTCATTGTCATGGACACTTAAGCTTGTAGTGAAATCCTGCCAGTGTTGTACATCCAGGTGTGTCAAGGGGTACATAGTTAACAGATGGCGTATAGGGCTTTTTACAAATGAATTTTCACACAGATTTGGGCATGGTGTAGTTGATAGTTTCCCTAGGGCTTGTCAATAGGAATCGGATGACGCATTTTAGCATCACTAAATTAGCTAATATGCGTAAATTTACATATGTTGGTTGTATTATATCTAAAATGATTAGACAGAACTAGGAAGCCGTTACATAATTGAGCAACAAAACTTTAAAGACAAAAATTAAATTGATCTAACGAGCAGCAAATGCATTTAAAAGCTGACAAATGTAAACTAATAGACACTGGAAATAAAAAAAATACGAACAAAAGTTTATGAAATAGACTCTTAGGTGTCATGTGCGTAATGATCTGAAACCATTATTGTGATGTATGGTAAGGATCTGTAGGTAATGTTGGTGGTGGAGAAATTACATATACAGTATTGAGAAAGTAGTGTGTCTAGACCCCCCAAAAATTGACCAAAGGCCTAAAAATAACAAACTAATGCATTTATTCGGTTTTAAACGAATAAGAGATGTAGTTAAAGTATTTAATATCATTAACGAGCATGCTAATCCTAATCTTCCACAATGTATTATGTTCGCAGTGTTTGATACCGCTCGAAAGTCTTTTAAACTAAAAGCGAAACTCTTTCAGTCAAACGAAACAGAACACATTAATGAATAGTAAAAATATTGAACAGCTTACCACATTATATAATTGTACTGGTATTCATATAAAAAATACGCTCTAAGTGTCACTTCAAACCCACGCTTTACAATGGTCTGTATCACCATAGGCACTATGGCTACCTTAGTTTGGATCTAATGATCTGTTGCCGTTTGTAATCCTTTGTATCTATTATATTCTTTTGCACTATCTCTCACAGGATGAGTATGGGGTACACAATAAACTACCGCTCACAGGATGAGTATGGGGTACACAATAAACTACCGCTCACAGGATGAGTATGGGGTGCACAATAAACTACCGCTCACAGGATGAGTATGGGGTGCACAATAAACTACCACTCACAGGATGAGTATGGGGTACACAATAAACTACCACTCACAGGATGAGTATGGGGTACACAATAAACTACCGCTCACAGGATGAGTATGGGGTACACAATAAACTACCGCTCACAGGATGAGTATGGGGTACACAATAAACTACCGCTCACAGGATGAGTATGGGGTGCACAATAAACTACCGCTCACAGGATGAGTATGGGGTGCACAATAAACTACCGCTCACAGGATGAGTATGGGGTGCACAATAAACTACCGCTCACAGGATGAGTATGGGGTGCACAATAAACTACCACTCACAGGATGAGTATGGGTACACAATAAACTACCGCTCACAGGATGAGTATGGGGTACACAATAAACTACCGCTCACAGGATGAGTATGGGGTACACAATAAACTACCGCTCACAGGATGAGTATGGGGTACACAATAAACTACCGCTCACAGGATGAGTATGGGTGCACAATAAACTACCACTCACAATGGTCTACGTCCTCGACTCTCAATCAAGGGACTCAGGTTCAGTCCCCGGGCAAGGCTAAACCGGGTTTGCCCTAATTTATTTATAAGATTTATTTCACCTGATGCACCTATTCACTTAGCAAGTACCAGGGAAATAAACTGTTGTGGGTTGCATCCTGGGGTTAAATCAATAGTTGGCCTAGGGGGGAGGGGGACTTCAATAATTTTAGGCTTCCTGCCCTCGACAATGGTAATTATTTGCAATTATAAAAAATAGCCTCAACAAGGATATTTGTATCTCCGAACATAAGTTCGCCAGCAGGTTTTAATTAAAACTTACTTAACATAATCCTGCCTAATACATTTTTTAATCAGATGGCAGTTTTGTATAAATGAAATTCCGGTATGCGATATGACTGTATTTTTTTGTATTAAGTTTAGGTATACACAGCAGTGTACTGCTACCTATATATATTAAAGATACACAGTGTAGATAAAAAACTAGGTACAAGTTTATTTAATATCCCCATTTCACAGGCCGGCCAGTCATACATGGAATGAGGAGAGAACATGAAATGTAAGGGTGATCTGTTAGCCCCCCCCCCCCACTAGCAAATCTAGGTACAACACAAGAATATCTTCCAATATTTGTGAGTGTATGAAGTAATTAGAGCTCAAAGTACCTCATACCATTAGGTCTGAAATATCCAGTACTTGAAAGGTTTACTTGAGTTAACCCTCTAAACAAAATATATCCGTTTCTCTAAAGTCTCACAAGGCTTGAAGCACAAACTAAAGCTTTCTATATTTCAGTTCGTAAATTTTTTTATATACGCACTAAGATATACATATTTAAAGTATACTTCAATTCTTAACTGGTAGTTTATGTATAGAATAGGTTATTGCAAAGAGCCGATCAACAGTACATAACTGGTGAAGTACACCAGTTATGTACTGGTGTCCAAACCCTAATTTAGACCACTGGTCATGAACCAGGGACGTGGTGATTCCCGTGTCACATGGTCAGTGAGGTTAAACACTGTTGCCTGGCCAGTAACGGGATGAGTGACCGCACAGGTAGTCTCGCCCATTGCTATAAGAACCTCGTTCAATCTATAAAGATATCAGAATGGGTGAAACAAAGTGTAGCGATTCATTCTTGGATTAGTCAGTGTTTAAACTTTAGGCCACACAAGTGCTTACTGACCAACTAGCAATTATAATGTATCTGCAAGTGTATGCGGCTGTAAGTCAATAGTTTAGATAATTGAGTTATATTATTTGTTGTAGCTTGGAAAAGGGACTATAATAATAAAAGAAACCACAGGTATCAATAAGAAATAATTTAATTGGTTGATAAAATGTTCCATTATATCCTATGTTAAATTTGTTATCCTATATTATAACTGCAAAGTTTTGGTACAGGATACAAAATCTTCGCTACTCAAACGAGTCAGGTTAATTATCCTGTAACCAAGTTAACTGTCACTTTTTTAGCATTTTAACAAGCTCATTCTCCTATAATGATAGTACTGTACTTGTTGGAATTTTCGACTAAATACTATAATTTTTGGAGGAGGGATTGATTGTAATTGAATGACTATCTTGCTGACTATAGCTGGTGACACTGATGATGGGGCAGTGAGTAGAGCCAGTGTTCTTAAATAAAAGAAAATTATCATTCTCAAATTCTCAGACTTTAGTAATTAAGAATAGGGAAAGGAAAGAGTGTGAAGTAGTTGTGGGCTAAAGTTGCCATGTCTAGGTCATGGCTTCTTGGTGGTAACTGCTCGAGACTAATTGTTGTTATAGATTCAGCTACTCGGAACAAGTTCCAAGTAGCATGGGCTATGGTGAGCCCGTAGTGGACTTACCTGACACAGGAGCGGTGCTCGGAGACTTCTCACCTTTATATAAACCTTCTTGTGATTACTAATTGTTTTCTTGTCACTATATCCAACTGCTACGCTTCTTCATAATTTCTGAACGGAAATTGCATACACAAATATGAAAGCTGTGCTTTTAAAAAAATTGGTGCGTATCTCGAGTAGAAATTTTAGTTATAAATTACTTGCTTATACGTAAGGCAAGCTTACGGGCTATTCATGCCCGTGCCCCCTTTTGGGTGGCTTAATCTTTATCTATCAATCAGTAAGGCAAGGTAATTATCAGGAAGGAGCTGTTAATCCAGTACGACATTGAAGGGATAATTATGGTACGGATGGAAGGAATGGTGCCCAACCACTTGAACATTGTTGATATAAAAACCTTGCTACAACGTACCCTTTCATCTTGCTTGATATGTAATTTAAGGACCTGCCCGAAACGCTGTGCGTGTTAGTGGCTTTGCATGAATGTAAGAATACCAGTCTTGTGTAATGTCACCAACCCATTGTACCTTCGTGTGAATAAATTATTATTATATAACAGTCGGGGTTCGAACGCTGACCTACTAGAAACAAGGTCGCAGCTGTAGCTCGCGTGTATTTCGTAACCAAAAATAACAATATTGAAATTTGCAAATAATGAAACATATGCGCCTAATACATTTGTCTTTACAGACGTTGAACTAGCGCGAGCGACAGACCACCACCGCAGGAGCAAGTGGAGAGACGATTGAACACAGACAGACACACCAGCTGCGGGCGCGATAAGCAGGACTTGGCAAGGATGAAGGAAACACTCCTGGGATGTGAGGAGAAGGAGGAGGAGCGCCGCCGCTCAGAGACGGTCATCACCACCCTCAACTACAAACCCATCAGCGACAACCCAGGTAAGGGCTTCACTGCTGACAAAGACCTTTTGTGCCCTCTGTAATGCTTTTTGCGCTACCGCTCACAGGATGAGTATGGGGTGCACAATAAAGTAGCCGCCTCCGGCGGCAACAATCAAAATTAATGGTTGGTGAGGTATTCAAGCAACGCGTCCTCATAATAGCACGTCGCATTTTGACATGCTATTAGACGATTAAATGATACATTACTGCAAATCGACTTGAGAATGGTCCAGGACGGACCGAAACGTCGTCGTCCCTTCACTTTCTAGTGTGTGGGTTTAGTCAACATTAATGCAAAGCCACTAACATATAGTGTTTATATCGACCTTGATATAATTGCTGCTTTGTGAAGCCATGTCACAAGACTGTCCCAAAGAGACACTTGGAGAGATCTTCATTGGTTGGCAGCAAAGTTTTCCTCTGATATATAACTTTAAGCAGCTCTTCATCAGAATCTCCTACAGATTGTTAATCAAAAGCATTTAAATGTAAATATTTATTTTTGCATTGCACATAACGCTAAATGTCTTGTTTGTTTTTAATTCCATAAAGCTTCTAAAATAACCTATATGATCAACTTTTTCAATAGATACTAAATGTGATGGTTTGCAGAAAAGTAACTAATACTTGAATACAGTAGATTGGTGTATGAAAAACTATGAATGCTGATAAATTTAATAATTGAACAGTAGTAGCAAGATTGGCTTGGTAGCTCTCCACTTGCCCACCAACTTAGTTTTTTTCTATTTAAATTTAAAAACATTTTTAATGATTAAATAGATAAAAAACCTATCCCAAGCGGGTTGGGTTTTAAGAATGTTTTTTTTTCACTAACCTCGAGGAGAGAAGTTTCATGCAGATAATCATTAATTTATTGAAATATATTCAATTTTCTCAATTCATTTGCATTATGTACAATTTATTCTTCCCCCACTCTCCTCAACATTCTCGTTGGCACTCTACATACTACATTAATATATAATTCTGTAATAATTTTCAAAAGTATTATTTATTTGCGTATTATTCGCCTCGCGTATTATATAATTATATATATATATATATATTATATATATATATATATATATATATATATATATATATATATATATATATATATATATATATATATATATATATTATATATATATATAATTATATATATATATGTGTGTGTGTGTGTGCGGAAAAACCACAAAGAAATGAAGAAAGGGGGGTGAACGTTTCGGCTTGTCAAGGCCTTTGTTAACACCAAACTCTTAGTCTGGTGTTGACAAAGGCCTTGACAAGTCACCCCCCTTTCTCCATTTCTTTGTGGTTTTTCCGCATACAAATGATCAGTGTTTAGTGATCGTCAATTGCATATATATATATATATATATATATATATATATATATATATATATATATATATATATTATATATAGATATAGATATAAATATATATATATATATATTTATATATATATTATTATATATATTATATATATATATATATATATATATATATATATATATATATAATACTTTTAGAAGTCTTTTAGCCTAAGGTTTAGACAAGGCTTGACTAAAATATCATGAAATCCAAAATTCTTCTTGTAACTCATGTACTTATGTTGTATATATGTACTTTTCCCTAAACAAACATTATTTACCACCAAAGAAGCCGTCTGCACTGCTAACCTTCAAATTTAGTACCGTATAGGTGCAGGCGATGAGTCACAATAACGTGCTAAAGTATGTTGAAAAGACCACACACTAGAAGGTGAAGGGACGACGATGTTTTGGTCCGTCCTGGACCATTCTCAAGTCGATATATACACACAACCGACTTGAGAATGGTCCAGGACGGACCGAAACGTCGTCGTCCCTTCACCTTCTAGTGTGGTCTGGTCTACCGTATAGGTGAATTTGATTCATTTACCTGATACTATACACGCAAAATCGAACCCGAGTGGGGCAGGAATGGCTGGTCGCGTTACCTTTCACCTTGTGCCTCTTCACCTAGCAGTAAATGGGACGCACCGGAGAGTCTGGCAGCTGTTGTTGACTAAGGCAGTAGTTCGACCTTGGGGGGGGGGGGGACCTTGATACCAGAGTTTAAGTGTACGTGTATGTGTGTGTATATATATTATATATATATATATATATATATATATATATATATATATATATATATATATATATATATATATAATAAATACACAATCTTCTTCTCTCCGACGAAATGAATTATATGTAGCACTAGTTTATGTTTCTACTAGGCATAGTCATCATTTACAATGGTGACCAGTGTATATATATTTTTTGTCCTCCATGGACACGGTTAGAAATCTGCTAAATATATAAATCAGTGATTTATTGAGTAATCAATATAAAAATTGTAGTGCTTTTAAAATGCTAATGTGTGGTGTGAGGGAGCGGATGCGAGGCTAGTGCCAAGTGTCTTCACAACCCGGGCTCTTATGCCTTGCTGTAGGCCACTGCTGTCACTCCGGACGTTTCTAGGAGTCATTCACCGCCAGCAAGCCTCCACCAGCCAACACAGGGAGGGGCCACCTGATCCCACCACCCTGCCACAGGGCCTCATCCCCCACCTTGCCACAACCCCCCTCCCCCTTCCACTCAGAAAGGGGCCGGCATGTAAAAACCGAGGAAGACTGCATAAAGTTGACAAATGGTTGCTAGAATTCATCCCAAACAGAGATACCAGCCGAGATATAGTTCCCCATCCATCGGGGTGCTTATAGGTGTGGCCCCAGAGCCAAGACAACCAACCTTCCCGCCAACCCCAAAGACCCCTACTGATGTAACTGCCACCTTCCCCATTCTACGAGCACACTTTAGGCATGGACCTCTTTTAATACATTGACATAACGAGGAAACCAAATTTGTCTCGCCTCGTAAAACACGTGCGCGTGCATGCGTCATAATGCGCATGTACGATAGCCTAAGCGAGCGAGCGTAAGCGATATAGCGTACCTTTCATTCGATATCTTATCAACGTTATAAGGCGAGATAAGCTTATCAAGATAAGCTTTCTTAAATATATCGGGAGGCTTATTGTAGCAGATATCATATTGTCAAGTACCAATTATCTTGCCAAACTGTGGAGTAGGCAAAGAAAAGTTTGACCTGCCTGTGGTTATATTAACTAAACAAACTTTATCCACCAATGAAAATAAGTTTTTTTATGTGGTATTGACTGTGTATGACGTCAGTAAGTTCATACTTTTAATGCCAGACGTTTTTGTCCTACTGTGAAACTGTGGTGCCATTTGATGGTGTGGGCTCGCGCCCAATAGTGCTGCCAGTGTCACTAGAGGAGTGCGACGATAAAGGTGTCGTAATTTTTTCAATCACGGTGCTAGGGGGAACCTGGCAGTTGTTAATTTGTGTAAACGGAGGTATATTGAGCCGTTGGCTATGCTCATGGAACTGTGACAAACGTATACATTTGACTAATGATACTAACGTTGGCCACCATCACTAGCCATGATTTTTTGTTCTCGATGAAATAGTGCGTTTATGGATATAATTATTATTCAATTATTTTGTTTAACATTTACAGTGTTTCCGGCACAAGGTATTAGTTGTGTGTACGAGCCTAGCATGAAAGCCCAATTGCCCGGCGAGATGACGCGCAGAGGGACAGTTCCCTGAAAAGTGTCATCCACAATGCATTAATATTAAAGCCAAAACTGCTGATCACATGTTGGAGCCTCGTGCTCTCTCTCACGTCAGAGCGTACAGTGTGAACTATGTTAATTTAGCTGAAATATTGACTAAAAAAAACTTTTTGTAGAATGTCTGCGTAGATATTCTTAATTGTCTCTAAGAGTGAGCAGAGGTTTCAACAAAATGAAATAATTCTATGCTATCAGTTAGTTTCTATGTCATTTATTGCTATCGTATGTGGATCATTAGAGAAATAATCCTAATATTGCAATATTGAACATGTAATTGGTAAGATATTGTTTAAATTTACAAGCGGATAACACAAATTATTACTTTATGATAGTATAGAATCAAACTATCCAACCGATTATTTCGTGATTACATCTTAAATTAAGATAACTTGCCAACATTGGGTCACTGAGATATTATAATTTCAAAGAAAAGAAAGAACCACATACTTCGGGAGAGAACGGAGGGAAGGCTAAAAAGAACATCAATGTCTAATGAAAACTGTGAACAGCATGAAGGCGCCAGAAATTACATATATAAAAGATAAGAAGAGAGTTCTGCATGACACAAGGAGTGGCGTACGTGTGTATGGATGCCAGTGCTCTTGCCAGACCCATTGTAATGCCGGGTGACACTTCTCCACTTTACTGTGCCTTGACCTTGTCTCTCATTGTCCTGTCACTCGCCAAGATAGAACCTCGTGCCTAAACCGGTGTAATGGTTCTATAGTTACGTAAAATATGGTGACAATAAACACAAACAAGATAATATATATATTTGGTCGAATACACAGAAGTACGCAGGTGATACTTTGATGTGTGTTGAGCGCACTGAGCGTCGGTACAGTATCTCGCAAGTGTCTGTTCTAGACCACACTTGAAGTAGTCTAGTTATTTTTCGATTGATTGATGAAGATTAAGCCACCCAAAAGGTGGCACGGGCATGGATAGCCTGTAAGTGGTGGCCCTTTTTGAGCCATTACCAGTGTCAAGAGCTGATACTGGAGATCTGNAATTCCTTAAGTACTTTAGTGTCAATATGTCTTCAAAAGGATCATCTCTGTCATAGAACTCAAACTTGTGAGGCACCATTTACCCTTTATAAACCTATGGAGCCTTTCCTTACACAGTTGGCTCTCTGTAGGTGCCCACTTTCTGCCTCATTACTTTCTCCAGCACTTTAAACGGAGAACGTGTCAGTGACATTGGTCTATAATATATTGCCTGCTATGTATCCCATTTTTTAATATTGGGACTACAGAATTTTCCATAATTCTGAAAAGTTTCCTGTCTTGAGCATGACAAAGGTGACAGAAGTCTCGAGGGTGACAAAATACTTCAGCAGCCATGGTGAGAGTATGTCTGGTCACGCTTTGATCACATCTAGTGTATAAAATATGGAAACAGGTTTTACACAAATCACTTCCCATTTTATTACCATTGCTTAGCAGTGTCTGTTAACAAGCTTTTCAACACGAGCATTAATAAATATAAGTAATCCACTAGTCGAGCGTGGACTTGAACCGCGGTCTTCATTAAACACAAGTCAGACAATCCTTTCACCAGTGACCTCACCTTGAACATTTATTAAGAATTAAGAACACTGTTGTAAAAACTGGTCGATGACACTTGTGCTCCAAGACACGTTCCTGGTGCATTTTGGTAATACTTCAATACGTAGGCCGTCAACGTGCCCCCTTGACAACGTCTTATTCCAGGCCGTTATCGCCAACGTTTCCAACGTCAAGAAACGGTCGTACTAACGTGCCTTATCCTAACCTACCAGACGACCCACCAACAGAAAACGGGACAGTGTCAATTTTGTCGGTTGGCAGTGTCGACCAATTTTCTAGTACGACAGTTTTTGGCCTTCTTATCCTAAGGCCTATCCTTATCCTTGGCCTAAGGTTAGGTTAGGTTATCTTGAGATGATTTCGGGGTTTAGTGTCCCCGCGGCCCGGTTCTCGACCAGGCCTCAATCCCCAAGAAGCAGCCCGTGACAGCTGACTAACTCCCAGGTATTTACTGCTAGGTAACAGGGGCATCAGGGTGAAAGAAACATTTTGCCCATTTGTCTCCACCTCTACCACCGGGGATCGAACCCGGAACCTCAGGACTATGAATTCGAAGCGCTGTCCACCCAGCTGTCAGGCGCCCCTGACCTTTTAGGCCTGACCAATTAGGCCTTAGGTAATGTATACGTCAAAAAATGCGACGTGCTATTAGGAGGACGGTTTGCTTATTCTGCATTCCTAGATCAGGCGATTCCATATCCTCCTACGAAACCTCTGCATCATTCCTCAATCTTGGAGGCTTAGCCTGTATTTATTAAAGAATTTACAAGCTTGGAAATTTCACAACTTAAGGTTATTATTATTAAAAACGACATCACAGGGCTTCTGAGCTCATAAACTGTTTCACAAATATAAGCTAAGCTGCCGTGATCGACGAAAGATGCACAGGTTTCGTAAGTGACCTACCTAACCTTACCAAACCAGACACAGCCTAGCCTAAACAAACCAAACAGCCTAACCTACTAATATACATCCTAACCTAATAATATATATTTTAATGAACAGAAAATGAGCTTTGTCGACTGGTCTTGTGTAGCACGTGACCAGAGCCTCTCAAGGGTGTCTGTGCACCCAAGACATCTTAACAATTTAACAGGTACAATAAGCAGTTAATCTTAACATTTATATATATATATATCTGGAAAATTTTCAATATAAAGAAATTAAACCAGAATAATATCGTGTTTTATATTGTTTATATATTATATATTGTTTTATATTATATTTTATGCACCTGCACACAGCAGAATAATGTTTATATATTATTTTAAGTGAGAAACTAAGTTCAAATATTTAATCTGCAACAGTTGGCAGGTAGATATTTTTCAAATGATAATATATCAAGCATTTAGTGAAATATTTAAGCAAATTGTAATGTAAAAAACTTTTAGAACAAAATAACAGATAGTTTTATTTTCAATTAAATTACATTATTTGTTTATTAAGACTTTGATAATAGATAAAAGAGTTCGCCGTGTGAACTGAGAGTGATGACTTCATCGATGACATCACTGGTGAGATCATCACTTGTGGCAAGTGACGTCATCGTCCTGGAGCGCCCCTTGGATAACTTATCAACTACTTATACACATGACATTTCCTCAGCATTTTATAATCGAATTATGATTTGGTATGTGTGTTGCAAGGATCTGTGGAATTAAAGATCATTTAGAAACCATGTTATATGTAAACTAACGCCAGTCGCGGGAGCATTAGTGGAAGGTTTACCTGTGGTGTGGACTAGTCCAACCGGTTCCACATTCCAGCCAAAGTTTGCCTCATTCTCAGATCTTTGTACTTCTTTCAATTTTCAAAATCTAAATGAGTTTGAATTTTCTTCCATGTTATCAAGAGCGCAAATCTAACAAAGCTTCGATTGTTTAATGAATCTAGGGATACAAAGTTACACTTATATTTTGCTTGGTGCATTCCACTCAAGGCAGCTAAGGGTGCAGGTTTGACATAATGTTGTACACCATGCAATATGAGGCGTTTACTCAGTCAATGCTGGTTGGGGCAGTTCTATCTTGTTCTTGTGGATGGTAGAATATGCTTGTATGTCAGTTGGCTGTTCATAGTTGGATGAGTGTGTTTGATATGTAGTGTACTTATGTCTAATCTTCTATTGTCGTCCTATCTGTCGATTATTTTGGCGATGCTGGTCACAATATCTCTGATGATGGTTGTAAATATAAATTATTTGATCCTTGATAGAGTCGTTGTTTGTGCATTGCTAGGCACCTTGAAAGAGGTGTTGTGGTATTGCCTATATATTGAAATCGTTAAAACTGACAAGTCTCCACATGGGCATGCAAATCAAAAAACTAAATTCGACTTTTTCAAGTCGTTTCGTTTAATTTCGGAAGAGCTGTATTTGGAACTATAAATGTTGAATCACTCTTTCATCCTTTTATCAAGCATCTCTTGGATTTATATATATATATTCATCCTTTTGAACCATTTTAGTTACGTTACCATCCCTTGTAACCATGAATGCTAAATAACAATAAACTGTATTTAATGTGTCCTTCTGAGGATACAATTGTTGAATGACCCGTTCTTTTCCTTCATATAACTGCAATGTGCTTCCATAATGGTCACAATGATGTAAGGAAAAATGGAGTAAAATTTTGTAACCGGCTAGTGAGTCAAAACTTGCCATTATGGCATACTGTTGTTGTTGTTAAAGATTCACTACCTGAAACAAAAAGTTCCAGGTAACACGGTCTATGGTGAGCCCGTAGTGCCTTATGGCATACTGGCATCTGACATGGATATATTTCTCATTACTGACGACTTAGTGTTTTACTACATACAATGTTGATATGCTATTTATCTTCATTTATGATAATTTGTTTGAAAATTACCTTGTTTTTTGTTTTGGTTCGATTAACATTGTACGAGGTGTGTGTGTGTGTGTGTGTGTGTGTGTGTGTGTGTGTGTGTGTGTGTGTGTGTGTGTGTGTGTGTGTGTGTGTGTGTGTGTGTGTGTGTGTGTGTGTGTGTGTGTGTGTGTGTGTGTGTGTGTGTGTTTTGATAGTGTTTCTTCTTTTCAATACATACGAGTATATACATTTCTTGATAGACCTCTCTGAAAGTTTTGACAGTGAGGATGCTGCTCATATTCAATGACTGCCTCACAGGAGAGGGATTTTAATGCTCATATTCTCTGCCACACAAGACAGTGAGGATGCTGCTCATATTCACTGTCACACAACAGTGAGGATGCTGCTCATATTCACTGTCACACAACAGTGAGGATGCTGCTCATATTCAGTCACACAACAATGAGGATACTGCTCATATTCACTGTCACACAACAGTGAGGATGCTGCTCATATTCACTGTCACACAACAGTGAGGATGCTGCTCATATTCACTGTCACACAACAGTGAGGATGCTGCTCATATTCACTGTCACAACAGTGAGGATGCTGCTCATATTCAGTCACACAACAATGAGGATGCTGCTCATATTCACTGTCACACAACAGTGAGGATGCTGCTCATATTCACTGTCACACAACAGTGAGAATGCTGCTCATATTCACTGTCACACAACAGTGAGGATGCTGCTCATATTCACTGTCACACAACAGTGAGGATGCTGCTCATATTCACTGTCACACAACAGTGAGGATGCTGCTCATATTCACTGTCACACAACACTGAGGATGCTGCTCATATTCACTGTCACACAACAGTGAGGATGCTGCTCATATTCACTGTCACACAACAGTGAGGATGCTGCTCATATTCACTGTCACACAACACTGAGGATGCTGCTCATATTCACTGTCACACAACAGTGAGGATGCTGCTCATATTCACTGTCACACAACACTGAGGATGCTGCTCATATTCACTGTCACACAGGGCAGTACGGACTGCTCATATTAATCGTCACCAGGACAAATTGTAACAATCTAATCGCTCTGAGGACAGCTTTCAACATCACATTTACAGTAAATGTTTTAATTTGCAACATTTTTAAGCATTCATTGCTCGCTGCCACACAGATCGGGGGATGATTGGTGAGATGCAGTTAAAACTATTAACATGGGCAAGTAAACTTAAGGTAGATTCATAGGATAGCTTCCAATATACCAAAAATGTAGTTAATTGCACAGAAGGCTAGTAGAAGGCTAGGCTAGTCTGGCCGGTAACTGAACACCTAATATATGCCTCAATAATATCTAGGCCGAAAAGCCTCAATAACATCTGCGCATTTTGAGTCAGATAGTTTACCTGTTAAGAATAACAAGGATGGGTAATTGTGTGTGTGGGTGTTCCCGGGCATGTTAAAGCAGGGATGCATCTCTCATGATTCTAAATGTGCTCATCAGTGCTTCGGTGGAAAGTTAAGTCAAGGTTGCTACAACACCCCATGACTGAAGGGCAGTATAGCTGTTAGCAACACTTCTTCCCACCTAAGTTGTACCTATAGAAACTTTTTGGCTGAACGTACAAAAATGAACTGTGGCAGTCAACAAACTAAACATTATATATTTCTAACTTTCTAGAGGACATGAAACAACTAAAAACCAAACGAAAACCTTCTTAAGAACATAAGAACAATGGCAACTGCAGAAGGCCTATTGGCCCATACGAGGCAGCTCCTATCTATAACCACCCAATCCCACTCATATACATGTCCAACCCGTGCTTGAAACACAATAGGCCTAAAAGGTTTTCGTTTGGTTTTAGTACGCATATATGTAACAAATTAGACTTAAGACAGCATTTATTAGTCCTAGGATTGCTTATTAAGGCCTCAGACAGATTTCTTTTTTTTTACATACTGTTAAATCTTTAAAGCATGTCATTTGTGGTAATTCAATAGTACAAATGTTTATTGAGACCAACAGTCAATTTTCGTTCTTGTGATTTAATAGTTGTTATAGGTGCTGACAATTTTATAGTATGGGCTCAGCTATTATAATTTTATTTGTCAAAGTACAGTATTTGATATTGCGAGGTTAGATATAATATATATATATATATATATATATATATATATATATATATATATATATATATATATATATATATATATATATATATATATATACATACACACATGTTGCTTCAGCTCATGGAAGGTTATGAGAGACAACACTCTGGCCATGACCTGCTGAGCTTAGGGCCAAACATAAGAAAAATGTCACCTCTCTCCCAGACTCACTCTCCTCAGTTTATGGGTTAGACAAAATATATATGTTTATTATGTATGACTAACCCAAGGTCATTATTGCTATAAACAATCTTGTAGTGCTTTAGAGGTCATAAACTATGTAAACAAAGTCGTAAAGATTAAGAAAAGATGTACAGGTTTCGTAAGTAGATAGGCAAATGCTTGATAAATCCTGTTTCCTGGTGAAGTATACACTCACACTCGAGTTACCTTAATGAGGTGGTTCCGAGGATCAATGGGTCATTACCTTTCCCACCTGTTTCCCTTCTGAGGCAGAAGGCAGACAGAAACTAGGGTAGGCCTAGTTTCATGCCAGCTGCAAGGGTCATCATGATCTTGCATGCTGCGGATCTTCAACATGCGTATATCTGCAACAGAGGCTAAGGTTAGAGTAATGCTTGAGTGTATATACACTTAAAAGTAACACTGGTTTAGGCTCCACGTGAGGCCGTTGGCGTCGTTAAGGATATCTACATAGTTTTTAACTTTAAAGTGTACCTTAATTTCTTTTAAGATTTAAAGCGTAAAGTAAACGTTCAGTTTATGTACACTGAGAAATGCAACTTTAAACGTTTTGTGTGTTCAACAGTTTCTGTAATGTGTATGTTAAAGCCTACAGGTGTTGGGGCCTGCATATGTTGGAGCTCGCAGGTGTTGGGGCCCACAGGTGATGGAGCCCGCAGGTGATGGAGCCCGCAGGTGTTGGGGCCTGCAGGTGTTGGGGCCCACAGGTGATGGAGCCCGCAGAAGCATGTATCCTGGCCTTGCTGCTTTCACTGCCTACCTGGTGACGTTGTGGCCGCGTCCTTCACCTTACACCACCTGATTCCCACCCCCAGCCCAGCCCCCCCCCTCTTCCTTCCCTCCCACCCCTTCCTCACCTTCCCCCATTGCGTCTCCCAACCTTCTCCTCCTCCATTAACCCCCTTCTCGTCGTCTCTGGCTCACTTCCTGACAGGTGGCCTAAGTTAGAGCTCTACAGGATAAACAAATCCACAAGGGCCGTGATGAGGATTCGAACCTACGTCCGAGAGCATCCCAGACGCTGCAGATAGTTCATCCCAAACACTCTACAGGATAGTTATGTTATTCCTTAATTGTAAACTCAGATGGAAGCTGAGTCATTATGCCGAGTGTGTTAGTATCGCTTAACCTGTACATGTTGTCTATAACAATATTTTTATTGATCAAGATATGCACACTGTTTCCAATTCTCAGAACGTGAGTAGAGTTGTAAAGCCACATGCTTCCTGCTTGTTGTATCCGGTATGACTTGTGTTATCACCCTTAAGTTACTGCTTGGTGTGCTTAGCCTGCCATCCTGGACTTATTCATCATATTCAACACCAGTTAAAACCTTTATGCTTAGAGATTCGTTCTGCTAACCCATAGCAAATCGATATCCTGTTTTATACATGAACCCAAAAAGAAGTTTTGACTTTCAAATCTCTCTTCGTGCTTGTATATATCAGCATGAGGTTGGTGCGGCCGCCCCCAAGCCTCGCCTCAGACTCCATTTTCAGTTTACTTTATCCTCTTTATTTGGTGTTGGGCTTAATGCCTATCAAATAATGGAAGGTTATTAAGGCATTTAGCTACTCAGAACGAATTGTCCATGTAGCACGGGCTATGGTGACCCCGTAAGGACTAAAGTAAACTGTTTATATACACCGAGAAGTTGGTTTCACCTCTCGAGGTATATTACCCGGAGAGCTGTATAAAGATATATAGTGTAGTGTTTATAGGTGTATATGAGAGGTGACCCCCCTTATCTCCTGATGATGTTGTTGTTGTAGATTCAGTTACTGGGAATATAAAGGTCTACGTAGCACGGGCTATGGTGAGCCCCTGAAACGAGTTTATCTGATGGCTGAGTTGAACTGCATTGCCTAAGCTATTAATGAGTGATATTTATTTATATTTATTAATGCTTATTTTACGGACATTACATAGGATTACAAAGGAACTCAAACAGTAACAGTCCAAACTAGGCTGTTTGGACCATTGAGAGCTTATCTTATATATAAAATGTTCTTCCCTTCAAAAATGATTAAATCAAAATTTTAAATACAATGTTTAATATATTATTATTGTGTGTATATATGAATATTTTAAAACAGAATATTGACGTTTAGAGCGATAAAGATCCGTGATGACGTAACGAGACAAAGGAAGCATAAGGAATACAATGCCTTCGTAACCAACTATGAAGGCAGTCAAGGTGACACAGGTTCCTGGGGCTCAGTGTCATGATCCAGCAGTGGAAGTTTCTCCTGGGTTTGGTCTCCTGATGTTACAAGTCGTTTGCGTTTCTGGAATATGTGAGATTCGGGAGAACCATTGACGAGTTCTGTTGGAGACAAGTGTGGAAATGTTGTTTGCGTGTGGGCGTGCATGTTTGTGTGTGAGAATCCATGTTTGCGTGTGGGCGTGCATGTTTGTGTGTGAGAATCCATGTTTGCGTATACTCACTAAGTCTTGCTTGCGGAGGTTGAGCTTTTGCTCTATGGTCCCGCCTCTCAACTGTCAATCAACTGGTGTATAGATTCCTGCGCCTTTTGGGCTCTATCATATCTACATTTGAAACTGTGTATGGAGTCAGCCTCCACCACATCACTGCCTAATGCATTCCATTTGTTAACTATGACACTGAAAAAGTTCTTTCTAATGTCTCTGTGGGTATAGGATGTTTGCATGCTTACGTTTATATGCTTAAATACGCGTTTGAATGCCTGGATGTATATTTGTATACATACATGCGTGTCTAGGTGTGTGTTTGAATGCGTGCCCACGTGTGTCTATGTTTGCGTTCATGCACTCCTACATGCGTGTTCGTATGCCTACATTCGTGCCTACGTGTCCCTGAAAAATAGGTTTGGTTAGGCGTGTCTTCGATTCAACCTCTGAATACCTCGGTGGGTCAGGCTATAGCATCATCTGAATACCTCGATCGCCTATTTCAGTGGTGGTTTTAAGATCTTGTCTTGTCTAATGTAGATAATACTACATCAGCAAAACGATGGTTTGTTTGAGTGGGTGACATTAACACACATTCTTATTCTAGCCCAGTTAAATTTCTTAGAAGCCTCTTCAAATTCTCCTAAGAAAGCTTTGGTGAAATCATGCGACCTTGCTCCTATAGAATTTTAAATTGTAATTACTTATTCTATCGGTGTCAACTTGATTAGTTTCTTGACGCTTTTAAACCGCTTTGTGCTTACTGAAGTAGCTTTTTAATGCTCAACAATTATCTATGATCAATAATAATCAGAGAGATATAGGTTGTTAGTAAGATCTTTACATGTTGTAGTGATTAAATAGACTTGTATTTTGCGTACAAGATCGGTAAAAGTCATTTGTGTTCCAGAGTTATTTTATGTATAACGTTGAATACAGACTAGTGCATCCACAACAAAAGACTCAACAAAGACTTCGAACGTCAGAACAATTATAACGCAACAGGTATAACAGGGGTCGCTCATGGGACCTACGGCGGGACCTCGACACTTCCTTTTAGACACCAATAGATAAATCCTGATAAGTATTAGGGTAATGAGGTAGTGAGAGACATACTAACCTAGCGGGGAGGGGTTCACTGGGAGGAGCCTATAGCGATTATGCCCCTGTCTATGGCCAAGTCAGGAGTTCAAAGGGTAGAGTAGCCTAAGCTGCTCTATACTTTTGAGATGTATTTTATTATCTCAATAAACTTACTTCAATTGAGTCCTGGGATGATAAAGATAATTCTTAGGACGTTCAAACACTTTGCAACTAGAATATAATACTATATTAATTTATTTTGTAATATGTACTTTATGATAACTATTTAATTAATGTAAATATATATTTGTAATGTAAAATACGGTTATTATTTGAGTATTGTATGGGTTTGCTATTTCTACCCTCCTGTAACAGAAAAGGCTAGAAATAGCCTAAACTACTCAAATTCTTTTTCAAAGGTATATTGTGATCCTGTTGGTATATTATATGTGACACCATTCGCCACGTTTGACAGGTCAGTCATCGCTACCCTCGTCTGACATTGGCTAGATTAATTTCTTTATTGTGACTAAATGGGAGTCAAGGCCATCTTGGTGATAAGTAAGATTGCAGTTTGAGATTCGGGGAATATCTCTATGTGGGGCTCTATTATAACATACTCGAGGAATACTTATTATATGTTACATCAACGTCGTTAATACAGATTTACTTTGCGGCCAGTGGGCACAGTGTCCAAGAGTAACGTTAATTTAACGCAATTTCAGCGCTGAATTAACGCGTGCATATTTTGCCCATTGGGACATGTCGGGCAAACATGCTCCAGTAAGGTCTGTTTAACGTTGAGTCAACGACGTTGATTCATACCCAGTGGGTTCACTATCTAAGATTACCGTTGATTCAGCATTGAGTCATTGTCATGTCAACGTTGAATCAGCGTTATTTCAACGCTGAATAAACGTTGCTTGTGCATATTTTGGTCCACTGAGATGTTAATTTATTGTTACGTCAACGTCGTTTAACTATCTATGCCCGAAGAGGGAGGGGGGATATATTTGACGTTAGTGATAAATATTTTAACTCTGACATAATGTGCGAGGAAAAGGTAGTGGAGAGTAGGCCTTAGGCTTGTTGTAGGCTTGTTGAAGGTGCTGGCAATATTGATGGTGGTGCTGCCTCAGGACAGCTGACAGTGTCAGCATGTAAGGTTAATAGCGTCAGATGCGTATTATGAACTGAAGCAGAGGTTCTTGTGTACTCATTGGCCAATTGTCACAACAATGAACTCTGGTCAGCATTCCGATAAGGCTGACGTGGAACGCTGCATTGTAGAATGTTGATTTGTCAGTAATTGAAATTGAAATTTAATTAAATACGTTTATTGAGGTATAAATACACGCAACCGGATGAGCTAAAGCTATTCTCACCCCGTTCACTACAACGTGTTCATATATATATATATATATATATATATATATATATATATATATAACATTTCTTCCTTTACACATGCATGACGTTACCAGACGTACACACAAATATTTTTTGACTACGTACATAGACATAAGTTGCAATCAAAACCCAGACAATTTAACAAAATGTTACAATCTTGGTGCAAAATTCTTGTATCTCTGTAGAATATTACCAATCTTTCCGTTGTGACACATCCAGGCTGTTTGTTCAGGAGTTATGTTGTTACCAAGGGGACTAGTAGACATGGCAGGATGTGCAAAGTTCTATGTCATTTGCTCAAAATGGGGTATTAGGCCAAGCGACCCAAGGATACCTGATGAGCCAGTCTGTGGTTCATACATCAGGCTGCGAGCATCTGCGTCCAACAGCCTGGCTGACCAGTCCCGCAACGAAGAGGCCTGGCCGAAGACCGGGCCGTGGGGGACGTTGAGCCCCGGAATCACCACAAGGTAACCAGGTCCAGATGTGAGAGGTTGTGAAGAGCGGCCGGGAAACACCAGTCACACAGTCCAAACACTGCGCAGTTAACCTTAGCAAACATTAAAGAATATGACCAAGCATTCCTTGACAATCAGCTACTATAATTTTTTTTATAGAATTACATCCATGTAGAATAGATAACGGGTGGTTAATAAATGAACACAAATAACCAAATTGTAGAAAGGGATATGTAATAACAATTATCCCGATTGATGTTTAGGATACAGCCAGGAAGGTGACCCTGTGTACCACCACGTTCCTGCCTCACGTGGGGCTCGAACCCTGGTGCTTATTAATCAGGAGGGCTGGAATTAACGGGTTTACAGCCACCCAGCTAAATATATTACTCTGGGAAATTACCAGGTAATAACAACGAACAATTATCTTCAAGCATAGGTACAAGGGTAGTAGGCGGGGGCATAAAACTAGACCTCACTTCTTGTTGTCACTGATAAGTAAGTACTGATAGGTAAGTAGGTAAACACAGGCTGGTACCGGTGCTGACCAATCAACGTGGTCAGCGCCATGACGTCATCGTCAATATTGGTGACGTCATGGTGACACTGTTATGCCTGCCCATCACGATGCGTGGAGACCTGCATCACCCCAAGGACGACCCTTGGCAGGCACACTAGGGGGGGGTTTGGAGGGCTGAGAGGCACACTAGAGGGTTTGGAGGGCTGAGAGGCACACTAGGGGGGGTTTGGAGGGCTGGCAGGCACACTAGAGGGGGGGGTTGGAGGACTGGCAGGCACACTAGGGGGAGTGGTTGGAGGACTGGGAGGCACACTAGCGGGGGTTTGGAGGGCTGGCAGGCACACTAGAGGGGTTTGGAGGGCTGAGAGGCACATTAGGGGGGTTTGGAGGGCTGGCAGGCACACTAGGGGTGGGGGGTTGGAGGGCTGGCAGGCACACTAGGGGTGGGGGGTTGGAGGGCTGGCAGGCACACTAGGGGGGTTTGGAGGGCTGGCAGCTAGGCACACTAGGGGGGGGGGGTTGGAGGGCACGGAGGCACACCAGAGGGGTTTGGAGGCTAGGGAGGGGGAAGTGGAGGGGGAGAGTAGGGGGGGGATGTTGACATGACGAATATTAAAGGAGAGGAGAGTTGTTGACTGCATAGAAGAGTAACGCGAGGGTCATTGAGTTGACAGGTTGCGGTCTGAGGGAAGGTGATGTGCCATCAATGCTGGATTTGATATTCCAGCAACCTGTCCTCTTAAAAAGAACGTCGC
Organism: Procambarus virginalis; assembly: GCA_020271785.1. Taxonomy (NCBI): domain Eukaryota; kingdom Metazoa; phylum Arthropoda; class Malacostraca; order Decapoda; family Cambaridae; genus Procambarus; species Procambarus virginalis. The sequence continues at coordinate 23,064,163 of WNGS01164437.1, forward strand.
ATTTGGCCGTTTGCTCGTATGGCCGAATTTGGACGTAATTTGAAAATGAAAAAAATATGAAAATAAATTTGGGATTTTTTTTTTTCAACAACAGTAAGTTAAGGGTCCTCTGATAGGTTGGGCAGGAAATTCTCTTAAAGTTTCAAAACGTTATGAAAAACGTTAATTTAAAGTGTCCTCTCAGAACCTCTGCGCGTACGCCGGACGACTCAAATAGAAAACGGAACAGAACGTCACTTTTGTGAGTCGATTTCATTTCAAATTACGTCGAAATTTGGCCATATCACGCAAACGAGCCAAAAGTGACGTTCTTTTTAAGATGACGGGTTGTTCCAGGCTGTTGTCGCGAGCGTTCCCAACGTCAAAAAACTGCCGTACTAAAGGGTCTTATCTTAACCCACGAACAGAAAACGGGACGTTTCATCAATATATGTTCGCACACACAAAATCAGCGTCTGGTGAAATTGTGGGGACCCACAGCCTCGGTGAAGGTAATAAAAGGCATTCAGAGACGACCTTGCAGATTCTCACTGAATATTTTAGTGTTTTCTTCTATCACACCTATTTTTGTTTAAATGTATATATATATATATATATATATATATATATATATATATATATATATATATATATATATATATATATATATATATATATATATATATATATTATATATATATATATATATGCGGAAAATCCACAGAGAAAAATGAAAGGAGGTAACGTTTCGACTTTGTTAAAGCCTTTGTCAAACCAGACTGACACGAGGAGAAGGGAATTGGGAGGATATATAGGCCGACACCTGACCAACCCAACCCTAGGGAAAGAATTAACCAGAGACAGGTAAAGCTTAGCTTAGAATGGTCAAAGAGGATTAAGCGGTCAGAGAAAAAGGATGAAAGATTAAAGAAAAGCCTCATGAACATGCAAAAAATGAATATATAAATATAAAAATTATAATGAGACATTGTAAGCCTCTTTAACAATTACAGTTTTTTCTTAAACTGTTGTGCAATATTATAACTCACTATTTATTATAACTAATATAATTAGTTATATTTATTATAACTAATATAATAATATTATAACTATTATAACTATTATATATATTATATATATATATATATATATATTACAATTATGTGCAAATTATGTAAGGTATTTGACCATCCTGTTTGCTGCCAGCCATCGCCAGGATATGTTCGTTCCAGCCGTGTTCGCCAGTTCTAACATGCTATGCAGCTTAAAAATGGTATTTTCCTGAATATAATTTTAGTTATTTTTACCTTTGATAGGCTAGGTTAAGGGTTTTGGTTCTGTTGGTTATTATTTGTATTTTAATACGTTGGGAAGCATTTAGACAGATGCGATTCGACAGGAGAATAGCTTTCGTGAGCTTTCGTTAGTTATAATATTGCACAACAGTTTAAGAAAAAACTGTAATTGTTAAAGAGGCTTACAATGTCTCATTATAATTTTTATATTTATATATTCATTTTTTGCATGTTCATGAGGCTTTTCTTTAATCTTTCATCCTTTTTCTCTGACCGCTTAATCCTCTTTGACCATTCTAAGCTAAGCTTTACCTGTCTCTGGTTAATTCTTTCCCTAGGGTTGGGTTGGTCAGGTGTCGGCCTATATATCCTCCCAATTCCCTTCTCCTCGTGTCAGTCTGGTTTGACAAGGCTTTAACAAAGTCGAAACGTTACCTCCTTTCATTTTTCTCTGTGGATTTTCCGCATAAAATGATCAGTGTTTTGTGATCGTCAATTGCATATATATATATATATATATATATATATATATATATATATTACAATTATGTGCAAATTATGTAAGGTATTTGACCATCCTGTTTGCTGCCAGCCATCGCCAGGATATGTTCGTTCCAGCCGTGTTCGCCAGTTCTAACATGCTATGCAGCTTAAAATGGTATTTTCCTGAATATAATTTTAGTTATTTTTACCTTTGATAGGCTAGTTAAGGGTTTTGGTTCTGT
>WNGS01164437.1:23067161-23077615 GCA_020271785.1 Procambarus virginalis
GGAGAGAACATGAAATGTAAGGGTGATCTGTTAGCCCCCCCCCCACTAGCAAATCTAGGTACAACACAGAATATCTTCCAATATTGTGAGTGTATGAAGTAATTAGCTCAAAGTACCTCATACCATTAGGGCTGAAATATCCAGTACTTGAAAGGTTTACTGAGTTAACCTCTAAACAAAATATATCCGTTTTCTCTAAAGTCTCACAAGGCTTGAAGCACAAACTAAAGTTTTCTATATTTCAGTTCGTAATTTTTTTATATACGCACTAAGATCTACATACTTAAAGTATACTTCAATTCTAACTGGTAGTTTATGTATAGAATAGGTTATTGCAAAGAGCCGATCAACAGTACATAACTGGTGAAGTTTAACAGTTTAACAGTAGGGTAAAACTAACCTGTCTCACGACGGTCCAAACCCTAATTTAGACCACTGGTCATGAACCAGGGACGTGGTGATTCCCGTGTCACATGGTCAGTGAGGTTAAACACTGTTGTCTGGCCAGTAACGGGATGGGTGACCGCACAGCTAGTCTCGCCCATTGCTATAAGAACCTCGTTCAATCTATAAAGATATCAGAATGGGTGAAACAAAGTGTAGCGATTCATTCTTGGATTAGTCAGTGTTTTAAACTTTAGGCCACACAAGTGCTTACTGACCAACTAGCAATTATAATGTATCTGCAAGTGTATGCGGCTGTAAGTCACATATTTAGATAATTGAGTTATTTTATTTGTTGTAGCTTGGAAAAGGGACTATAATAATAAAAGAAACCACAGGTATCAATAAGAAATATTTAATTGGTTGATAAAATGTTCCATTATATCCTATGTTATATTTGTTATCCTATATTATAAAAGCAGTTTTGGTACAGGATACAAAATCTTCGCTACTCAAACGGGTCAGGTTAATTATCCTGTAACCAAGTTAACTGTCACTTTTTTGCATTTTAACAAGCTCATTCTCCTATAATGATAGTACTGTACTTGTTGGAATTTTCGACTAAATACTTAATTTTTTTGGAGGAGGGATTGATTGTAATTGAATGACTATCTTGCTGACTATATGGTGACATGATGATAGGGCAGTGAGTAGAGCCAGTGTTCTTAAATAAAAGAAAATTATCATTCTCAAATTTCTCAGACTTGTTAGTAATTAAGAATAGGGAAAGGGAAGAGTGTGAAGTAGTTGTGGGCTAAAGTTGCCAATGTCTAGGTCATGGCTTCTTGGTGGTAACTGCTCGGAGACTAATTGTTGTTGTTATAGATTCATCTACTCGGAACAGTTCCAAGTAGCACGGGCTATGGTGAGCCCATAGTGGACTTACCTGGCACAGGGCGGTGCTCGGAGACTTCTCACCTTTATATAAACCTTCTTGTGATTACTAATTGTTTCTTGTCACTATATCCAACTGCTACGCTTCTTCATAATTTCTGAACGGAAATTGCATACACAAATATGAAAGCTGTGCTTTTAAAAAAATTGGTGCGTATCTCGAGTAGAAATTTTAGTTATAAATTACTTGCTTATACGTAAGGCAAGCTTACGGGCTATTCATGCCCGTGCCCCTTTTGGGTGGCTTAATCTTTTCAATCAGTAAGGCAAGGTAATTATCAGGAAGGAGCTGTAATCCAGTAAGACATTGAAGGGATAATTATGGTACGGATGGAAGGAATGGTGCCCAACCACTTGAACATTGTTGATAAAAAACCTTGCTACAACGTACCCTTTCATCTTGCTGTTATGTAATTTAAGGACCTGCCCGAAACGCTGGCGTGCGTGTTAGTGGCTTTGCATGAATGTAAGAATACCAGTCTTGTGTAATGTCACCAACCATGTACCTTCGTGTGAATAAATTATTATTATATAACAGTCGGGGTTCGAACGCGACCTACTAGAACAAGGTCGCAGCTGTAGCTCGCGTGTATTTCGTAACCAAAAAATAACATATTGAAATTTGCAAATAATGAAACATATGCGCCTAATACATTTGTCTTTACAGACGTTGAACTAGCGCGAGCGACAGACCACCACCGCAGGAGCAAGTGGAGAGACGATTGAACACACAGACACACCAGCTGCGGGCGCGATAAGCAGGACTTGGCAAGGATGAAGGAAAACACTCCTGGGATGTGAGGAGAAGGAGAGGAGCGCCGCCGCTCAGAGACGGTCATCACACCCTCAACTACAAACCCCATCAGCGACAACCCAGGTAAGGGCTTCACTGCGACAAAGACATTTTGTGCCCTCTGTAATGCTTTTTGCGCTACCGCTCACAGATGAGTATGGGTGCACAATAAAATAGCGCCTCCGGCGGCAACAATCAAATTAATGGTTGGTGAGGTATTCAAGCAACGCGTCCTCATAATAGCACGTCGCATTTTGACATGTATTAGACGATTAAATGATACATTACTGCAAATCGACTTGAGATGGTCCAGGACGGACCGAAACGTCGTCGTCCCTTCACTTTCTGTGTGTGGGTTAGTCAACATTAATGCAAAGCCACTAACATAGTGTTTATATCGACCTTGATATAATTGCTGCTTTGTGAAGCCATGTCACAAGACTGTCCCAAAGAGACACTTGGAGAGATCTTCATTGGTTGGCAGCAAAGTTTTCCTCTGATATATAACTTTAAGCAGCTCTTCATCAGAATCTCCTACAGATTGTTAATCAAAAGCATTTAAATGTAAATATATTTTTGCATTGCACATAACGCTAAATGTCTTGTTTATTTTTAATTCCATAAAGCTTCTAAAATAACCTATAGATCAACTTTTTCAATAGATACTAAATGTGATGGTTTGCAGAAAAGTAACTAATACTTGAATACAGTAGAGATTGGTGTATGAAAAACTATGAATGCTAAAATTTAATAATTTAACAGTAGTAGCAAGATTGGCTTGGTAGCTCTCCACTTGCCCACCAATTTTTTTTTTTTTTTCTATTTAAATTTAAAACATTTTAATGATTAAATAATAAAACCTATCCCAAGCGGGTTGGGTTTTAAGAATGTTTTTTTTTTCACTAACCCCGAGGAGAGAAGTTTCATGCAGATAATCATTAATTATTGAAATATATTCAATTTTCTCAATTCATTTGCATTATGTACAATTTATTCTTCCCCCACTCTCCTCAACATTCTCGTTGGCACTCGACATACTACATTAATATATAATTCTGTAATAATTTTCAAAAGTATTATTATTTGCGTATTATTCGCCTCGCGTATTATATAATATATATATATATATATATATAATATATATATATATATATATATTATATATAATATATATATAATATATATATATATGTCGTACCTAGTAGCCAGAACGCACTTCTCAGCCTACTATGCAAGGCCCGATTTGCCTAATAAGCCAAGTTTTCATGAATTAATTGTTTTTCGACTACCTAACCTTCCTAACCTAACCTAACTAACTTTTTCGGCTACCTAACCTAACCTAACCTATAAAGATAGGTTAGTTAGGTTAGGTAGGGTTAGTTAGGTTCGGTCATATATCTACGTTAATTTTAACTCCAATAAAAAAAATTGACCTCGTACGTAATAAAATGGGTAGCTTTATCATTTCATAAGAAAAAAATTAGAGAAAATATATTAATTCAGGAAAACTTGGCTTATTAGGCAAATCGGGCCTTGCATAGTAGGCCAAAAAGTGAGTTCTGGCTACTAGGTACGACATATATATATATATATATATATATATATATATATATTATAATATATATATATATATATAATATATATATATATATATAATATATATATATATATATATATTATAATATAATAATATATATATATAAGATATATTATATATATATATATATATATATTATATAATAAATAATAATAAATACACAATCTTCTTCTCTCCGACGAAATGAATTATATGTAGCACTAGTTTTTGTTTCTACTAGGCATAGTCATCATTTACAATGGTGACCAGTGTATATATATTCTTTGTCCTCCATGGACAGGGTTAGAAATCTGCTAAATATATAATTCAGTGATTTATTGAGTAATCAATATACAAATTGTAGTGCTTTTAAAATGCTAATGTGTGGTGTGAGGGAGCGGATGCGAGGCTAGTGCCAAGGTTCTTCACAACCCGGGCTCTTATGCCTTGCTGTAGGCCACTGCTGTCACTCCGGACGTTTCTAGGAGTCATTCACCGCCAGCCAGCAAGCCTCCACCAGCCACACAGGGAGGGAGGGGCCACCTGATCCACCACCCTGCCACAGGGCCTCATCCCCCCCTTGCCACAACCCCCCTCCCCCTTCCACTCAGAAAGGGGCCGGCATGTAAAAACCGAGGAAGACTGCATAAAGTTGACAAATGGTTGCTAGAATTCAATCCCAAACAGAGATCCCAGCCGAGATATAGTTCCCCATCCATCGGGTGTGCTTATAGGTGTGGCCCAAGAGCCAAGACAACCAACCTTCCCGCCAACCCCAAAGACCCCTACTGATGTAACTGCCACCTTCCCCATTCTACGAGCACACTTTAGGCATGGACCTCTTTTAATACATGACATAACGAGGAAACCAAATTTGTCTCGCCTCGTAAAACACGTGCGCGTGCATGCGTCATAATGCGCATGTACGATAGCCTAAGCGAGCGAGCGAGCGTAAACGATGTAGCGTACCTTTCATTCGATATCTTATCAACGTTATAAGGCGAGATAAGCTTATCAAGATAAGCTTTCTTAAATATATCGGGAGGCTTATTGTAGCAGATATCATATTGTCAAGTACCAATTATCTTGCCAAACTGTGGAGTAGGCAAAGAAAAGTTTGACCTGCCTGTGGTTATATTAACTAAACAAACTTTATCCACCAATGAAAATAAGTTTTTTATGTGGTATTGACTGTGTATGACGTCAGTAAGTTCATACTTTTAATGCCAGACGTTTTGTCCTACTGTGAAACTGTGGTGCCATTTGGTGGTGTGGGCTCGCGCCCTATAGTGCTGCCAGTGTCACTAGAGGAGTGCGACGATAAAGGTGTCGTAATTTTTTCAATCACGTGTGCTTGGGGGAACCTGGCAGTTGTTAATTTGTGTAAACGGAGGTATATTGAGCCGTTGGCTATGCTCATGGAACTGTGACAAACGTATACATTTGACTAATGATACTAACGTTGGCCACCATCACTAGCCATGATTTTTTGTTCTCGATGAAATAGTGCGTTTTATGGATATAATTATTATTCAATTATTTTGTTAACATTTACAGTGTTTCCGGCACAAGGTATTAGTTGTGTGTACGAGCCTAGCATGAAAGCCCAATTGCCTGGCGAGATGACGCGCAGAGGGACAGTTCCCTGAAAAGTGTGTCATCCACAATGCATTAATATAAAGCCAAAACTGCTGATCACATGTTGGAGACTCGTGCTCTCTCTCACGTCAGAGCGTACAGTGTGAACTATGTTAATTTAGCTGAAATATTGACTAAAAAAAACTTTTGTAGAATGTCTGCGTAGATATTCTTAATTGTCTCTAAGAGTGAGCAGAGGTTTCAACAAAATGGAAGTAATTCTATGCTATCAGTTAGTTTCTATGTCATTTATTGCTATCGTATGTGGATCATTAGAGAAATAATGCTAATATTGCAGTATTGAAATGTAATTGGTAAGATATTGTTTAAATTTACAAGCGGATAACACAAATTATTACTTTATGATAGTATAGAATCAAACTATCCAACCGATTATTTCGTGATTACATCTTAAATTAAGATAACTTGCCAACATTGGGTCACTGAGATATTATTAATTTCAAAGAAAGAACCACATACTTCGGGAAGAACGGAGGGAAGGCTAAACAGAACATCAAATGTCTAAGGAAAACTGTGAACAGCATGAAGGCGCCAGAAATTACATATATAAAAGATAAGAAGAGTTCTGCATGACACAAGGAGTGGCGTACGTGTGTATGGATGCTCAGTGCTCTTGCCAGACCCATTGTAATGCCGGGTGACACTTCTCCACTTTACTGTGCCTTGACCTTGTCTCTCATTGTCCTGTCACTCGCCAAGCTAGAACCTCGTGCCTAAACCGGTGTAATGGTTCTATAGTTACGTAAAATATGGTGACAATAAACACAAACAAGATAATATATATATTTGGTCGAATACACAGAAGTACGCAGGTGATACTTTGATGTGTGTTGAGCGCACTGAACGTCGGTACAGTATCTCGCAAGTGTCTGTTCTAGACCACACTTGAAAGTAGTCTAGTTATTTTTCGATTGATTGATGAAGATAAGCCACCCAAAAGGTGGCACGGGCATGGATAGCCTGTAAGTGGTGGCCCTTTTTGAGCCATTACCAGTGTCAAGAGCTGATACTGGAGATCTGTGAAGGTGCGACTGCACCCTGCGTGACGGGAGATGTCTCCCGTGAGTTATTATTCGATTGATGATTGATAAAGATTGTCACCCAAGGGGTGGCACGGGCATGAATAGCCCGTAAGTGGTGGCCCTTTTAAGCCATTTCCAGTATCAAGAGATGATACTAGAGATCTGTGGAGGCGCAACTGCACCCTGCGTGACGGGAGATGACTCCCGGACCAAATGGTGACCAATGATGTTATTATTCGATTGATGATGAAGATTAAGCCACCCAAAAGGTGGCACGGGCATGATTAGCCGTAAGTGGTGGCCCTTTTGAGCCATTACCAGTATCAATAGATGATACAGATCTCCAGTATCAATAGATGATACTGGAGATCTGTGAGGTGCAACTGCACCCTGCGTGACGGGAGATTTTTCCCGTGGTTATTATTCGCCACTCTGGCTTTTATGCTCGGGCAACACCTCACCGTTCTCCAAAGGTTGACAGGAAATAGTATGTGGAAGTTGGGAAGGTTGAGTTCCATAATTAGTACCAAGAAGAACTTTGCTTCTCTCATTATCCTAATTAATTTGGGAGCGAGTATATTATTGGGATAATCTGGCTACACCGGGCACGTGCTTGAGGGCCGGGGCGCCTACCAACAAGGAAAACGTCGTCAACTAGGAAAGGCTAGCATCTTGGGGCTTGTATGATAAATTTGTTGAGGCGTTACGCATGTGTAGTGGAGGCGCTGCAGCTGGATCTTCCAACAGCAGCTACAAGCCTGCACAGCTGCAGAATGTGAGGGCCTGGTGGCGCTGTGGCAGTGGGTGAAGGGGGATGTGCCGTCTTTAATCAATAACAACGTTTGTGCGTGTCTCCACCCCCACTACTCGCAGTACAGCTCGTGGTCTACTGCTGGGGCTGCACATGGGTCACACGATGTTGACCAATTGCTGGGAAATGTTACCATGTAGCGTTTATAGTGCATTTCCAGTCCCTAATGGTAACATATTTGTACGCGCAGTTGGTAGGTCTACATGATAGTGAAGTGCAGTGATGCTGTATCTCTTGGAAATACATCTGGTGATGGAGTACAGCATGATGCTTGTAGTCAAACAACGTTGATTTGTTAAAATTACGTATACAGATGGCTTTGGTTGAAAATATCCATATCTAAATCTCTCAAATGTCACGTGGAATAAACTGTGTATAAGATGTTAAAGCATTGTAGTGCGTCAGGAATATTTCAATATATAGAGCCGTCGGTGGGTTTCGAGGAGTGAATGGACATGCTTGATTGTAGAAGGAAATGTTATTGGTTTATAATGGTGAGGATACGTAGTGGCACTGCGGTGGTAGCGTCAGTGGCGCAGTGGGCTTTATTTTGTCTGACCAAGGGTGAGCCCCTAACTTACCTGGCTCAGGAGCGGGGCAAGTAGCACGGGCTATGGTGAGCCCATAGTACAGCTTGATTGTCTGTGAAGTGCACAATATATATATATAGCTAACGTGACTATACGAAACATCTTGATATATGCACAATACGCTCGTAACATCAAGCAAATTGAAGTATAAATTCATAAGAAACTGAAAACGGGCATACAGTACTTTTATCTTAAAACAGTAGTAAATAACATAGCCCAACTTGACATCGGTATATTCTAACGAAAAATGAAGCACACATAATAATACAAAATCGAATACATCACAATCACATTGTCAGGCTTCGAACTTGTGATATATAAGGTGGAGAGTGTTAACCCATGATGGAAGGATATATTGTGTGGGAGGTGAGCAGGGTGGCAGTCTAGTGAGAGACGTGGGCGTGATACCGCGCCTCTCCGGAACACTTAAATCATACCACTTAGCAAGAGCTTTTCTTCTATTTCATCGTTGTCTCATGCATCTTAACTGTCTACTCGTATTCCCGTATTATAGGGAAAGATGGTTGTATGTCTTGATGATGACCTTAAGAGACGAGGCTGGGGTTATTGAGAGTCTGGGCGTTAGAAGCAACCAAGGTGCGCCTTGGCACTGGTTAATTTGGCTGCAGCCCCACTGCCTGCTATGCCAGTGGGGGACTAACTTCCTCAACAGTTGGGTCTTGGAGTGTGGACTGCACTATGCTAGCAACGGGATACGGCTGGCCGAATTAATCAGCATAAAACAGTGTTTTAGTGATCCAGTGGATACTTATCTGAGAGTGAAGTGCTCCTAATGTAGGAGTTTTCCTTTAATGGCGAAAGTTAGGTCAGAAACAAGTCAACTTTAGAGTTGTACCGGCTTAGCGTTTTCTCATAATTACCTTAAAACCGTTTGGTTATAGTTGCTCGTACATTTGATCGAGAATATCGCTCTCGGGTTAATATAATTCAATAATTACCTTAAGCTTGCACATAAATTGAAGAAACTTGACAAATTCAAATTTAAGAATTTAAATATAAAAATTATTATTAAACTTTAAAGAGCGTGCCACACAGTCCCGGGAGCCGCATGTACACAAGGGCAAAACAGTCGCTTAATTGTTGCGCTCAAACATGTATTAATATTATAGTCAGAAAAATACCTGATAGTAGTAGTAATCATCTAAAGTTGTATGATGTATATTTAAGCAGTATTGTCTACTAGACGAGACTCTTGCGATCGCTAATATGGCAAAGTTTATTAAATTAGGCGTAGTACTGTATCTGCAAAATATTTTCTCTTTTTTTTCGGGAGAGGATGTGTGGATGTTCAGTCATGAGGTTTTGTGTAACGATTCTACCAAGAAGATGGTTAAGGTGTCCGTTTTAGCTGTGTGACATGGTTTAAGCCTCTCAATAGGTAGGTGCAATTTGAAAAATTCATCGGCTGTGACTAAGGGCTTTTCAGTGTCAAATCTTGTTTGGTTTTTGTTATAGTGACATATAAAAGTCGAAGTGAATTATGGCCGAAATATTGTGAATGTGTGGCAAAGATTGTAGTGGCAATAGTTTTAAATTGATGTTTTCCCTGGGATCGATTAGTTTATATCGGGATAGTGATTTGTGTACTTGAAGATTGAGAAATTCTCTGAATTGTGATATGGCGAGTGTAAATTATACTTAACTGATGTTGAAAAATCTCTGAAATTTACCAGGAAGTCTTGAAAATAAGCTAAAGTGATCTGTGGTAATTATCAATAATGGGTGATGCTATAAAGACGATGGAGTGTGTTAAAGATTTGGATAGTAGAGAGAGCATGGGAGGCACACGTGTGGGAGCAGCATGGAACATGGCTCGTTAATATGTGGGGGCAGTCGTAGCCTCTCCCAGCTGGAGGATCCCGACTCTCTGCCACAACGCTCCCCTTCCCCTGTCATGTCTCCAGCTTCTCCTTTTGGACACCAAGTGGATGGTCCCAAGTCACATTCACTTGGGAAAATGCAGTCAAGTAGAGCGAGTCAAACACGGCAAGAAAGTGTGTGGAAGTCAGGCCCACCACGATAGATATAAAAGGAAATGGGAAAGACTCGCATGTAGTTACTGAAGAGATGCCTGTAATATCTCCATGTCAACCTAGATTTGCCAACTTTCTTCAGTCCACCGATAGAAGAAGTAGTCAGTGGGATTTTATGTATAATATTGTATTCCATTATTGTTTCCAAAGCACAAAAGTGAGTAGAAGGCGCGACCCTATCCGCTCATGAATAGTCAATTAATTCCTTACTCTTTGAGAATTCCCAGCCTTGTCAACTTTTCCTCCTAAGTAAAACAAAAAAAAACTGTAAATAATTGTCATCTTGCAAATATCTAAGGAGGCAAAAACTCGAAACGCTTCATAGTTTTATTATAGATCATATTAAAATCTTAAGTTTTTGTTATTACGAAAGGTGAATTTTTTCGAAGCTTTTGCAAATTTTTGGAACGCTTTGCAATCACTGCTCTAGACCCTCAGTCGGGGATCCCGGCTTTTGATCCCCAAGCAAGGCAGAAATAGTTGGGCATATTTTTTTCACCTTGTTCTGCTGTTCACCTGGCAGTAGGACTACTAAATAAATTTTATTTACTAGTCCTACCCACACCAAGGATGCAACCCCATAACCAGTTGTCTAACTCCCGGGTATCTAT
>WNGS01164437.1:23078615-23091038 GCA_020271785.1 Procambarus virginalis
GGGGGTTAATGGAGGAGGAGAAGGTTGGGAGACGCAATGGGGGAAGGTGAGGAAGGGGTGGGAGGGAAGGAAGAGGGGGGGGGCGGCGGGCTGGGGGTGGGAATCAGGTGTTGTAAGGTGAAGGACGCGGCCACAACGTCACCAGGTAGGCAGTGAAAGCAGCAAGGCCAGGATACATGCTTCTGCGGGCTCCATCACCTGTGGGCCCCAACACCTGCAGGCCCCAACACCTGCGGGCTCCATCACCTGCGGGCTCCATCACCTGTGGGCCCAACACCTGCGAGCTCCAACATATGCAGGCCCCAACACCTGTAGGCTTTAACATACACATTACAGAAACTGTTGAACACACAAAACGTTTAAAGTTGCATTTCTCAGTACATAAACTGAACGTTTACTTTACGCTTTAAATCTTAAAAGAAATTAAGGTACACTTTAAAGTTAAAAACTATGTAGATATCCTTAACGATGCCAACGGCCTCACGTGGAGCCTAAACACAGTGTTACTTTTAAGTGTATATACACTCAAGCATTACTCTAACCTTAGCCTCTGTTGCAAATATACGCATGTTGAAGATCCGCAGCATGCAAGATCATGATGACCCTTGCAGCTGGCATGAAACTAGGCCTACCCTAGTTTTCTGTCTGCCTTCTGCCTCAGAAGGGAAACAGGTGGGAAGGTAATGACCCATTGATCCTCGGAACCACCTCATTAAGGTAACTCTCGAGTGTGAGTGTATACTTCACCAGGAAACAGGATTTATCAAGCATTTGCCTATCTACTTACGAAACCTGTACATCTTTTCTAAATCTTTACGACTTTGTTTACATAGTTTATGACCTCTAAAGCACTACAAGATTGTTTATAGCAATAATGACCTTGGGTTAGTCATACATAATAAACATATATATTTTGTCTAACCCATAAACTGAGGAGAGTGAGTCTGGGAGAGAGGTGACATTTTTCTTATGTTTGGCCCTAAGCTCAGCAGGTCATGGCCAGAGTGTTGTCTCTCATAACCTTCCATGAGCTGAAGCAACATGTGTGTATGTATATATATATATATATATATATATATATATATATATATATATATATATATATATATATATATATATATATATATATTATATCTAACCTCGCAATATCAAATACTGTACTTTGACAAATAAAATTATAATAGCTGAGCCCATACTATAAAATTGTCAGCACCTATAACAACTATTAAATCACAAGAACGAAAATTGACTGTTGGTCTCAATAAACATTTGTACTATTGAATTACCACAAATGACATGCTTTAAAGATTTAACAGTATGTAAAAAAAAAGAAATCTGTCTGAGGCCTTAATAAGCAATCCTAGGACTAATAAATGCTGTCTTAAGTCTAATTTGTTACATATATGCGTACTAAAACCAAACGAAAACCTTTTAGGCCTATTGTGTTTCAAGCACGGGTTGGACATGTATATGAGTGGGATTGGGTGGTTATAGATAGGAGCTGCCTCGTATGGGCCAATAGGCCTTCTGCAGTTGCCATTGTTCTTATGTTCTTAAGAAGGTTTTCGTTTGGTTTTTAGTTGTTTCATGTCCTCTAGAAAGTTAGAAATATATAATGTTTAGTTTGTTGACTGCCACAGTTCATTTTTGTACGTTCAGCCAAAAAGTTTCTATAGGTACAACTTAGGTGGGAAGAAGTGTTGCTAACAGCTATACTGCCCTTCAGTCATGGGGTGTTGTAGCAACCTTGACTTAACTTTCCACCGAAGCACTGATGAGCACATTTAGAATCATGAGAGATGCATCCCTGCTTTAACATGCCCGGGAACACCCACACACACAATTACCCATCCTTGTTATTCTTAACAGGTAAACTATCTGACTCAAAATGCGCAGATGTTATTGAGGCTTTTCGGCCTAGATATTATTGAGGCATATATTAGGTGTTCAGTTACCGGCCAGACTAGCCTAGCCTTCTACTAGCCTTCTGTGCAATTAACTACATTTTTGGTATATTGGAAGCTATCCTATGAATCTACCTTAAGTTTACTTGCCCATGTTAATAGTTTTAACTGCATCTCACCAATCATCCCCCGATCTGTGTGGCAGCGAGCAATGAATGCTTAAAAATGTTGCAAATTAAAACATTTACTGTAAATGTGATGTTGAAAGCTGTCCTCAGAGCGATTAGATTGTTACAATTTGTCCTGGTGACGATTAATATGAGCAGTCCGTACTGCCCTGTGTGACAGTGAATATGAGCAGCATCCTCAGTGTTGTGTGACAGTGAATATGAGCAGCATCCTCACTGTTGTGTGACAGTGAATATGAGCAGCATCCTCAGTGTTGTGTGACAGTGAATATGAGCAGCATCCTCAGTGTTGTGTGACAGTGAATATGAGCAGCATCCTCACTGTTGTGTGACAGTGAATATGAGCAGCATCCTCACTGTTGTGTGACAGTGAATATGAGCAGCATCCTCAGTGTTGTGTGACAGTGAATATGAGCAGCATCCTCACTGTTGTGTGACAGTGAATATGAGCAGCATCCTCACTGTTGTGTGACAGTGAATATGAGCAGCATTCTCACTGTTGTGTGACAGTGAATATGAGCAGCATCCTCACTGTTGTGTGACAGTGAATATGAGCAGCATCCTCATTGTTGTGTGACTGAATATGAGCAGCATCCTCACTGTTGTGACAGTGAATATGAGCAACATCCTCACTGTTGTGTGACAGTGAATATGAGCAGCATCCTCACTGTTGTGTGACAGTGAATATGAGCAGCATCCTCACTGTTGTGTGACAGTGAATATGAGCAGCATCCTCATTGTTGTGTGACTGAATATGAGCAGCATCCTCACTGTTGTGTGACAGTGAATATGAGCAGCATCCTCACTGTTGTGTGACAGTGAATATGAGCAGCATCCTCACTGTCTTGTGTGGCAGAGAATACGAGCATTAAAATCCCTCTCCTGTGAGGCAGTCATTGAATATGAGCAGCATCCTCACTGTCAAAACTTTCAGAGAGGTCTATCAAGAAATGTATATACTCGTATGTATTGAAAACAAGAAACACTATCAAACACACACACACACACACACACACACACACACACACACACACACACACACACACACACACACAACACACACACACACACCACACACACACACACACACACACACACACACACACACCCACACACACACACACACACACTTGCACCGGTAATGTTCATTGTCTACATAAACGATCTACCAGTGGGAATACAGAATTACATGAACATGTTTGCTGATGATGCTAAGATAATAGGGAAGATAAGAAACCTAGATGATTGTCATGCCTTTCAAGAAGACCTGGACAAATAAGTATTTGGAGCAACACTTGGCAAATGGAATTTAATGTGAATAAATGCCATGTTATGGAATGTGGAATTGGAGAACATAGACCCCACACAACCTATAAATTATGTGAGAATCTTAAAGAATTCTGATAAAGAAAAGGATCTAGGGGTGGTTTTAGATAGAAAACTGTCACCTGAGGACCACATTAAGAACAATTGTGCGAGGAGCCTATGCTACACTTTCTAACTTCAGAATTGCTTTTAAATACATGGATGGAGAAATACTAAAGAAATTGTTCACGACTTTTATTAGACCAAAGCTGGAATATGCAGCGGTTGTATGGTGCCCTTATCTTAAGAAGCACATCAAAAACTGGAAAAGTGCAACGACATGCCACTAAGTGGCTCCCAGAACTGAAGGACAAGAGCTATGAGGGAGATTAAAGGCATTAAACATGCAAAAACTAGAAGATAGAAGAAAAAGAGGGGTATATGATCACTACATTCAAAATAGTAACAGGAATCGATAAAATTGATAGGGAAGAATTCCTGAGACCCGGAACTTCAAGAAACAAGAGGTCATAGATTTAAACTAACGAAACAAAGCTGCCGGAGAAATATATGAAAATTCAGTTTTGTAAACAGAGTGGTAGACGGTTGGAACAAGTTAAGTGAGAAGGTGGTGGAGGCCAAGACCGTCAGTAGTTTCAAAGCGTTATATGACAAAGAGTGCTGGGAAGACGGGACACCACGAGCGTAGCTCTCATCCTGTAACTACACTTAGGTAATTACAAACACACACACACACACACACACACACAACACACACACACACACCACACACCACACACACACACACACACACCACACACACCTCGTACAATGTTAATCGAACCAAAACAAAAACAAGGTAATTTTCAAACAAATTATCATAAATGAAGATAAATAGCATATCAACATTGTATGTAGTAAACACTAAGTCGCCAGTAATGAGAAATATATCCATGTCAGATGCCAGTATGCCATAAGGCACTACGGGCTCACCATAGACCGTGTTACCTGGAACTTTTTGTTTCAGGTAGTGAATCTTTAACAACAACAACAGTATGCCATAATGGCAAGTTTGACCCACTAGCGGGTACAAAATTTTACTCCATTTTTCCTTACATCATTGTGACCATTATGGAAGCACATTGCAGTTATATGAAGGAAAAAGAACGGGTCATTCAACAATTGTATCCTCAGAAGGACACATTAAATACAGTTTATTGTTATTTAGCATTCATGGTTACAAGGGATGGTAACGTAACTAAAATGGTTCAAAGGATGAATATATATATATAAATCCAAGAGATGCTTGATAAAAGGATGAAAGAGTGATTCAACATTATAGTTCCAAATACAGCTCTTCCGAAATTAAACGAAACGACTTGAAAAAGTCGAATTTAGTTTTTTGATTTGCATGCCCATGTGGAGACTTGTCAGTTCTAACGATTTCAATATATAGGCAATACCACAACACCTCTTTCAAGGTGCCTAGCAATGCACAAACAACGACTCTATCAAGGATCAAATAATTTTATTTTACAACCATCATCAAAGATATTGTGACCAGCATCGCCAAAATAATCGACAGATAGGACGACAATAGAAGATTAGACATAACTACACTACATATCAAACACACTCATCCAACTATGAACAGCCAACTGACATACAAGCATATTCTACCATCCACAAGAACAAGATAGAACTGCCCCAACCAGCATTGACTGAGTAAACGCCTCATATTGCATGGTGTACAACATTATGTCAAACCTGCCTCCTTAGCTGCCTTGAGTGGAATGCACCAAGCAAAATATAAGTGTAACTTTGGCTCCCTAGATTCATTAAATAATCGAAGCTTTGTTAGATTTGCGCTCTTGATAACATGGAAGAAATTCAATGTGTTCTTAATTCTTAATAAATGTTCAAACTCATTTAGATTTTGAAAAATGAAAGAAGTACAAAGATCTGAGAATGAGGCAAACTTTGGCTTGAATGTGGAACCGGTTGGACTAGTCCACACCACAGGTAAACCTTCCACTAATGCTCCCGCGACTGGCGTTAGTTTACATATAACATGGTTTCTAAATGATCTTTAATTCCACAGATCCTTGCAACACACATACCAAATCATAATTCGATTATAAAATGCTGAGGAAATGTCATGTGTATAAGTAGTTGATAAGTTATCCAAGGGGCGCTCCAGGACGATGACGTCACTTGCCACAAGTGATGATCTCACCAGTGATGTCATCGATGAAAGTCATCACTCTCAGTTCACACGGCGAACTCTTTTATCTATTATCAAAGTCTTAATAAACAAATAATGTAATTTAATTGAAAATAAACTATCTGTTATTTTGTTCTAAAAGTCTTTTACATTACAATTTGCTTAAATATTTCACTAAATGCTTGATATATATCATTTGAAAAATATCTACCTGCCAACTGTTGCAGATTAAATATTTGAACTTAGTTTCTCACTTAAAATAATATATAAACATTATTCTGCTGTGTGCAGGTGCATAAAATATAATATAAAACAATATATAATATATAAACAATATAAAACACGATATTATTCTGGTTTAATTTCTTTATATTGAAAATTTTCCAGATATATATATATAAATGTTAAGATTAACTGCTTATTGTAGCTGTTAAATTGTTAAGATGTCTTGGGTGCACAGACACCCTTGAGAGGCTCTGGTCACGTGCTACACAAGACCAGTCGACAAAGCTCATTTTCTGTTCATTAAAATATATATTATTAGGTTAGGATGTATATTAATAGGTTAGGCTAGGCTGTGTCTGGTTTGGTAAGGTTAGGTAGGTCACTTACGAAACCTGTGCATCTTTCGTCGATCACGGCAGCTTAGCTTATATTTGTGAAACAGTTTATGAGCTCAGAAACCCTGTGATGTCGTTTTTAATAATAATAACCTTAAGTTGTGAAATTTCCAAGCTTGTAAATTCTTTAATAAATACAGGCTAAGCCTCCAAGATTGAGGAATGATGCAGAGGTTTCGTAGGAGGATATGGAATCGCCTGATCTAGGAATGCAGAATAAGCAAACCGTCCTCCTAATAGCACGTCGCATTTTTTGACGTATACATTACCTAAGGCCTAATTGGTCAGGCCTAAAAGGTCAGGAGCGCCTGACAGCTGGGTGGACAGCGCTTCGAATTCATAGTCCTGAGGTTCCGGGTTCGATCCCCGGTGGTAGAGGTGGAGACAAATGGGCAAAATGTTTCTTTCACCTAGATGCCCCTGTTACCTAGCAGTAAACACCTGGGAGTTAGTCAGCTGTCACGGGCTGCTTCTTGGGGATTGAGGCCTGGTCGAGGACCGGGCCGCGGGGACACTAAACCCCGAAATCATCTCAAGATAACCTAACCTAACCTTAGGCCAAGGATAAGGATAGGCCTTAGGATAAGAAGGCCAAAAACTGTCGTACTAGAAAATTGGTCGACACTGCCAACCGACAAAATTGACACTGTCCCGTTTTCTGTTGGTGGGTAGTCTGGTAGGTTAGGATAAGGCACGTTAGTACGACCGTTTCTTGACGTTGGAAACGTTGGCGATAACGGCCTGGAATAAGACGTTGTCAAGGGGGCACCTTGACGGCCTACGTGATGAAGTATTACCAAAATGCACCAGGAACGTGTCTTGGAGCACAAGTGTCATCGACCAGTTTTTACAACAGTGTTCTTAATTCTTAATAAATGTTCAAGGTGAGGTCACTGGTGAAAGGATTGTCTGACTTGTATTTAATGAAGACCGCGGTTCAAGTCCACGCTCGACTAGTGGATTACTTATATTTATTAATGCTCGTGTTGAAAAGCTTGTTAACAGACACTGCTAAGCAATGGTAATAAAATGGGAAGTGATTTGTGTAAAACCTGTTTCCATATTTTATACACTAGATGTGATCAAATCGTGACCAGACATACTCTCACCATGGCTGCTGAAGTATTTTGTCACCCTCGAGACTTCTGTCACCTTTGTCATGCTCAAGACAGGAAACTTTTCAGAATTATGGAAAATTCTGTAGTCCCAATATTAAAAAATGGGATACATAGCAGGCAATATATTATAGACCAATGTCACTGACACGTTCTCCGTTTAAAGTGCTGGAGAAAGTAATGAGGCAGAAAGTGGGCACCTACAGAGAGCCAACTGTGTAAGGAAAGGCTCCATAGGTTTATAAAGGGTAAATGGTGCCTCACAAGTTTGAGTTCTATGACAGAGATGATCCTTTTGAAGACATATTGACACTAAAGTACTTAAGGAATTTCCTGTCCCATTTTTTACTTCGTGATCATGTAACAAGAGAGCAGTACATAGTACAACATGAACATCATAACAGCATGAACAAGCCACGTGGAGGATGAACAAACCACAGGCGCCAGTCAGGCGGCGGCAGACAATGTAAAAGTTACACCTTGGTACCAGCAGCAGGAGGACAGGTCAGCGGTTACCAAGTCACTAGGAGGTCCGAGTTGGTGCCGTCATGATAATCTACAGGGATTAACTCCTCCACATTAAATGCAAACCCTCATGTTCAGCTGAGGAGGAAGAGATCAGAGAAGAGGAACAGTAGAGTGGGCGCAGCCCAGGAGGACGGTGTGTGTGGACTCAGGGAGGGAACATCATCTCCAGGAGAACTGTGGAACAACATACGAGTAAGTACGGCTCTCTTGAACTAAAGCACCTCATTCAGTACTCTTGGCCTCTGGTAGGAATTAGTTAGGGAAGTGCAGATTTAATTATTTTAAATAAAGTTATATATTATCAAGTGTTATTAAATGTGTATTAATGGTTCCTTGTCTAAGTGATATTGGGCCTACCGTCCCTTTGACCTAGTGACCTAGTGTCCGTAATTATCCAGTATTCCTCCCCCCGTCCGTCCCGTGTTGAGGGTTTAGTATTGGGTGTGTCCCGCCTTATTCTTGTGTATTCTATAGTTCCCAAGTGGTCAGGATTATTCGAGTGTCAGGCCAGGATCCTTGTACCGTTCAATTGTCCCCTACACCTGTCCTGGTAGGTTATTCCATCTGCAAGACCTACGAATCTCACTCCGGTCCCCTGTCCGGTAATTCAGGGTGGTGGCAGCGTCACTCGGTAACTCATACGATAGGCTGTGACTACGAATATCTCTATCTTTCTGTCTCACTCTCCCTCGCCCTCTCTGGCTCTCGTTCTCCCTCCCTTGCTCTCGTTCTCACTCTCCCTCACTAGTGTCTCACTCTCCCTCGCTCTCACTCGCTCTCGTTCTCCCTCCCTGGCTCTCGTTCTCGCTCTGCCTCACTCTTCCTCATTCTCTGTCTCTGTCTCTCTCTCTCCTCTGTTTACTGGTTTACGTCTCCGTATGACGGCCCGAGTGTTAACATCTTACATGATCGGTAGAGCATCCGTTATTACCATAGAAAGAGTGGAGATTGCGCGGTTATTTCAGTGGTAGTAGCTGGGTGCGCGGTCGAGATATTACAAGGCGAAGTACTACAATGGTCATTATTACAATCAGACGCTGTCTCATAATAAATAAATAAATAAATAAATAAATAAATAAATAAATAAATAAATAAATAAATAAATATGTCCTGTCCCTCCACTAATTTACCTACTTTCTGAGGTGTTCACCATCCTAAAGTAGCCAAAAACTAGGTGAATATGTCCTCTTGCGGAAATCAATGTTATAAAAGCCCTTAACCTATCTCAATGACCTACAGTGCCAACACGCCTCTCTTCCAGTAAGACTTGGGGGCCTCGGAGTTTTAACAGCAACGCAAATCGCTGTACCAGCCTTCCCTTCCTCCTCCTCGGCATCCGACAACCTTGTGAAGGTTGTTGTTGTTGTTATAGATTCAGCTACTCGGAACAAGTTCCAAGTAGCACGGGCTATGGTGAGCCCGTAACTTACCTGGCACAGGAGCGGGGCAAGAAGCACGGGCTATGTCCTCGTGGACAGGAGATGTCTCCCGTCTGTCCCTTGTGAAGGGAATTCTACCTGCTTACCTAGGTCACCTGGCAGGTGTACACGATCCCAATTTTATACACTGTGCCCGCGAGTGGGCCTCTCGTGCTGGCCAATCACTTTACCACCATCAAAAGCCCACAAGCAATCCAGCTGGGATGGCTCCATTGATGTAGACCAAGTTGCTGCAGAGTACTTACCTGGTTGATGGGGTTTTCAGGGTTAATTGCCGGATCCAAATTACGGAAAGTAGCGAGCTGACGGCCTAAAAGTAGCGAATTTGTAATAAGAGTAGCCCAATTTTTTTTAGTGAATGATATGGGTTTCAAAGTAATATATTTTGATATATAGAGTACACTACACGATGTTAATTGTTTTATTAATATTATTTCTGCACTCGTTATTTCAAGGTGAAGAAAAAAGTGAATTACTATAGAATGTATTACACTTATTTATACAATTTGCACAACGTTTCGAACCTCCATGGTTCATTCGCAAGTGAAATTAAATTACAGGACTCTTCGTGCCTTAACATCTTAATAATAGGATAATCACGACATATCTGCATTAAAATCAGTGTGCAATTTCGGTTTGGCCTCCACCGCCTTCTCACTTGTTCCCTTGTAACTTGTAACTCACTTGTGACACTCATATACTGTGCTTCCTATTTTAACCTACTATGTTAAATGGGATTCTTGTATTGTGATTTGTGTATTTGTACTCACTGAATTTGTGTGTCCCTTGAGGGACTTGAAGTAGAAGGACAGGGGTTAGAAATAGCCTAAGCTACTCTATTCCTTTGAGATGTATTTTTTTTGTCTCAATAAACATACTTGAACTGAAGTGGACTTTAATGTTTTTTCGGCAGCTTATTTCCTTAGTTTCCGAGCTGTTTTCTTTTCGTGTATGTTGTAATAAACTTCCTATATTACAGTTGTTTCTCCCTGTGAAGATTATTAAACAATGGTGATTATAAGGGCGCGGAAGTTCAGCCTGGCCAGGGCCGCCAGCAGCCCTTGGGCCCGCCCCGCAGCACCCAGTCTTTAATTTGGCACCTTTGTGGCACCTTTGGGACCTTGGTATAAGCCTAACATGTATATATACACTGGCTGCCTGTCCCCCTACACAATGATTATTATTACTATTATTTTATCATTTAATTTAAATATTAATTAAATAATTTATTAATTATTATAGTAAGTACTTAATAATTTAATAATAGTAGTAAGTACATAAAAATGATTAAAAAGTACAGTTAGTCATAGGAGATTCCTAGATTGGAATTCACTACCAATTTCAATATATCCAAGTATTTTTAGTGTGAAATGCGTTATTATATGCATAAATTGTTGTTTAATAATATACGCTTAACCACTGGGCTGGACGGTAGAGCGACGGTCTCGTTTCCTACAGGTCTGTGTTCAATCCCGACCGCCTAAGAGGTGGGCACCATTCTTTCCCCCGTTCCATCCCAAATCCGTATCCTGACCCTTCCGAGTGCTATATAGTCGTAATGGCTTGGCGCTTTCACTTGATAGTTCCCCACCCCCTGAATAATATTACGAGAGCAGTATTTACGGGCTATTCATGCCCGTGCCACCTCTTGGGTGGCTTAATCTTCATCAGTCGAGAGCAGAAGTCCTAACCAGACATTATATGATGATATCCTGAACAGTGATAAATAAAAGTAATTGCGGAACTCCAGTATCTAATACTTATCATAAATGGTATAAAACTTATCATAAGGCAAGGGATTTGTAGATCAGTATTTAAAAGGAATTCGAAGTAAAAATAACAGCTGATGCTATCTGTCGGCAGAAGAGAACACTATCAACTGGCTGGTCAACAGTGGCCATAAGATACAGCTTACGCCATCTGTTGACATCAAATTACACTTATAACAAATTACCCCACAAAATACAACTAACGCATCTCTCTTTTTTCCAACGCACTATAAATAGCCAAACAGCAACCCAAGGTGGGTTGTTGTGCTCGGGTAGGAGGTTCCAAGCTCCGCCACAGATGGTATGGGGTGCATAATAATGGCATTTCATTGGTAGAAACTCTTTGTTGACATTCACACACAGCCATCACAGAAAGGGATCAGCTAAAGGCTCCATCCTTAATAAATCATCTTTATTCAGCACACCATCCTTGATTATGACATTCTGCTTCAACTTTAATCTACCTAAAAAGTGAAATGTTAAGTATTTAAAAATATTAATATAGTGATAATTAAATACTGCAGGATGTAACGGGGTTTACAGAAACTGGGCTGGCTACCTAACTTCTGACGTCATGAGTGGGGGTTGCCTCACGCAAATAATGATACGCTGCTCTGCCCTCTTATTCGAGTAAATTATCAGTTAGATGGAGATTTCTGTCAGGTGGAAAAACAGAAATTGTTGTTCTTTTTCACAACAACCTTGTTGTTGTGCACAAGGACCTATTTCTTAGTTAAATTTTATTCATAAAAAGAGTGTTGGTATTCCCCGCAACAGCCAATCACAGGAAGGTATTTCTGGAAGCTCGGCTCCTTATGGACTCAGCACATCGCTCTAGCTCATGGCTCTCTGTTTCATCTCTTGTATATAAAACTATGACTTTTTCAGTACTGTTATAATAATAATATGAGATATAAAAGTTTTACAAAAATGGCTAAATTCTGCCATTAATGAACTTCGTCTGGTATACATACAAATACACCAATTTATTACCATTCATCCATTTTAATTTCAAATGTAATGTATACTTTCTAGTTTTTTTCCTCTCGCCATTACTTGGTGCAGTATTTGAAAGTTGTCTATTTATTTATCGATCTATCTATTATCTTGTATTTATATTTACAAGTTTTTGTGCTTGGAAGAAAACTGCATTGAATTGGGACTAATTTATTAAATAATATTATTTAGTATTAATTAATATTTACATTATATTAATTACAATTATTTATAGCTTAGTTACTTTCATGTAACTCGCAATCGTACATTCTTAACATTATAGCCCAATTAGCACATCTGCTTTTAAAATAGCCCAAAAAGTAGCAAGTAGCGAA
>WNGS01164437.1:23127925-23140425 GCA_020271785.1 Procambarus virginalis
TTTAATATATTATTTTTTTAAATGTTTTAATTAGTTTTAATATTTTTATTATTTTAAATATTTTTATTATTTATAATATTTGTAATATTTAAAAAAAAATTATTAATTTAAATATTTGTATATATTTTATTAAAAATATTTTTTATGTACTGTAATAGCATTTTTTGATGTTATCCATTATAACTGTGAAGGTTTCGTGATGAAGGGAATAATAAGCATACAGCAGAAGTTCATGCACTTTATGGAGCTAGAAACTTGCTGACTGTCAGCCTGGCACAAGTTAATGTTCAAATCATTTATAATTATTATTATTATCTTTAATGCTTTTAAATTATGTACGGTGCAATATTATATGAATTATTTTATAAAGGAAACACTACGTTACATATTGCTGAAATAATATTGTGTAATACAATGTTGCATGTCAGTTTTTTATTTGCTTTGTATGAAATTTCTGAGGAGTTAAATTCAGTTATATCTGTGTGTTAGATAATTATATGCACAGCTTCAACTGTTAAGTGTCATAATTTGGGAAAATATATATATTCTCCTTAGGCAATTCTAGTTCTGATAAATTTTGTGCATTATAATTCTTGATCATAATAGATTGCCTTACAACCACTTCTTTGGTTTGGTCTAAAGTCGTGAATGAAATTGTTTTGTAACTTTCTCCTAAACAGTTGGGTTGATTTATTATTTACCATGTTTCTGTTAAAAGTAATATAGCTAATTTATAGTGCTTGCAGTAAAGCACTAACGTTATCATAGAGTTGTTTTGAAAACTTATATTTTACTTAATCACTAATAATTATGCAAATTTTATAATACATTGTTAACAATATTTTCTGTATAATAAAGGTTTAATTCGGAGTCTATGTTTGAATTTCCTATGTGGGATTAATAGTGTACTTATTACTAACAATATACTGTACAGAAGCAGTTTAGTAGTATGACAAAATATAACAATGGGACATAGTAAACATTATTATTTAAATAAAACTGAAGTGACTAATGTCTAGAAAATGCTAAATCCAGGAAAAAGAAGGCAGTATTGTAATTTAAAAAATACGTTAAATACTTAAAATTGGAATAAATAATTTAGCAAATAATAAATAATTAGATAAAATAATATAGTAAAGTGAAAATTGAGCTTGAATGAGGAGTAGATAATAATATTACTAACAATTTATAATATTAAGATAATTTGTATTATTGCATGGTAGTTTAAGATACCGATAATAAAATTGTCATTAATTAATAATGAACTAAAATATTATAACAAATTATATAGTTATATAACCATGTATTGTAGCAGTTTGACTTTATGTACTAAGATTGAGTTAGTAGAATTTGGAAGAAAATTTGATAGTTTGTCAAAATAGGATTTTGAGCAAATGAACAGATATAGAATATATGTATTATAATCGGTGGCTTGCATTTGCTTAACCTTTATCTCGTGGATATTTGGCACTAAAATTCAGTAGCAGCTCTTCATTGGTTATTTAATAGTTTGTTTCAGCACGAGTGGCTGTAATCTGTAGCACCACTGTGTATAGTATAATGTTCTTGCAATTCTGCTGATGCAATGATATGTTCATTAATAATCATAAACTATAGTAATTTTATAAGACTGGTTTCGAATAGTATGTCTTGAATTCTAGGCATATCTCGTTTTTTTCACATATTAAGTATAAAATATAAGAAGGGTGAGCGTTCAAATACATATATGTGTTGACGAAGGACAATTAAATAGTTTTTCTGTCAAAATTTTAATAATCAAATATATTCCTAGCAGATATTAATCGTTTATAATGACACCTGCCAATTGTGTCACTGCATTATCTGACTTAAAATAATGTTGTTCCTGAATAAATTTATGTTTCTTGCAAGGTCCTACATTCAGGAACATCATACATATCACGTTTCATTAATACTTAAGTAATATTTGTCAATAATAATAATTAATGTTTAGAGAAGGAAGCTCAGTAATCTTGTGAGAAGGCGCAGCGAGTTTTGTAAAATTAACTGCGCGTTCTCAGAGGCAAGTATAACAGACGATCATGGGGCTCTGTTTTTTTTTTTTGAGATATATACAAGAGTTGTTACATTCTTGTACAGCCACTAGTACGCGTAGCGTTTCGGGCAGGTCCCTGGAATATGTTTAAACTTATATATATGTTATTAAATATGACCGAAAAAGTAAGATTAATAATTCTAACAAGAATTTTCTCGATTTTCCTTATGTTTCCTTTTACTGGTGACGGTAAATGAAAAATCAATTCTCCAAAATTCATTTTTATTTCTAGTCTGACGCGACACTTGAGCGCGTTTCGTAAAACTTATATATATATTGACACAGAAAATTTTAACTGAAAATATTTTAAAACAAGCTCTTCCTTTGTGTGTTTCAGACTTGATATCACAGCCTAATCCTGTCAAGTACAATGTCACTGTGTCTAGTGGATGTTTTATACTTCCCGGACATATAATTCTCGGTTCTAAACATGTCATAGCTCTTAATACTCGTGCTTTTTGGCCTTTGTGGGTCAGCGACTGCTCTTCTAACCTAATTTTCTGATCAGGGAAGGAAGACACCAACAGTATGGAGCGTAAATTTATTAGTACAGGATACATAATTCTGCAGAGTAAAACAGGCTTCTAAGTAGGTCTTAACAAATGTATAACATAGCCGTGGCTAACTCAAAGTACACGAAGCAACTTAAATTGTACACCCGTAGTAAAATAAAAGTAATCTTGTAGCCTAGTAACAAACTCTGCAGAAACCTAATGGCCTATTGTCTAGAATTAGCAGTGAGGCGAATGTAACAAATATAACTCTAAGTATAACAGTCAGGACACCATAAGTGAACAACATAATGGAAACCCTAGCTGGAAATAATCAGGCGGCAGAAAATTACATAGAGACTGGGAAAGCCTGATATGAATTTGGAGAAGAAAATAACCCTAGGCCAGAGGCCGAGCCGCCAAGGAATAAGGAGAAAGAATTTCCTAAATAACCCCAGGCCAGAGGCCGACTTAAGGTAGGGCTTACTAGTAGAATGGCAGTAAAGTCAAAGTAGTAGCTGCGGACAGCGGAATCTTGAATTGAAGATAGCGCTTCTTGAATCGCGGATCGTGTCGCGAATGGAGTGAGGGCGAGACCTCCCTTCCCGCGCTATTTATGCCGCCCAGACTGTCCGCACCGCGCCTTGCGGAACAATTCAATTTCGCGGTGCGCAATTGTCTCTTCCTTCCCCATCAGAAACTCCACCGCCTTTCGTCCTAAAGGCAGTGGCCATTTCCTGAAATATTGCGGCTTTTACAATAGAGATTGGGATGCCCATATCCAACTCAATTTTTCATAAGTAAAGTTTTCGCGTTTTTTGTGCAGCGTCATGCAACAAATTTCGTTCTGTCGTATTCAGACAAAACTGATAACACCTCCCGCAACGAAAAAAGTTAGATTGTATATTCTGATTAGTTGTATCCAGGCGGCCGGACCGATAACATCTCTCCATCATCACACACAAAACTTCACAAGTTGAACTTCAGTTCAACAGCTATCATAATCCTCTCATCACACACTAAATAGAAAACGAAATACAGTTGAGCTGGAAGGATTCCTGGTAGAAAAGCGCCCAGTCGTATTCAGGCGGCCGAAGGGAGAGCATCTCTCCTCCATCACTCTGAAAAAAAACACAAAAACATGAAATGGAAAATAATATAGTGACTGAATCCGTTCAAAACCACAAGGATAAAAAAATAAACTTCGTAACATACAGGAATTGTTAGCTTCAAACACGGAATGGAAACGTGAAATCATTCTGGATATTTCTCAAGAATATATATGTAGAAATTTGTAAAGAATGTTTATCCTTTGTGTTGGAAAATATCGAAGATTTTGGCAGTCGCGGCCCGGCAGCAGCGTTATATTATTATTATAAATATTGTTATTTAAAATAAAAAAATCGTATTTTTAAATCATTATACATATAATATTTATTATTGTTACGTATTTGTTATTATTGCTACATACAAATATTGTTTATTATATTATTAGTGGCTTTAGGTATTGTATGTACTAGCTCTATCTATAAATTCAACTTTTTGTTTGCAAATCATCTATGTACTTTTCCTGAATAAAAAATTGAATTTTTAATTTTTGAATTTGAATAAATATGAGTCCTTCATACAGAATAAGGTAAAGAAATGGCCACTGCTTATATAAGCGGGAGAATTCTGGGAAGGAGAAAAACATTTACGCATTTTTTTTTTTAATTATTACATTAGGTACATCTGCATTAGTGTAGCTACCCTAGACTATATGAAGTGGAGTACAGTGTGTCAAGAAAGCTAACTAGTTGATGCTAAGAAATCCCCATGACACAGGATGGTTAGTCATACAGAGGCATGTGATAAGCAGTCTGCACTGGCAGACTCTGGATATCATCAACACAAAATTGAATAAGGTAGCAGTGGTATAAAATTTACGCAGCGCTCCATGAGAGCTGCGCGCGCAGTGGGGGGGGGGGGCGCATATTTAAGCAAACACATGAGGAAAGTCGCTTTACGGGCTATTCATGCCCGTGCCACCTCTTGGGTGGCTTAATCTTTATCAATCGAAAGTCGCCCTCAGTTACGCTCCGCTCCGGCCCGCTCCACTTGAAACACGCCTTCCCTCCTCTCTTCACTGCAGAACAATTATGGCCATTAGAGCTCCTCACGCTTTCTTTTATGCACACTTTTCTACTTGCACTAATTTGGGGGGTGCTGCGCCGGATCCCCAAGTCTAGGGCTGCCCGAAGCTACTTACCATATGTCAAGTGCTTTTGGATGTACTTTTCCTGAATAAAAAAATGAATTTTGAATTTGAATAAATATGAGTCCTTCATACAGAATAAGGTAAAGAAAATACATTGTTTGAGACGAGTCTTGTAGAAATTGGTACTTGTAATGTAATGTTTCCATGTGAAAATAGAAACGCTTTTGTGAAAATCGTGAAGTTGTTATTTAGTCAGAGTTGATTTGTTTTTGTATTGAGGCAGGTATTTTCTTATGTATGGTTTGAGGTACCTTGAGCTCTGTGACTATTTCATACACGCATGAATATTGGAATATATTCTTGTGCTGTACTCTGATTTTGGTAGTGGAGGCTCAGCCTCGCATTTCATGTTAGATAAGATAAGATAAACAATACGATATGTTCTCTCCTGATTCCATGTATGACTAACCATCCTGTGAGATGGAATATTAGATGAACTTATAGCTACTTTTTTTTATCTACACTGCGTAATCTTTCATGTAGAATAGGGTAGCAGCACATTGCTGTGTATACCTACGCTTGTTAATAAAAGAAAAATTTATAAGTATTTTTTATTATAAATATTTTCATCATTATAAATACTTTCATAATTATCAATATATTTTATTTAAAAAAATATCATAAATTTGTACTGTATATCAAATTTCAAAACTTCAAATATAAAATTTCAAAACTTCAAATGTCAAACTACAAAACCCTAAGTTCTTACATTCTTGTAAAGCCACTAGCACGCATATAATTTCGGGCAGATAAAGCCTTCATAAAACTATTATTATTGAGAAAATTCACTGGGGCTCCGAAGTAACGGAAGCTCCAAGGTTGCGCCAAGAGCAGCGCATACTCTACCAAGGTGCCAACCCGTCCTCTTAAAAATAACGTATAGCATAGCTCGTAGGCGCGCTATGGCCGAAAATGGACGTAATTTAAAATGAAATCGGCTTAACTTACTGTTTGGGGGAAAAAAATCCAAAATTTATTTGAACTTCTTTATTTTCAAGTTACGTCCATATGGATAAACGAATAAATTCAGATGTAATTTGTAAGAGGACATCGCGGGCTTGGGAAATAAGGCATAAAACCAGATTTCTACTTTACTCACAAGTAGTCCGGAGGCCCTCCTGAAGCCAAAGTTTTTCATATAACCCCGCCCAATGAAGACATATTTAAGGCAGTGGTTGTTAACGATAGAGTATTCGGCTGGCAGTTTCTTAGTCGCGGGTTCGCGTCACCTCAGTGAATTCTTTTATTGACATATATCACGTTACTGTGATTTTCTGTGTGTATTATTATTATTATTATTAAGAATATGTTATGTATAAATAATGTTGACCAAACCACACACTAGAAAGTGATGGGATGACGACGTTTCGGTCCATCGTGGACCATTCTTAAGTCGATTGTCTTGAGAATGTATTTCATATTTCAGCCTCGTTATTGTGACTCCTCGTCTGCATATAAATAATGCTTGCGTGCTTTAAATTATACAATTTAAAGGTATATATTGTTATTTATAAGAAGAAATGTGTCGTTCATAAATCTGCCCAAGTCATTTTTATATTATAGATATATATACATACGAAGGGAAAATGAAAAAAAATATTACTTGATCGGTTGATCAAGTAATTACTTGAACCACAAACACACTCAGTACCACTCTTCATTTACAAACTAGATAAGATATCACTAAGATTTAACAGAGCGAAAATTGTTTAACAAATTGGACATAATTTTCCTGAAGCGAATATATGAGTTAATAATAATAATTATTTAAAAGAAGGTACAATAGCGTTGCCCGGAACGCTATGCGTATTAGTGGCTATAGGTATTGTATGTACTAGCTCTATCTATACATCCAACATTATGTTTGTAACTCTTCATCTATGTATGTCCTTTTTACATGAATAAAAATTTGAATTTTGGGTATGTGAGACACCACCATTTTTATTATCCATGTAGTTTGGTCGAAATTAAAAAAAAGAGGGCAATATTGTTTTGCTTTTCTCTATAGTAATAAATATATGTGAAGAAAAGGGTGCGTTCTTTTCAAATATACCATGAAATGTCATTGAAAATTCTTTCAGTAAAAATAAATATAATATAAATGGATTTAGTTTTCAACTTCATTTTCTGCTTAAAAATATAGTACAAAAAAATACATGTCTTATACCATAAATCATAATTCTACACCATAAGTAGAAAAGTAAACTCTGGCCCCAGACATCATTCGGTACCCCTACTCAAATCTCTGAATATGTTAGATATTAAGTCACTGCACATTCTCTCATGTGTGTTATACATATATAAAACGCTGAACTGTAATGCCAATCCTGACCTCAAAAGCTTCATAGAAGGTTGTAACAGAACCCATAAGCACGACACCAGAAATAAATACAGTTTTGATATTCCTAGAGTACGACTTAATCAAACTAGAAATGCTTTACAAATCAAGGGACCCAGAATGTGGAATGACCTTCCCAACCATGTTAAAGACTGTACCTCTCTCAACCAATTTAAGAGAAAAACGAAGCTATACCTAATAAATTCCCTGTAACCTGCCTTACCCCTCTATTGTCAACCAATGTCTGTTTTTGTTTTAAATGACGCTGTTTTGTCGACCGAATTGTATTTGTGCTGCTTTTTCAGCCATGTTCCCCCCTTCTTAACTGTTTTTTTTCTCAACTCATTTTATTCCTTATGCTCAATTAGTCTTAAGCCTTACCAACTTGGACTGCCTTTGAGCAGCCTGAGGGTAGTAATATCCCAGGAACATCAACTAAATTTCGGAGGCTTGAGGCAAAGTGAAATTCACACCAGTTACTCCATCTATCATCATTCTATTATGCATGAAGAACCGCACGTCTATGGGGCATCCAATAATGTTAGCAGACTTCTAGATGTTACCACTGCTAGGCTTAGGCTCGGCTACAAGTACCTCTGGGAGTTTGTAACATCTGCTGATGTAGATTTGACTAAATGTAAACTCTGTCAGCAGAACTATTCGCATACTTTGCGTCATTATATAATGGAATGTGAAAAAATTGCGGAATTTAGAGATAACACCATCAATAGTGTCCAAGAAATTTGTAAGTACTTCATTCACAATGATGTGCTGCCCGAAATTTTAGCGAAGTATCCAAAATTTGCTTACTGTCGGTAATGCATGCACATGACTGTAAAGCTGCCGCCCAGTTGGGTGGGTGTGCAGCAAGACTAGTAACTGTGTGACTCACTATAGATGTAAAGTGCCTTGTATAGTGACTGTTGTGAGCCTCTTGTAATGTCACTTGTGACACCTCTTTGTGTCACTTGTGACACAAAGATTCTTGATGTGTGTATTTGTGTGGGTGATTAGATATGTATGTGTATGTATATGTGTATACGTATATATATATGTACATGTATGTATGAGGGTGTGTACATGTGTATACAACATTGATAATTTTGTAACTAGCGTCAAACATTGTTATTTGCTTAGCTAAACGAACTAGAGGGTTCAGTTCCTGAACCGATTATGTGCCTCTGTATCCTTTACACCACCGCCCACGGGATGGGTATGGGGTGCATAATAAAGAAAGAAATTGAATTGAGCCTTAGTCATTTAAGTTTTTCATGCCCGAAACGCTTTGCGTAATAGTGGCTTTAGGCATTGTATGTACTAGCCCTATCTATAACTCCATCACTCTGTACAATCTCTTGTATGTATGTACCTTACCTAAATAAACATTTTGATTTTGATTTTGATTTTTTTTGATAAGTCTTTCCAAGACAAAATATCATTCTAAACATAGTCAATAAAAAATGGCATATATATATTTATCTTTTTATTTTCAACGTTATTTGGTCTAGGAATTTGGTTTTGGTTCTCTCTAAATTAATAAATTTTCTATTGACAGCTTCAGCTGTTATGTTAGTCAGAAACTTTGGATGTTATTTAGGAAAATATATATTCTCCACAGGTCTGTAGTTTTGATAAGTTTGGTGCATTTCAAATGTGAAAAGTAAACTGTATCACCTAAACCTCTTTCGTTTGCTTGTTGTGAATTTCTGTGTAGTTAGGAATGTTAAATAGTTGGTTCGATTCATATTTATCCATGTTTTCATTTATATTACAAAAGATAATTTATTGTGGAGTGCTTGCAGTAAGGCGCCAATTCCATCAAAATTTAGTTTACAGATCATATATTTAAGTTTATTGTTGATAACGTGATTTGCTAATATATTGTTAGGAAGATTTGCTAATTATTTGTATTATTGTATGGATGTATAATTCGAGGATAACAATACATTAGTAGAAATATTAGTTAGCTACAAGTACAGTATTCAAATTTAAATCGGATTATTAGAATTGCGTATTAACGGCAGTATTTAAAATGAGCTATGGGAAGGGAAATTACTTAGCTTGCTACCAAGAGTCAGAAATTATGTGGTTCTGTACCTACTGTTTTAAAAAAATGTCTGGTATCAAAATTTTCTCTCATATTTTCAATGGAAAATATGACAAAAGAGAAGTATATAAAGAATGATGCCTCAGGCCATAAATCATATATTCGAAGGCAGTGAAACAAGAAAGTTCTACTTCATTGCCCAATCTACAGCATTCCTCTTGCCCAAACAATCGCCAAGCATTCAAGACATCTATACCAAACAATTTAAAGGAAAATAGTTCACACATCCCAATAATCTCACTTTGCGACACAACATACAAGAGGATCCCAAGAGAAAACATCTTTGAATCTACAAGCAGCAAATACGAGCATGTTGCCTTACACCATCCCTCGAGTGAGGAAAGAAGACCTCACCCTGGAGAGGGTGTTAAAACAGGGTGCCCAGGGCATAATTTACACTGGCACTCTCGTCCGCGGGTGGACCTATACTCCAGTAGCTATTAAAGAACTGCATTTTTCCAACAGAGACCAACTAGAAAAAGAAGCCAAAGTTCTGCAAAGTCTTAATGGTGCAGGAGGAGCCCCGGTGTTGTTTGGGGTCACCCAGGAAGAACCATTCTGCCTGGTGATGTCTCACTGCCCTGGACACGAGCTTCAAATTTTCTCCGGGAATTGTACTCATCACGAAGGTCTTCAGGTATTCATCAAACTGTGTAAAGCTGTTGAAGAGATCCACAACAAAGGCTTTGTTCACAACGATCTTCATTCAGAAAACATACTTGTAGAAAGAACTTCAAGCAATGTCATAATTCACATCATTGATATGGGCTACGCAGAACCCTTGACGGGAGGCTTATTTGATGAAAGAACTTGGCGTGACTACAAAAAACTTGTCTCCCATGCAAAGGAAATAGCTCAAACTTTGGATTCATCGTCAAAGTTCGCAGAGTTCAAGAGCATCGTTAAAACTGCGTCGAGTACTGTCGAGAGTGTGAAGCTTCTGGTGAAGACAGCGAAGATCTGCTGCGTCGAGGGCATCGGCACTCCACCTTCTGTATTTGCTGCCCTGGGACACAGCGAAGATATGTATCAAAGGTACTTCTACTGAACCTGCTGCCCTCAGACAGCGAAACTTTTCTGTGTCGTGGTCATCTCTCTACCTCCTGGGACTGCTGCCCTCTGAGACAGCGATCGAAGGTGTTCTGTGTCGTGGTCATCACTCTTCCTTCTGCGAATGCTGCTCTGAGCCACAACGAAGATGTTCTGTGTCGTGGTCATCACTGTACTTCCTGCGACTGCTGCTCTGAGACACAACGAAGATGTTCTGTGTCGTGGTCATCACTGTACCTCCTGCGACTGATGCCCTGAGACACAACGAAGGTGTTCTGTGTCGTGGTCATCACTGTACCTCCTGCGACTGATGCCCTGAGACACAACGAAGATGTTCTGTGTCGTGGTCATCACTGTACCTCCTGCGACTGCTGTTTGTAGTTGATGGACATTTATATAAGGAAATTAAAAGCTCTGTAACCTAAATTAGAGGTACCTTTGTGCCTTTGTAGATATAAACTTTAACACTTTTGTCTCATTGTAAGGCCAAATGTTTGGCAAATTATGTAGAAATATCCAAAACTGCTTAGCTCATTAGACATCCAACTCACAACCTGAAAATAGATGTGTTGACCCCGTTTCGATCTGTTCCGAACCAAGTTTCGCCAATTCCTTTTCCTAAAGGTGTGTGAGTTGGGNCTGGTTTGTTTTCTCCCCGATCAGAAATGGTCCCCTGCATAATTTAAATTAAGCGGGGGAATTCTGGGAGGCGAAAACAATTACGCAGCGCTCTGTGAGAGCTGCGCGCGCCGTGGGGGGGGCGCACATTTAAGCAAACGCACAAGGAGGTTTTCCTCTCATCCTACGCAGCTACGGTACGCTCCACACGAAACACCCGCCCTCCTCCCTTGACTGCAGAACATCTTGCTCTTCGAGCTCCTCACGTTTCTCCTATGCTACTCTCTAATTTGGGGGTGCTGCGCCGGATCCCCAAGTCTAGGGCTGCCCGCAGCTACTTACCATATGTCAAGTGCTCACTTGTAGTGCAAGTTTGGGGTTGCAGACTTTACATGTACTGGGCACTAGCATATCATTACCGCTGGAAATTATAACTATTCTATGCCCTCTGTGTATACAGAATATATTTCTACATACTGTACTGGCTGTGCCACTCAATTATCTCTGGCATTGTTTTTAATTATAGCATTAAGCTGATTGCGAGTACTGCAACATTGCTTCGGCTAGCTGCCACTAGGCACGGTTAATGTCCTATGACTTATTCCCTTAGTTGCATCTTTGCAGTACTGGCATTCTACTCAGCCATGCTACATGCCTTCTCTTATATTGTGGTACAGCAGTTGCGCTACTTACCATATGTCAAGTGCTCACTTGTGTGCAAGTTTGGGGTTGCAGACTTTACATGTACTAGGCATTAGCATATCGTTACCCCTGGAACTAGTAACTATTCTATGCCCTCTGTGTATACAGAATATATTTTATACATACTGTACTGGCTGTGCCACTCAATTATCTCTGGCATTGTTTTAATTATAGCTTTAAGCTGATTGCGAGTACTGCAACATTGCTTCGACTAGCTGGCACTAGACACGGTTAATGTCCTATGACTTATTTCCTTTAGTTGCATCTTTGCAGTACTGGCATGCTACTCAGCCATGTTACACGCCTACTTGGATATTGTGGTACAGCAGTTGCTCTGTAAACATTAGTTAGTAAATTAAGGTCCCCCCACTCCTGGTTTGTTTTCTCCCCGATCAGAAATACACATTCTCATACGTATACATATATATACACATTCTCATACATATACACATATATACGTATACATATTTACATACACATACATATTTAATCACCCACACAAGTACACACAAGTTTCAAGTGTAGATATGATAGAGCCCAATAGGCTCAGGAAACTGTACACCTGTTGATTGACGGTTGAGAGGCGGGACCAAAGAGCCAGAGCTCAACCCCCGCAAGCACAACTAGGTGAGTACAACTTGGTGAGTACACATCAATAATCTTTTGTCACAAGTGATTCAACAAGAGGCTCTCAACAGTCACTATTTCTGTGGCTTGGAAGAAAATGCACATCAAGTGGGGGCTTAATTTATTATTAATTATTATGTAAATTAATTACATAAATTAATTATTATATAAATTAATTACAAAATTAAATATACAAATTAATTACAAAATTAATTATATAAATTAATTACAAAATT
>WNGS01164437.1:23145425-23160425 GCA_020271785.1 Procambarus virginalis
CCAAGAATTCATCCACATCCATGATGTTTTTCCAAATACTGGATGCCACAAGTGGGAGGTTAATGTATCACGCTCTCAAGAGACTGGTTGACCTCTGCCACAAACACCTATCACTCGAGCACACCAGCCAGTAGAACCATTCAGTACTTTTGGAACCTAGGCCCACTTTAAATACAGTAGGTTTTGAATTCTCGCTCTAGCATTTTAAAATTGGATTGAGCATCGTTTTATCAAATTAGACCTTTATTGTTCCATCCCTCTTTGACATTGTTCTAGACTTTGTTAGATAACAAATGTTTAAGTTCTTTATCTTGTTTTCATGTGACTGCACAAAATATTTAATGACAACGTATGTTTCAAGAACCTAGATAAATAGGTCAATTTTTTTCAGCAAGTGGATAAAGCAAAACTACTAGGAATTCAGTTGAATGTCATCTGGAGCCATGTAAGTAAATCACAGGTTGTCATGGCTACGATGAAAATATTAAATTTTATAATTTTATTAAAAATAAATTTTATTTTTTTATTAAAAAATATTTTAATGTTAAAAATTAATTTTTGTTAATTTTTATTAATTTTTATTAAAAATAATTATTAAAATTTTTATTAAATAAAATATTTTATTTTTTTAATTTTAATTAAATTTTTTTTAAAAATAAAGTAAAGTTTACTCTGAATTCAGTGCTTTAAATTAAAAAATAATTAAATGCCTATACAGTACTGTACAGTACAGTAATTCCATGTATGGTGAGGTTTATACACGGGTCATTAGGGAATGCAGGGAGCAAGCAATGAAGATCATTAACAGTGACACTAACAACCTGAGTGAAGACTTGTTCTCTTGACAGGACAGAGCTGCACAAAACATAACCAACATAAAATAAAGTATATTTTGTATGAGAATTGTGCACAAGACATACTTCAATTGAAACACACAGGAAGCAGAATTAGCAACATCGTTACCACATCAGGGATGCACACTACGTCCTGTAAAAGTTAACAGTGCACATAGGTAAAATATCCTGAAACTTAGCGGTGAGGTTTTACAAACAATTGTGCCCATTGTCAAGAACATCTGTAATGCTTGTTGCACTCTGGAACCAGGAACACTAATGAATGCCAGGAAAAGAAACATTGTAAGACTGTGTGTTGTTTGCTGCCATTAAACAGTATCATTAAACACAATGAAGAAAAATTCGGCATTTAACATTTGTCAAGTAATATACTGTACCTATTATACTAGTATAGTCACATTATCTAAGCCAGTGGGATTCAATGGCGCTTGGTATACTCATTAGGCATGGATAATGTTTTTAGGCCTTTAACTAGAATTGTACTGTGTATTAATAAACTGGTTAAAACACTTATATGATAGGCAAGGTAAGGTTATTATCAAGAAAAAATGCCAAGCCATTATGATTTTCACTGGTGTGTTTCCTCCATTTTGTTTTAGTTGCTGTTTTTTCTCCTGGATGTACATGGAGAGCAGATTATGTCCTATTCGATCATCAATTTCTGCTCAGCATTGGCAGGCTTTTCTAGCTAGCTTTTGTGGTAGATGTGACTACTGGACAATATTTCCCATTTTGTTATGCTGGCTGGTGCATCAAGGTCTTCTTTCCCCCTCCCCAAAGTCTAATTACCAACCCTCTCCAGGATGCAACCCCCACAGCAGCTAATTCACTTTTATGAATTAGGAGATCGGGAGAATTAGGATGGAGGGTTGTCCACCTTTGGCGACTTAGTTATCCTCATACAAGTGCTACAGTATATCTATAAAGTTCAGAAAAAGCTGCTCTAGAAATGTCTAACAATAATATACAAACTGAAAGTGCTACACATTATATTTTCAAAATCCGGCACTCCCACCGTGCAAGTGTGACACTTCGGCAAGTGACTAAATACATGTGCTGTTTCCCCAAGTTCCTCTGCTTCTCCTAGGTGTAACATGTTAAGAGAAATATTTGGGATACAGAAATTATTTTTTAATTGTGTGTTTTATATATAACTTGTGCAATTAATTCAACAGGATGTATGGGTATCAACAACAAGCTGTGGCAGCTGCTGGTCAGCAGTATCAGCAGCCAAACCAAGATAATTATCAACAACATGGATATCAGCCGCAGGCACAGCAAGCATATCAACAACAGCCACAGCAAGCATATCAGCAACAACCACAGCAAGCTTATCAGCAACAGCCACAGCAAGCCTATCAGCAACAGGCACAGCAACAGGCACAGCAACAGGCACAACCAGCTTATCAGCAACAAGGTTACCAGTCGGAGCCCCAACATGGCTATCAACCACAACCTCAGCAAGGATATCAGCCTCAGCAGCAACAATATCAGCCGGAACAATATGGAGGGCAGCAACCACAACAACAGCAGCAGCAGCAGCAGCAGCAGCAGCAAGCATCATTCCAAGAATTTATTGAAACCCAGGAAAACAAAGAGGTAAATTGTCAATACTGTACTTCCTCATTCATTCTCTGTTCAAAATGACTATTCCTGTTTGAACGTCTTGTGAGAAAATAGAGGCAATGTGATATGATCGCACTCTTGTCCCTGGACTTCTCAAGCACCCACACAGTACCACTGAACTATGATGCATTTAAAAGTATCAAAACCAGAGTTCTACTAGACTTGCTTAGAGTTTGGAAGGCACCATTCAGTGTTTGAGGTACTTAAAAGCTCTTCATAGTTCAAAGGGTAATGTGTGTATGTCGGAGTAGTCCAGGAATGAGTTTGGCATCATCACATTGTGTCGGTACTTTCTCGGGTACATCATGTTACCGGGATTTCATTGTGCATCTGTATGTTTACCTGTCTGTACTGTGCAATATAGGACTATTTTAACTTAGTGTAGTGTTATGAATGAATTGCTGTTGCATGTTACATGCATTATATCATGTTACATCCACACCTAGACTCTCATTTAGTTTCATCTGGATATCTGTCTTATACAGTATTGTAATACCCTTTTGGTCTCCTATCTGTAGTCCTCAATCTCAAACTTTATTTTAGATATGAATGGATTCTAAATGCCATTTGTTTCCAATCTCGGTTTGTTGCAGCAGTCCCCAGTCTCCTCGGACCTTATCTATCTTGTCAGTTTTGCACTTTCTGCAAACATTGACACAAGAACGAACCTCCTTGGGACCTAGCTCGCTGCCACTGTCCATTCTAATATTTCCTTTCTCACAATGATTGTTAGTTGTCTGGTTCTTCATTATCTAAATAACTACCTTCCAGGTATTGTTTTTTTTCCCTCAATCTAGTACTGCATATAGTAATTGTCATTGATGGGAACAGTATCAAAGGCTAGATTCACAGGCATATTGTCTTTTCAGCATTACACACAAATTTGGCATTGATTGCTTGGGAGGGTTTTATATTTAAATTTCTCCATGTAGCATTATGTAAATGAAACTTGTATAGATGCTTTTGGGTAGGTCTTCAAATTTCTGTGCCTCCCTTGTCAGCAAAGATGATACATATAGCCTTCAAGTAGGAGTGCATTTTGGTTTGTATATTCTGTACTTTATTAGATTTAATGAAACTTGAGCATAATGTGCACTAATGAAGTGTGTGTCCATTTGTTGATACGTTACCTATTTCACTATAGCCTGAAATAAGCCTGTCAGAAATTTTAACTATGTACTGTACTTAAAATCATAAATTACATTGTTATAATTTACTAATTTGTTTATAGCAATTTATTAAAAAATATGGCACTTTCAAAAAATTTCTTTACAGGGTGTTCGTTTTTCGTGGAACGTTTGGCCATCCAGTCGAATTGAAGCAACTCGCATGGTAGTGCCTGTGGCTTGCACATACACTCCATTGAAAAAGCGTGATGATTTGCCTCCAATCTGCTATGAACCACTCAAGTGTACGCAGATGCAGTGTGGAGCTATCTTGAACCCTCTTTGTCAGGTTAGAAAATATTTGTTTATGTATTTAATTCTAGCACAATAATATTAACATCTTATGGGTTGTTGGGTTTTGATTCATTTTATTTTGGAAAAAAATTCAATTCAAAATGTTGAACGTTTTCAATATTTTGTTTGAATCATGTTTGAATCAAACATTCAAAAGCTGTAAATTCTTTCAGCTTTACAGCTTTCTTTTTTGTTAATTTAATTGAATCTTCCTGGTAGTGCAGTTTGTGTTTGTATCATACATTTTTTATAAGTGTAAGTGATTACTGTACTTGATTCATTTGATTGGCATACCTTCTCTTTCAGGTGGACTTCAGGTCGAAGATGTGGGTATGCTGCTTCTGCTTCCAGCGTAACCCCTTCCCCAGCAGCTATGCTTCCATTAGTGAACAAAGCCAGCCTGCAGAACTATTCCCTTCTTATTCTACCATTGAGTATACTATCATGGTTAGTTACGTTGTGTAATTTCACTCCTGCAAATACTAGTAACAGAAAATGTTTGCGTGTAAAGCACTGTGTATTAGGCCACATCATTTAGTATGTGTAGTTAACAGGTACTAGGGAAGTGGACATCTGAAATTTTGACAAATGTATACTGTATGTAGAGCAAGAATGTCGGAAAAGAATATATAGATATTAAAAAAGTTTAAAGTAAGGAATACAAAGTTGCAATTGAGTAAAATTAAGTAATTGTAAAAAAAAAATAATGGGAGAGAGTTGCTGAAATTAAATATTTAGGTGACGGGGAAAATTGGCAACAACAAGGTTTTACTGCCATCTGAGAGCCAGACTACTCTATTTACTTCCACAAGTAGCCAGGGCTAATTGGTTCTAGTCCTACTGTTTATATAAATAGTAAGTTATTGGAATTTACTAAACAGATTACCATACCCATATATCTTGAACTCCATTGAGTAAACTTTAATTGATTTAAGGTACTTTTATCCACGGTGCACTGAAATATAAAGGTTTTGATCATGCAAGAAATAAGGTGGTGGTAATATATATACAGTAAATAATAATTGCAATGGCAGTTGCCTCAAGAGTTAAAGGTTATCACATTCTGAATGTCACCATTGCTGTAATAGTTTTTCATGAACAGTACTGAATATTACCGGTACTGTTCATGAAATAAGTGCAGCAGCATTTGAGTAGGAATTATTTTTCTTCAATAATTTAATTCTCAATAAATTGTTAACATTTCTCAGAGGCAGCAGAATATGCCCCCAATCTTCTTATTTGTTGTGGACACGTGTGTTGATGAGGAAGAACTTAATGCACTGAAGGAGTCCATCACCATGTCTCT
The DNA here is from genome assembly GCA_020271785.1 of Procambarus virginalis. Lineage (NCBI taxonomy): Eukaryota > Metazoa > Arthropoda > Malacostraca > Decapoda > Cambaridae > Procambarus > Procambarus virginalis. Next base: position 23,150,672 of record WNGS01164437.1, read on the forward strand.
CTCCCTGATGCCAGCCAGCGCCCTTGTTGGACTTATCACCTTCGGCCGCCATGTCCATGTAAGTTGATGTGATCATTGCAGTTGAGAACTTGACATAAGAGGAAACTGCAGAAGGCCTATTGGCCCATATAAGGCAGCTTTAATATAGAATTCTGTGGACACTTGTACAGTATATATACATATACAGTATATGGTGGATCATTTATCTTGTATCTTATTAAACTAAATCGTGTTGTTGGGAATAGTTCTCGTCTTTTGAGGGCAGAATTATGCTCATTATACTATTGGAACAAGTCAAATGATCACCATCTTTCCATAGGATGTGCTTGGTTCCAGCTCTTAAATTTTGTGAAGAAAATTATATTTTTGCTCTAGTGAAATTTATCATCAGGTCCTATTGTAAAGGAATTAACAAAATAAGGTGGAAGTTGCAAATTAGTTGTACCATATTTTAATTGTGTGAGAGTTTGAAAAGTGTAAGAGTTGCCATTACCAGTCTCTTGGTGTTACAGGTTCATGTTCTGGCAAATGAAGTGATGAGGAAGCAGTATGTTTTCCCTGGAGGAAAAGATCAGACAGCAAAAACAGTTCAAGAGTATTTGGGTGTTGGACTTAAGACTGCAACACAGACTCAGGTAAGTTTAGTTAAAAATGTTAGTGCATAAAACTGGGAAAAAACTTGCTTTTAAAGATATCAGGTGTGAGTAGCATTGTCATTAACTACATAATAAAAATAACTACAATATAATCGGTTTCATTATTATGAATTAATTTACAAAGTTATTACTTGTCATCTAATTATTACCCATATAAAAAAAAATTCTAGTGAAGGTTATAATTTGATGTGCTGTATTAAGATTGAAATCTTATTTATCTAAGATTTATCTAAATTTGAATTGATATTTATCTAAAGTTGAATTGGCCAGCAGTTATTGATGTTATTGTTTACCTCTTTCTGACCACATCATTTTGACTAATGATGATGTTAGACATCAGTCTTATTCAATTATGGTCTCAAATACAATAATTGGCAGAAATCCTTCAGTCCACAGAATTGTTTAACAGTAACATGTGGGTGGGCATGATGGAAAAGTGTAAACACTTCCAAGTTTAGTAGTATATTTCTAAGAAAGGTTTACTGCTTGTCTGTCTGGATAGTATGGAGGATGAGGGGGAAAAATCTCTCTTCAGTCAGGGTCTTCTGGTAGATATCTATCATATGATAAGTTGAAATTTAAAATATACTCTGTAAACTTCTTCCATAGTGTTTGAAAAATTTGTGGGATAACTACTTTTAGTATTGTTTAGAGTGGTTATTCATTGAGAGCACAACTTAGAGAAGTAGTTGGTACTGTGGGAAACCCATTAAGCATAACTAAAACAATTATCCAAGTTTAAAATTAAAAATTCAGTAAATTTGGTGATAAATGGCTAAAATTTGAGTACTTTTTCAGAAATACCTGTACTGATATGACGTGAACCTAGACTAAATCAGGAATAATGTGTGTTTTAGAGGGCTTACTTTACTGATTGTTTTTAAATACAGTATAATTTTGCATGGCCCCAGGCCAGGCTCAGGAGTAGAACAACTCCTGAAACCCCCTCAAGGTATGCTCCAGGTAATTTGCAGGAATTTTTTGTTAAGGTTATTCTTTATTCGAGCCACACATAAATGTTGTACTGTATTTTGCTCGGTCTCAAAAGATGTTGGGTACTGTAGTTGTAGTACCTAGGAATGCTAAGTTATTCAGTTTTGAATTTAACCAGTTCACTTTTCCTGTGCTTCTTTGTTCAGTTTTCCATCTGGTGATTTGTGTTGTACGCAGACAATAAGTCACAATAACATGACTGAAAGTTATTCATGTCTCTCTTCACCCATAGGCCATCAGTTTTCTTTTTGTTAACTCTTATGGTATACTTCTTACCATCTTGAGTTTTCATCTTGTATATTGACTGTGTAAAACACACTACATGTGATAATGGTTCAGGATAGACTGAAATATCACTTCATCAATTTTTAGAGGTGTAGGTTGGGTGTCTAATTGTTACATGTTTAATAAAGTATTGATGTCAATTTATTGTAATTCTGTGGATGTTGTAGATGCCAGGCCAAGCTGCACCTGCACCACAGCCAGGTCAAATGAATAACAGGTTCCTACAACCAGTTCAAGAATGTGAGATAATGTTACAAGATATTCTGGCTGATCTACGTCGTGATCCCTGGCCAGTCATGACAGGCAAACGTCCTCTGCGAGGCCTCGGGAGCGGCATTGTCAATTGCTATTGGATTACTGGAGGTAAGGTTTAAAATTGCAGATATTAGAGTACTGTGTGCACTTCTTGAATTCATACAATGCATCAAAATTTGATTTCTCAACAATTATATCTTTGATTGGCTCCTTATTTGGCAGGAACATTAGAATTTCCAAAACTAGAATGGTGATAGAGTAACTTAATGCCACATTGTCATGATTATCTTGTACTGTGTGTGACTTTCAACAAAGTAGGTGTGAGGACCATTTTATTTTATGTCTGTAGTGGAGTAAATTCCTCTGACTCCTGTTTGCATGCTCAGAGTTTCCTCCTCTGTCAAGTCTTACCCTACTAGTTATACGGTAACGATATTAATGTATACTTTACTAGTTTTAAAATTTTATTCCTCAGGGCATGTTACCCAAATACCGGTGCCCGAATTTTAACATTCCTTGTGGTGCCTGTTCCTATGGCCCTGGAATGTTGTGGACGACGACCTGCGTAAGCCTATTAGATCTCATCATGATATTGAAAAGGTATTTCATTTTTATCATTCTTCTATCTTTTAAAAGATAAAATTTAATAATGAGAATTACAGTATTCGCATCTTGTGCAATGCCTTGTTTATTGAGGAGAGGTTGAATTATGTGCTAGTAGCCATCTTTCCACCTGTAACATTTCCTGTTGTAAATAATTTGTTGCATATTGATTTCTCTAGCTGCACAAAGTGTTGATATTCAAATTTACATAATTTATAAATACACTGGAGTGCAGTAGAACATGAGCTTCATGTTTACCCACCTGGCTTTTACACTGTTGTTATAAAACTGCCAATATAGTAAGGAAACAATTATAAAACATTTATGGGAAGCTAATAGTGCTTTTTGATATAACTTTAAATAAATTTAATATTAGCATTGTTTCACAAGTTACTCGTCTATTAGGCCCATTTGCATGTTCCAACACCTAATTATTTAATAAATGACATTTTAGTCTGTCCTGGTCCCTTGTAAAGTGTTAATAAGGGTTCTAAACTGACTGAAAGGTTATTATTTTCATGGGTGGCTTGGGTTATTTTTTCAGCCAGATTTTTAACATAATCTTTGCACACAGTTTCTTCTTGTGATTGCGATGGGTTGTTACAAAACTAGCTGAACTTGAAGTTTTGTCTAATAATGCAGTTTAGGTCTTGAGGATTTATGCAATAGTTATACAATTAATTAATTCAATAATTTAATTAATAATAATTTTGACCAAGTATTCAGTATGTTGTCTGCAGCTGGAATTAGTCCTATAGTACTGGTTAATTTTGTTGAGTAATTACTATCATAAAGTGGTTTGGATGTATATGTGTAAATGAATGTAAAATTGCTTTTGTTATAGATTTCTCAAATGACGAACATTAACAACTATTCAATAATATCTCTGATTTACAGGATAGCTGTCAATATATGAAGAAAGCCATTAAGTTCTATGAAACACTTGCCAAGAGAGTATCTGATAATGGTCACGTTGTGGATTTGTATGCCTGTGCCCTGGACCAAGTGGGATTACATGAAATGAAGTACTGTACTAACTACACAGGGTAGTCACATACATTCTCTTAGTGTGTTACAGATTTAAATGCATAAAATTTGGAAACATTTCCATACCCTCTATGGCTAATCTGCATGGTATGCAAATTCCTCTTGTTTTGGCTTGAAACTAAAATGATTATTATATTACATCATTATATAACAGTTGTATTCAGAAATATGTTGAGGCTTATAAAACTATTTTTGTATTTTTACATTAATTGTTTATATCATATAATGTTTTAAACATGGATCTCGGTAAACAATTTTTCCTTTTCAGTGGCCACATGGTTCTTGGAGATTCATTCAACTCGTCACTGTTCAGGACAACATTCCAGCGTGTGTTTGCCCGTGATGAAAAGGGCAATTTGGAAATGGCTTTCAATGCTACACTAGAAGTCAAAACTTCCCGAGAACTCAAGAGTTAGTATATTTTGTTGATATTCTGTAAACACGTTGTTGAATATTTAAAGTCTCTAAAGTAAAGTGGACGTGTTATGGAGGACACTAAACAGAAGAACGCTATTAAATGTATGCTACTTCAGGAACATTTAACTACAAAGTGTTATATTCTGTTTTTATAAACATTGGATCATGTTGGACTTGTTCATTTTTTACAGTATTGTAACTTCTTATTGGAGGTACATGTTGAATTTAAGGATTTATGTGCTATTGTTATACTTAGATGGGATAAGCTGCATGGTTGTATGGCGTGATATAAACTTCATCTTTCACAGTTGCTGGAGCCTTGGGTGCGTGTGTGTCAGCCAATGAGAAAGGCCCAAATGTTGCCGAAATGGAGATTGGAATTGGTAATACGACCAAATGGAAGCTTTGTGGCTTGAACCCTAATACTACAGTATCTATATTCTTTGAAATTGCCAATCAGCAAGGGTCAGATATTCCTGGTGGGAGAGGCCATGTACAGTTCATCACCAGATATCAACACCCATCTGGCCAAACAAGATGCAGAGTTACCACCGTTGCTAGAAAGTAAGTACTGTACTTTATTTTTTTGCGTATTTTGTGCAACTATTTGGAGGTAGCAGAACCAGTTCACCTTGGTTTCCCAGCATATCAGTACCATAAGGGAAGTATAATAGGTCATTTGTTCAGTGATCACCATTTGTTTGGATGTACCTACCAGTGTCAATTAGTACTGTTTTCTCCATTTCAACATTGCTCTAAGTAATGACTGTTATTTCCTTCACCACATAAAGCTTGTTACCATTTGCCAGTCAGTGTGTATTAGCAGGTTCTGTAAAATTTTACTAGGTCTAGCTAGTCAACTGGTAAAGTACATTAGGAATGTTCAAGAAAGAGCTTATTGGGAACCATTTAAAGGAGACATTTTATTTCTTCCTAAATTTTTGTAATGGTTTCACTAAAAAGTCGGTGTTTTTTTTTAATAAACTGGGTGTATGTAAATAAAAACGGAAAATTTAACTAGCTTTTTAGCCCTACTATATTCGGATAAAAGTATATTATAGAAACAGAAGTGTAGCAGTCAAAGGTTAAATCAGTATTATTAAAGACTGTGAGTATCGAGCAGCTTGTGAAGTTCAAAGAACAGGCATTCAATAAATTTATATACTCTCCAATATGTATGACTTGACCCAAATTCTCAGTTTTGGCAGACAAGGCAGCTAGTGAAGTAAAATATATACTGCTGTAATGGGAAGTTTTGGGCTGGACTACACAGAAAGTAACTTTTCAGGGCAGTTCACTAATGAAATATACATGTGTATACTCTACTGCCAGAAAAGAGGAAAATGAAGAGGAACGGGCAAGAAATAAGAATTTAAAAGACAAAGGGAAGGGAATCCACTAATGTAATGATCAAATTAAATAAAAAGCAGCAGCAGAATCACCACTGCAGCAAAATATTTACCCAGCTAAATGCCGCATCCTCCCAAAACTCCAGCTTTTCTATTTGTCATTTCAAGTTAAGCACTAATATTCTCCCTAACTTAGAGACTATAACTTACATCATTAGGGTGTTCATCCTCTGCATATTGCTCCAGTATTATGTGAATATAGTAGATGGATAGTTGAAATATAATGCAAAGAATCGAGGGGTTAAAGTGCATTGCACATTTGAAAAGTGAAGTTTTTAGGTGTGGATAATGAAATCTAACGAGGGTTGTCCATTGGAAGTCCTTTGTTATTTGATATTATAGAACAGCATTTCTCTAGTTGGGCAGACCCTCAAAGTGGCCAGCACTTCATAGCCCTTGGCTTTGACCAAGAAGCAGCTGCAGTACTAATGGCTCGTTTAGCTGTTCATCGCTCGGAAACTGATCAAGATGGAACTGATGTACTTCGCTGGGTGGATAGAATGTTGATTCGCTTGGTAAGTTATCCAATGAAGTTGGAAAGGAAGGTTTTTCTCATTGCATTGTAATGTAATTTTATGTACACAATTTTGTTTATCTTTAATTTTCAGTAAGTCTTTGTGCACCAGAAAGTTTATATATTAATGAACTACTGTGATAAAGTGCTTCAGGTTTTTTCAATGACTTGATGTTAAGTACTATAAATCTTTTCATTTAGTTGTTCTAGCCAGATAATATTGCAAGAATTTTTGAAGTATATAAATAAATGTTTCATGATTATGAAGAGTTAAATTCACATTCATAATTATATTTTCAAACATTAATGATGTTCTTGTGATTTTCAGTGTCAGAAGTTTGGCGAGTTTACTCCTAATGATCCCAATAGCTACAGATTCCAGGAGAACTTCAGTCTGTATCCTCAATTTATGTTCCATCTTAGACGGTCACAGTTCTTACAGGTCTTTAATAACTCTCCAGATGAAACTTCATTTTACAGGTAATTATTTGCAGTGTGTACTTTGTGTACACACAGTGTGTATATTTGTGTGTGTTTATTTTTTCAGCAGATAATGCCAGACTCTGCCTTTGATACTATAATTGCACCATGTAATTTTCTTTAGTACACGCTGGTGGATATTAACGAGTATAGAGTAGAATACATTTAATTGCTTTAAACTAAAATGTGGATCATAAAAGATTTGTTCTTAGCGTATATGTAACTTCTGTTTACTTCTTATACAGTAATATGCACTATGTAATTAATTGCCAGACTAATATTTTCATTATTCATTGTCATTTAACCCTTAAAGTGCGCATCACGTCATATGATGTGTTGGAAGTTGTTCCAGTCAACTGCTCATCACATCATATGACGTGTTGGAGTACTACGCAAGTTTTAAACGGCCCACGGATACACGGGGTTCACCACACCTTCATCAGGGCTCTTGTAAACAGACGCCATTTTTAAAAAAATCGTGGGCCAAACTCCCGGGTGTTAGGGGCCTCAGTATTGAGTGAGCAACCAAGCCTGACGCATGCAGCATGAGCTAACAGCACTGCTGTTCAGCTTGTGACCACAGCATCGCCTAAATATGCCATAATATACTTGTTCATGCTATTATGTAGCGATGATATTATTATAGAAGACCCATGACTGTGATAAAACTGACCAGGGTTCTGATAATAGCATGGATTGTGGTGATATTTAGCGCTGTGCGCCATGGAGGGAGGAGTAATGCTGTGGGAGGGAGGGTGGTGGCGATATCTTCTGACTGTGTGTGGCCACCTTTTATTGACTGCACTCACCATACCAGCCTGGTGGTTCGCTATGGTGAACACAAATGTAGATACTTATATATAACGTGTGTATAGAGGGTATAAACAGCAAGAGGAGTAAGTTGGGAGCCGCCATTTTGGTGAGGGCGGTGGCGTCGTCTGCACGGCGCCACCGTGCAGACGACGGTGTTGTTTACTGGTTACCACGATGGTCTTTGGGCACCATACCAGTTTACTTGTACAAGTATGGTGAATAAAACAGGTAGATATTTATATATAATGCGTGTATATAGGGTAATACCACCTCAAACAGTATTGTTGTAGGAGAAATATTAGTGCGTCTGGCCTTGAGGGCGGCAACCATCAGCCGACTGTGTGAGATCCTACGTCTTTGTGCCTTTACTCACCATACAAGCTTAGATGTACAGTTATGGTGAACAAAACATGTAAATACTTATATATAACGTCTGTATATAAAAGCAAAAACAGTATGGTGGGTGGAGAATGGTGGCAAGTCAGGTGAGGTGAGGGAGGGAGGGAGTGGCAGCCAGTGGCGGGCTGCCACTGCCTGTCATTGCCACTGCCACTGCCACTCAGCATACCAACTTAGTGGCTCGTTATGGTGAACACGAATGTAGATACTTATATATAGCGTCTGTATAGTGAATAAAAGCAAAAACAGTATTGTGGGAGGAGAATGTGGGCGAGTCAGATGACTTGAGGGAGGGCGTGAGTGGCTGGCTGGTACACGGCGGTCACTCCTCGTTACTTTTTGACTCATAATAGCAACTTAGTGGTTCGTTATGGTGAACAAAACATGCAGATACTTGTATATAACCTGTGTATATAGTGTAATAACCGACAAAGTATTTGTTCACTGATGAACATAATTGAATCAACAATATGCACACCATATTTTTGAGTACAGCGAAGATTCACTCATTTTATTATATAAATATATCAAACTACACACTATTGAATAATATTACAGCAAAAAAACTATGAAAAATCAATCAGAGACATTGAAATAATTAGGTAATTATCTCTTTTGTGGCAACTCCGGCCTGACAGCTGGCGATCAACAGACCGCCTGGGACGCACGCTGAGTCAGTGCCTGTTTTTTGCCAGACTTCCCGCCCTATAGTGGGCAATATATGCCACTTACGATTTTTTTATTATTTTTCCCGTGATCAGTGAACACAAATTATAACAGGTTAGGAAGAAAAAATATTTTTTTTTTTTTTTCAAAATTACATGCGCCTGTGGGGAACAAAGGATATTATACCCCTAGCATGTTAAGGGTAAAAATACTAATAATTGTTAGTCAGGTGTTTAGAAGCAGTTGGGGAAGGTGGTGACCAGCCAATGAAGGTATCTAACCTGCACGTGTACCAAAGAAAATTACACAGTTAAATTACAGTATCACAGGCTTAGTCTGGCATTATTTGCTGAAAAAATTGAAGTAGAAGTTCACATGGTGTTTTCTGCTTAAAATCAAAACTATGGATGCATTCAGTATTATTTATTGCTAGTTCTAAATAACTTAAAAAGTCAGCATAGTCCACAAGTTGGATACACAGAGGTCCTAGATTTAGTGCATAAAATTATATCTCGGATCCTTGGGTTCCAACCTTTGCGGAATAATGAGTTTTATTTGTATGCTGTTGTCCTTTACTCTTTCATATGTGAACCTCAGAAAGACATTGGTTAGGATTTATGATGTAATATGCATGGATGCATCTTTCCATTCAATAACTGTCCAGTCCTTTTGTTTTTACCTTGTGATTTTTACTGTCTCTTTACCCTTTTGGCTTTGGAGTTCATTTATAAATTAATAAAATTTACAAAACTGAGAGAATACTGTACATATTAGCAAAGGTCAATATATCCTACACATTAGGAAATTGGTGATAAGGATTTATGACTTAAATTGACAGTATTTTTACATGGTGGAGCAATGGGGGTTTAATTTTGAAATTAATCTGTTTACAGATGTATGTTAAATCGTGAAAGTGTGACCGAGTGCCTCACTATGATCCAACCAGTTTTGTATAGTTATTCATTCAACGGGATTGAAGCGGTCATGTTGGATACGTCGTCCATACAGCCCGACCGCATCTTGTTACTGGACACCTTTTTCCACGTGCTCATATTTTTGGGAGAGGTGAGTAACTAGAAATGCTGCTGCTTTAAATTTTTATGAAAGAAAATGTACCGTGTGGTTTTTGATTGTTTGTATACTGCACATTATTTTTATGCATACATGTGTATGTATTATCCACATTTTGATTGTTCTTAAGCATAAATGCAAACTGA
>WNGS01164437.1:23165425-23173731 GCA_020271785.1 Procambarus virginalis
GTTCATTTTCTGTGCAGAGTTTTTGTAACTGCACCATAGTACAAAGATTGATATACTAAGCAATTGGATGGTAGAATTATGTACCGTTTGCTTTAGTCCAAAAAAATTTAAGCTAAAAAACTTAAATATTCCTAGGCCTAGTATAGTGCATATGAGTACTATATTAGGCATCAGATATAGTGTATTAGGCCTGGGAAGGTAAGGTTAGGCTTTCCAAAATATAAATTCTTTTACAGTTTGTCCAAATTCAATAGAACGGATTTCATTCTAATTCACTTGTACTTCAGTATGCTATGTATTATGGTCCGTATTACTGCAAATGCTACCAAAACAGGAGGATGGGCTGTGTAATAAGACTTCCATATATTATGGTTGGATTGCTTTGGCCCCATCTCTTTGGACAACTAGTGGGGAATAGGCACCCACCAAATTCAGGATCCCATATGAGTCATCAGACCTACCACTGGAGGGACCACAAAGGATGGTTTTTGGGATGAAAGGGAATCTTTGTGCTGGCTCTCTTTAGCCCTCAATTGCTACCTTGTCGGTGGTAATTAATATAAATTCACTTATCCAGACTATATGGGAAGGATCCTCTCACTGGATAAGCAGCACTTACTGGGAAGTCTAACTATATTTGTCTAGACTTAGACAAATGACTATATTTGCAATTTTTTGTCCCCCAACCAGCATAATTAAAATTTCCACTATAAATAAAATATAAACTTTAGCTTTGTTGTAGTTTGTGGTCTTGTTTGATACTGTAAATCTTTAAAATTTGTGTAACCTAATCTCGTGGTATCCAAATTTGTCTGGATATGGCAGTTTTGCCAGAATTATCTGGATACAATTCTGGCTGGATTACTCAAATATTTGGTTCAGTGGGCTTTGGATAACTAGGCTCATGTTCCATGATTCTGTGGTCCATCTTTGAAACTTTTAAAATGCTAAACAAACTTGAACACCACTTCCATGGAGTCTAGTGTAGCTTACACATTGGGAACAGCTAAAAGATCAGAAAATTGATGCATTTCACGTATTTGGAATAAACCCATGTAATTGCCTACCCACTAAAGCCATAAATGCTAGAACTACAAGAGTTAAAAATCTTGCTGGAATAACTTCAGGAATGATTGGGGGCGGGGACCTTTTTTTCATGCTTTCACAAGTGCTTTATAAAACATAACACCGTTAGTCAAGTTGCAACTCACCAGACCTCCACAGAACAGACAACAAATCCCGGCTCTCAACCTCTCCACTTTTTACCCTTCGAGCTTTCCAACGCAGGCCTCTTACAAGCTCTCGGTCTCCAGCCACCGTAAGCACTTGTGTTCTTTATCAGACTCCCTCAGCCGCACGTGACAAGCATCCTTGTCTCGACCTATCACGACATCATTGTATCATTTCTAATATCTTATTGTTGTAGCCAAACTACTGTATATGAAATAAACACAAAACCACCATCCTCTTTGACTGTTCTCGCCCTAAATCATGTGTTACCGATTTATCTAAAAATATTTGTTGATAATTACTTGATAACTATATTCCCAGTGAAATATAAAACATTCTTCAGATAATTGCAAAGGCTTTTTCCACCTTTGCTGTCAGTCCTATTACTGTGTATATATACTGTCACTGCATTTTGTTAGTGCTTTTGAAGACTTATTGAAATTAATATGAATTTAAGTTCTTAAGTATTTAGTGTTTCTTTTCATTGGTCATGTTTTCACATAATGCTATACACCTGATATACTAGTTTACAGTACTAGTACAGTATTAGGAAACTTGACCATGTACATGATACTTTTTAATATACTGTACTTCAGTGAATAAAATAGATACGTAAAATCCAGACACCACATGCCATTTTATTTGAAATTATGACTAATTGAGCATTTATTAATATAATAGTTGAGTGTGTCCTATTTCTATTTTTAAACATATAGCAATTAGAATGTATAGGGTTGGGTGAATCTTTACTATAAGTTACCTGCCTTAGGTACCTATATCTCGGGCAAATTCTGATAATTACTGTCATACTGGTGGATGCCACCTGCTGACTACATTTGTGTAGTTTGTAGTTCTAACTTCTTGAAATTGTGTAGCTTTAACATGAGGTTAGGTTAAGTCTATAGTTTAATATGCTTATTATATATTCAGCTTAAGTCAACTACATTGTCTGTGTCGTTATGTTGCATAATGCATATGAGACATTGTCCATACCAAAGAGATTCTGAAGCTCTTATTCTGTACATCAAATACGCTTTATAATGGATGTTATGATAGTTGTAAGAGGCCAATGTCTTGAGAGTTAGGTGCTTCAGATGCTTTACATGTTGACTGAAGTACCTCCTTACCTCAGAATTATTGTAAGGTCATGAAAAACAATGAATTGCCTGCAGTATTGTAATTTGTCTACTTCACTTGTAGCTTGATCCAAATTTGCTTTGCCTACTGGGTAAATTTTAGTACCTGAGCCCTTGCGTGACTATATATATTCAGGAACACTGCAATTAGTCCCGGAGGACACGCACCGCTCCTGTGTCAGGTAAGTCCACTACGGGCTCACCATAGCCCGTGCTACTTGCCCCACTACTGTGCCAGGTAAGCTACGGGCTCACCATAGCCCGTGCTACTTGGAACTTGTTCCGAGTAGCTGAATCTATAACAACAACATGCAATTAGTTCATTTACGGACTATTCATGCCCGTGCCGCCACCTGGGTGGCTTAATCTTTATCAATCAATTAGTTCATCATCATTACTCACAGGATGGGTATGGATGTACATAACAAATTAACTAATTTAGCGCTAACCGTATTTTGTGTCCTTGTAACAAATAATACAAGCCTTACAACAAATTCTACAAGCCTATCGACGCCCAAACCGGATGCCATTTTGCAATATGTTTGGGCCATAAGCTGAGGCAGTGTATAGTAGTTATGATACCAGAGGACCGTTTACTAAGTATAGGATAACATTTATAAGGACACTATATGTCCCTGAGCCCATTATGTGCCTTTGTAACCCTTTCCACTACCGCCCACGGGATGAATATGGGGTGCATAATAAATGAACTAAACTAAACTAACTATATGAAAAAAAACTATGACACTATATGACATCGTAAAGAGTTTGGGATAAACTAAATAGACAAATACTGAAAGCCTAAATACAAATTCTGTAATTGTACCTTTATCATGTTAACTTTAATAACCTTTTATTGTATTATAATTTGTATTGTATTTGTAGGAAGGAGCGAAAGACCAGGAAATTCAAATCAACGAATAATTACAATGTAATTGCATCATAACGATTACTTTAGCAATTGGTGATGATGGAGTCGTTATGGAGAGGCGGGAGTGTGCACACGTGTGGTGAGGGTGGGAGGGGTCGCCTCACTTCTCTCTCTGACTGTGCACACTTCCTGCACAAAAGTTAGATCTGAATCAGTGTGTGACCGGGGTCGGTGACCCCTATAATGGCAGGGGGCACCATGGATATACTCTCACGCCTCGCCAACAACACGTCCATTAGACAGGAACAGGACTTTACCCAAAACAGGAATGTCAAACGGACCTCTATGGTTCCTGAGTCCGGTTCTTCATGAAACTCGAGCGGGTATTTCCGTCATCCTCATCACATCAACAACAGGTTAGTGTCTTCACGCACTCCCGAATCATTAGTAGGGCCCTCGGTCGAGGCTTCAACACTGAGGCCCTAGTGTAACCCGTCCTCACACTAGGCTGGTTAAAGCAGCGGCCGTCATACACAGACAACCCGTCCATAGACTAGGTTGGTTAAAGCAGCGGCCGTCATACCCAGACAACCCGTCCATACACTAGGCTGGTTAAAGCAGCGGCTGTCATACCCAGATGCATTCATCAATTTTAACATACTGTGTGTTAAACATTGGTGTGTTCTCATATATAAATTAATATTATTATTCATAAAAAAATCTATGTATAGTTAGGCGAAGGTTAGGTTAAGTGTTTTATATTTTCTCAAATATAAATTTATATTATAATATGTTGTTGTTTTTGTTTTAGATTTAGCTACTCACAACGAAATGTTCATGTAGCACGGGCTATGGTGAGTTATAATCACAACAAAATCGTGAAGTTGTTATTTAGTCAGAGTTGATTTGTGTTTGTAATTTGGCAGGTATTTTCTCCCTTGATTCCATATATTGGCTTATCCTTAAACGGCGTGAAATCTTATTTCTATGAATTTAAAATTTAGATTTGTGAGTGTCTTTTAAACGGTATAATATACATAGGCAATCTCAAGAAAATAATATAAATTAGTGTTGAAACGTAGTGTGACAGCCAGGGTGAAGATACTGGAAAATCTTACACATATTATTCAATCTCATCTCCCTAATAGCTCTTATTTAAATGGTAGTTTGATATCCCATGTGTATTTTAAGGCTTCTTCAATGATTTTGTATTATACGATCTAAACAGTTTCTGTGCCTGAAGGAAATACGCCTTAGTATGTTTTTTTTAATAACTTTAAAGTTACAATAATAAATTATTAAATATATAGTTACATATTCAAATATAATAAATTTTATATAGTAACCAAAATAACTTACATAACGTAACTACATATAGTAACTATTTAATATATAGTTACAAGTAATAAATTCTTAGTTGTTTCTAATTATAATATAGAGATAAGCTTAGTTGATATCTTATCAAACATACAGCTTTCCAATAACTCATATTTGAGCAGAGTGAATTTAAATCTTATAAGTCTTAAAGATTGGCTTGTATAATTAAGTGTTAGATGAGTTAGGGTATTTTAACTGAGATATGTAACTAGGTCTACTGGCAGAAGTGTAACATATCACTGGGGGATTCCGACGGAGCACCTACCAATTAAAACAACGCAATAACCATGTAAAAAGAGCCGAGTACAAGGTTGACAAAGGCATGAAAGTTCAAGTATGTTTATTGAGACAAAAAAAAATACATTTCAGAGGGATAGAGTAGCTTAAGCTATTTCTACCCCCCTCTATTTCAAGTCCCTCAAGGGGCGCACAAATTTAGTGAGTACAAATACACAAATCACAATACAAGAATCCCATTTAACATTGCAGGTTAATAGTAAGCACAGCATATAAGTGTTACACTCTTGGGACAAAATTCTTGTAGTTCCTACGTATTCTATCTATCATACCATTATCATACATCCAAACAATTTGATGTGGTACACTACTTATTTCCTTATTTCTATAGTTATCAATAAGTTGACACTAATACATAATGTTCTAAGGTGTGGGCGTGCGGCATACTACATAATTTACACTCCTTATCTTTTTCACTGACATCAACACCGTATTGCCAGATATATTTGTATGCAAGGAAACTATGTTGGACATGTTGTGAACATGAAAGAGAAGTAAACAACACCGCACTAAGGAGAGGACCGCCTCCAGACTTGTAGCATGAACAGAGGGTTATGCTAGCGACAAGAAAATTATAATTAGTGGGGGTGAGAGGAAGGGTGCGGGTCCAGCCCCTCCCTTTTAAGTGCTCCAGCGCATTGATAATTTTGTAACTAGCGTCAAACATTGTTATTTGCTTAGCTAAACGAACTAGAGAGTTCAGTTCCTGAACCGATTATGTGCCTCTGTATCCTTTACACCACCGCCCACGGGATAGGTATGGGGTGCATAATAAAGAAAGAAATCGAATCCAGCCCATGCGCGCGCAGCCGAAGCGACATGGGCGGCGGGCCTATTTCCTTTTTTTATTCAGTTTGTTTTTTGTGTTCATTCATAATTCATTAGTTTGTCCTTCATACAGAAACCTTTCCGCTTTCAAGCAAGACCATTTTCTGTGCTTGAAGGAAGCACGTCTTAGTACTTTTTTATAATTTTAAAGTTACAATAATAAATTCTTAAAAATATATATAGGTACATATTCATACATAATAACTTTTATATAGTAACCAAAGTAACTAAATATAGTAACTATTTAATATAATTACAATAATAAATTCTTAGTTGTTACTGGTTATAATATCGATCTAAACAATTCTGTATAAATATAACTTCAAATTCATAAGAATATCTGTAGCGGCGTAGTCTAGTTCTTGATGTGTGTATTTGTGTGGGTGATTAGATATGTATGTGTATGTATATGTGTATACGTATATATATATATATACATGTATGTATGAGGGTGTGTACATGTGTATACAACATTGATAATTTTGTAACTAGCGTCAAACATTATTATTTGCTTAGCTAAACGAACTAGAGGGTTCAGTTCCTGAACCGATTATGTGCCTCTGTATCCTTTACACCACCGCCCACGGGATGGGTATGGGGTGCATAATAAAGAAAGAAATTGAATTGTAGTCTAGTGTTAGTGCCCGCCTGATAAAGTTCATGGGTCGGTCGCTGGGAGAGTGACATAAATACTTCAAAGTACCCAAAATGTTCTGAACTCTGTATTGCACACATGTCAGGAACTAGGCTTGGTCATCTCAGTAGAGAAAACAAAGATCCTGAACCGACGCCCACCCAGGCGGGGTGGGGCCGTTCGCAAAATGCAGTTGCATGATGGCTCTCTGCTCGACTATGTAACCAGATACAAATACCTTGGTCTTGAAGTTCCACTGTACCGCAATGTTGTAGCCAGACTGGGTCGCCAATGTAGAGAGAGGCTCCGTGCTCTCAAGGCTGTGGCAGGCTACCATCCAAGCTATGGTGCAAATGTGAGAATTGTCAAAATGATGTATCTCTCATATATTAGGTCTCTGATTGATTATACTGCACCCATGCTTGCTCTAGTGCCTGAGAGAATGCTTGGAGGGCTGGAAAAGATGCAAAACGAAGCCATGAGGATTATCCTCGGATGCCCCCGTACAACTAAATTACTAAACATGAGGAAGGAACTGAATATTTCATGTGTAAGTGATCGTATCACTGAAATTAATGCTTTAATTGGTATCAAGATGCTTAGGCTAACCCACCCTAACCCCTGCACTGAAGCCCTCCAAGCCTTCTTCCTTGAAGGTCAGCATCCCTCCAAATGGATTACTGTAACTGCCAATGTGCTCAGAATGTATAACTTTCATCACCCCCACCAAGAGCGACAACAACAACACTTTCCTGCCCCATGGGAGATCACTCCTTTCCAAATTACTGTTCCCCCTTTCCCACCCAAGAAGCTGATTAAAGAACAGGCCTTGCTTCGACAAGAAGCAAAGTACAATGCCTTAAGCCAAATTGATGCTTTAGTCAGAGAGCGCTCCCTTTCCCAGATTATTTACACTGATGGATCCTTGCATCAGTCCTATGGTGCAGCTGGAAGTGCAGTTGTTGTGACAGGGAGAGATGGTTCCATCTCCCATGAGTGTGGAGCGAGACTAAGTAACTGGGCCTCCACTCTTCAAACAGAATTGGTTGCCATAATCCTTGCACTAGAGCGCGTATATGAATCCAAAGTTGACACGCTAATTGTAAGTGACTCCTTGTCATCCTTGACTGCCCTCAGCTCCCCAAGGCATAACTGTGACGTGCTTATCTCTGAAGCTAGACACAGATATAGTGAAATAATCAATGATGGAGTCAGAGTTTGTCTCCTGTGGATTCCTTCCCATATTGGTCTCCGAATGCATGATAGAACTGATGAGCTAGCCAAGACTTTTGCTCGTAAAGAGGGAATTGATTACCAACTTGGACTGCCTTTGAGCAGCCTGAGGGCAGTAATATCCCAGGAACATCAACTAAATTTCGGAGGCTTGAGGCAAAGTGAAATTCACACCAGTTACTCCATCTATCATCATTCTATTATGCATGAAGAACCGCACGTCTATGGGTCATCCAATAATGTTAGCAGACTTCTAGATGTTACCACTGCTAGGCTTAGGCTCGGCTACAAGTACCTCTGGGAGTTTGTAACATCTGCTGATGTAGATTTGACTAAATGTAAACTCTGTCAGCAGAACTATTCGCATACTTTGCGTCATTATATAATGGAATGTGAAAAAATTGCGGAATTTAGAGATAACACCATCAATAGTGTCCAAGAAATGTGTAAGTACTTCATTCACAATGATGTGCTGCCCGAAATTTTAGCGAAGTATCCAAAATTTGCTTACTGTCGGTAATGCATGCACATGACTGTAAAGCTGCCGCCCAGTTGGGTGGGTGTGCAGCAAGACTAGTAACTGTGTGACTCACTATAGATGTAAAGTGCCTTGTATAGTGACTGTTGTGAGCCTCTTGTAATGTCACTTGTGACACCTCTTTGTGTCACTTGTGACACAAAGATTCTTGATGTGTGTATT
>WNGS01164437.1:23174731-23210325 GCA_020271785.1 Procambarus virginalis
CTGGGAGATGAAATACTTCAAGAGTCAGAGAAAGAAAAAGACTTGGGGTTGATATCACGCCAGACCTGTCTCCTGCGCCCATATCAAGAGGATAACATCAGCGGCATATGCCAGGCTGGCCAACATAAGAACGACATTCAGAAACTAGTGTAAGAAATCATTCAGAATTTTGTATACCTCATATGTTAGGCCAACCCTGGAGTATGCAGCCCCAGCATGGACTCCATATCTAGTCAAGGATAAGACCAAACTGGAAAAAGGTTCAAAGGTTTGCCACCAGACTAGTACCCGAGCTGAGAGGTATGAGCTACGAGGAGAGAGTACGGGAATTAAACCTCACTTCGCTGGGAGACAGAAGAGTTAAGGGGGGACATGATCACCACATTCAAGATTCTCAAGGGAATTGATAGGGTAGATATAGACAGTCTATTTAACACAAAGGGCACATGCACTAGGGACACAGGTGGAAACTGAGTGCCCAAATGAGCCACAGAGATATTAGAAAGAACTTTTTTAGTGTCAGAGTCGCTGACAAATGGAATGCATTAGGAGTGATGTGGTGGAAGCTGACTCCATACACAGTTTCAAGTGTAGATATGATAGAGCCCAATAGGCTCAGGAACCTATACACCTGTTGGTTGACGGTTGAGAAGCGGGACCAAAGAGCTAAAGCTCAACCCCGCAAGCACAACTAGGTGAGTACAACTAGGTGACTAGGTGAGTACACACACACACACACACACACACACACACACACACACACACACACACACACACAGGCATGTGTGTGTGGCAGGACCAAAGAGCCAGAGCTCAACCCCCGCAAAGACAACTAGGTGAGTACACACACACACACCACACACAGGCGTGTGTGTGTGGCAGGACCAAAGAGCCAGAGCTCAACCCCCACAAACACAACTAGGTGAGTAGAACTAGGTGAGTACACACACACACACACACACACACACACACGCACACACACACACACACACACACACACACACACACACACACACACACACACACACACACACACACACACACACACACACACACTCAGGCGTGTGTGTGTGGCAGGACCAAAGAGCCAGAGCTCAACCCCCGCAAAGACAACTAGGTGAGTACACACACACACACACACACACACACACACACACACACACACACACACACACACACACACACACACACACACACACACACACACACACACACACAGAGTAAATACAGTAAATTAGTGAACCGCAACACAACGATACAGTGACTGACTCCAGAGTTTTGTGTAGATAGAAGAACACCTTAGTGAATCACCTAGTGGAAGCCGACGACGGAGCATCATCATCGACCATATGTCATCACTCATCTGGTTGTGTGAGCGGGAAACAATCTGGTAGGTACCCGCCTTTCTGGTCAATTAATCAGGTGTACAGTGTGAGGTAAAATAGTATCAAATTCTTGTTCAGGATATTATATATCTTTAAAATCTCAGCATGGCTCATTGGGTAGAAGTTACCGCTTACGGGAACTAGGGACACACTCACGCACGCACGCACGCGCACACGCACCCCACACCCCCACACACGCGCCCCTGATTAACACATTTCGTGGAAAAAGGATAAAAAACCTCCCATAATCCTCCCTCACTCTACCTGCCGTAAGCTGACCTCACCTCACCTCTCAACCCCATCCCCAGGCACACACGCTCTCTCTCTCTCTCTCTCTCTCTCTCTCTCTCTCTCTCTCTCTCTCTCTCTCTCTCTCTCTCTCTCTCTCTCTCTCTCTCTCGCTCTCTCTCTTGCTCTCTCTCACTGCTCTCTCTCTCTTGCTCTCTCTCTCTCCTTGCTCTCTCTCTCTCTTGTTCGCGCTCTCTCTGGGTCTCTCCTGTTCTCTCTTTTGCTCTCTTGCTCTCTCTCTCCCTTGCTACCTCTCTTGACAAGGGGCAAAATGGCAGGAGGCCGAAACAGGGTTATGGGAAGCAGCCAGGGCGAACAAACGCAGGAATTGCTACACCAAGTACTGGAGGAATTCATGAGGGAGATGAATGAAATGAGGATTACAATTAACAACCTGCAAAGTGAGCTGACATCAGCAAGGGAGGAGATCAAATCTCTCACAGCGAAAAATAAAGAGACCGAGCATCAGATTATCATCCAAAGGGAAGGTGGGAATGGTACATTGGAAGGAAATGCCTCTGTACCTGACACATTTGTGGACATATTGAAAAAGAGCTCAGAAGCAATGGCCACAGTGAGGGAGGTAGCCATGCAAGCTGCTACCTCACAGGAAGCAGCAAGGTGCACCACTCAACTGCTGGAGAGAAAGAGATCAGTGGTAGTTGTAGGCATCAAAGAACAGGAAGGATCCAACAGGCAAGAATGGAATGGCAAGGATAGAGAGGCAGTACATGGGCTACTGAAGGGGTTACAGATGGAAGAGGCTGCACACAACATTGAGAAGGTTTCAGGTTGGGCTGGTACAACAGGGACAGAAACCGACTTGTAAAGGTGGTGTTTGCAAACGAAACCACGAAGGAGGATATTCTAGAAAAGAAGAGTCGTCTCCAACATGTGGAGGGATACAAACAAGTATTCCTGCAGAGGGACAGGACGAAGGAGGAGAGAGCCAGGGCAGCAGAGGCAAGGAGGAAGCGCAGGGAGAGAGGAGCAAACCAGGAAATCACAGCCCCCAACACAGCAGTCCCAGAGACAAGAGGGGAACCCAAAACCAGCATCCCAGCAACACCAGAGGGGGGGGGGCAACACCACCAACCCCTCTGCATAGAAACCCTTTCTTCCCTCATCCTACCTGCCCCCACCCAACCCTCCCCTCCCCCCACCCCATTCTGACCCCGACACCCCATCCCCATTCTCATCATGTCCCCCCTCCCACCTTTCCCCCCCAGTCCCCCTTCCCCCTTCATCCATACCCTCCCTATTCCTCCTCCCCCCTCACCCCGTATCCTCCATGTCCCCGTATCTCCTTAACCCACACCCTACCCGTTCCCCCTTCCCTTAAACCCCCACCCCCCACCCCAAAACCCTCTGCTCCCTGCAAACCACCTCACAGGATCNGACCATGCACAACCCGAAGCCCAAGTGACACCCCCGGAGCCCGACCAGTTATGTAACCGGAACCCGATCAGTGTGTAACTGGAGCCAGACCAGTTGTGTAACTGGAGCCCGACCAGTTGTGTAACCGGAGCCTAACCAGTTGTGAAACCGGACCTTGACCAGTTGTGTAACTGCAAGTCTAGCATGAACGAACCGAACAAACAACCTCTGGAGCACAACCATGCACGAACTGAAGCCCGACCATGCATAACCGAAGCCCAAGTGACACCCCCATAGCCTGAACAGTTGTGTAACCAGAGCCCGACCAGTTGTGTAACCGGAGCCCGACCAGTTGTGTAACCGGAGCCCGATCAGTTGTGTAACCGGAGCCCGACCAGTTGTGTAACCGGAGCCCGACCAGTTATGTAACCGGAGCCAACCAGTTGTGTAACCGGAGCCCGACCAGTTGTGTAACCGGAGCCCGACCAGTTGTGTAACAAGAGCCCGACCAGTTGTGTAACCGGAGCCCAACCAGTTGTGTAACCGGAGCCCCACCAGTTGTGTAACTGGAGCCCGACCAGTTGTGTAACTGGAGCCCGGCCAGTTGTGTAACCAGAGCCTGGCAAGTTGTGTAACCGGAGCCTGGCCAGTTGTGTAACCGAAGCCCGACCAGTTGTGTAACCGGAGCCCGACCAGTTGTGTAACCGGAGCCCGACCAGTTGTGTAACCGGAGCCCGACCAGTTGTGTAACCGGAGCCCGACCAGTTGTGTAACTGGAGCCCGACCAGTTGTGTAACCGGAGCCCGGCCAGTTGTGTAACCGGAGCCCGGCAAGTTGTGTAACCGGAGCCTGGCCAGTTGTGTAACCGGAGCCTAGCCAGTTGTGTAACCGGAGCCCGACCAGTTGTGTAACCGGAGCCCGACCAGTTGTGTAACTGGAGCCCGACCAGTTGTGTAACCGGAGCCTGGCCAGTTGTGTAACCGTAAGCCTAGCACGTATACATCTCATCCCACCCCCACCAAGCCAGACAAACAGCCCCAGAACCCAACCGAACTACATTCCTAGCTCTGCCAAACACTTCCTTAGTGAATTTCCTAAAACCCTCCACTTGCCCTAGAATAGTGACTGTTGAGAGCCTCTTGTTGAATCACTTGTGACACAAAAGATTATTGATGTGTACTCACCAAGTTGTACTCACCTAGTTGTGCTTGCGGGGGTTGAGCTCTGGCTCTTTGGTCCCGCCTCTCAACCGTCAATCAACAGGTGTACAGTTTCCTGAGCCTATTGGGCTCTATCATATCTACACTTGAAACTTGTGTGTACTTGTGTGGGTGATTAAATATGTATGTGTATGTAAATATGTATACGTATATATGTGTATACGTATGAGAATGTGTATATATATGTATACGTATGAGAATGTGTATATATGTGTATACGTATGAGAATGTGTATATATATATGTATACGTATGAGAATGTGTATACGTATGAGAATGTGTATATATGTGTATACGTATGAGAATGTGTTAAACGAACTAGAGGGTTCAGTTCCTGACCCGATTATGTGCCTCTGTAATCCTTACAACACCGCCCACGGGATGGGTATGGGGTGTATAATAAAGAAATTGGGCTCTCAAAAGTAGCCCAAATCGCTACTTATAGCTCGATCTGGCAACACTGGTGTTCGCTTCCCCCGGCCTCTAACACTCTTCAGAAACTATAATAATAACGCTAATAATTGTATTCACACATCATTCATGCATTTGACACATGATTCCGTGAATTATTCATAGATACATACTGTATTTGTATAAAATAGTTACTATTCAGATGTTTTCGGGCACATGTCACTCAATTTGTTTGTCAAGGCATATATATTTTCTTAACTGGTTTTCATGTCAATAAAATTGGTAGATGTTTAATTTTAATTATTTGTTTAATTTCGCCAAGGTGAGACCGATATTAGTTCAGAATTAGTAATTTATTATGAACTGTCATTTTGTGAATATTATTGGAACCACTATAGACATTCACTTTCGGAATTGCTGTATTTTTCTTTTTTACCTGAATTTACCTAAGAGCCACTAACACTAGTGGCCTCGACGAGGACAGAAATCCGGCGGCCTGTCGAAGGTCCCCCATTTGCTTGATCTTTTCTAGCTGTCTCTTAAAAGTTAAACGTTTTTTGGCATTTACGATTTCAGCGGGTAGGCGGTTCCATGGGTTAATAACCCTGTGGATGAAAAGGCATCTACTGTTCTTATTCCTACAGTGTGGCTTGCTGAGCTTAAAACCGTTGCTCCTTGTTTGTGTTATATCTTACCTTTGAAGTCACAAGAAATTGTCCGGATTAACATCTCTAAATTGTTCAGTATAAGATTTCAATAAGATCTGCCCTATCATGGCTAGTTTGCAGTGTAATTAATAAACCAATGGCCCTCAACCGATCCTGATACGAGAGATGACAGCTCTGGAATTATTTTTGTAGCCTGGAGTTACACTTTCTCCAGAGCAGCTATATTCTTTTTTTTTTTTTTTTTTTTTTTTTTTTTTTTTTTGAGATATATACAAGAGTTGTTACATTCTTGTACAGCCACTAGTACGCGTAGCGTTTCGGGCAGGTCCCTGGAATACGATCCCCGCCGCGAAGAATCGTTTTTTCATCCAAGTACACATTTTACTGTTGCGTTAAACAGAGGCTACAGTTAAGGAATTGCGCCCAGTAAATCCTCCCCGGCCAGGATACGAACCCATGACATAGCGCTCGCGGAACGCCAGGCGAGTGTCTTACCACTACACCACGGAGACTGCAAATCTTCTGAAGAGAGGTTTCCATGGTTGAATACAGTAATCCAAATGGGGGCGCACCAGCAATTTATACAATTGAATTGCCACCTTCTTTTCCTTGAAGAATTAACATAATAAGCAGAGGTGATAAGATTACCACTTACAAAATACTAACAGGAATAGACCAAATTGACAAAGAGGAATTCCTGAAACCAGCAGCTTCAAGAACAAGAGGACACAATTTCAAGCTAAGGAAACAGAGGTGCCGAAAAATATTATACAATTTGTTTTTGCAAACAACAGTGGTAGATGGTTGTAACAAATTAAGTGAGAAGGTGGTAGAGGCCAAAACTGTTAGTAGTTTCATAGCGTTATATGACAGACTACTGGGAAGACGGGACACCACGAGCGTAGCTCTCAACTTGTAATTACACTAAGCTAATTACACATACTGTAGATAATTACACACATTACACACTGTGCTATCCCCAGAGTCGAACTAAATCTGTGTAAACACACTATGCAAATAAAGGGACTAGTCTATGGAACTCACTCCCTAACGAATTCAAAAGCTGTCCAACCTATGCCTTATTCAAAAGTAAAACCAAAAAGTACCTAATTTCATCCTCATAGTTTCCTACCTAGTGCTTCAAACTCGCACTGCATCTTGTGTTGATAACATTCAAATTTTATTGTAATGTACCTACTAATTTTCTTCAAATTTGTACAATGTACCTGTTAACAATTTTCAGTTTTCCCATAAAAAACCTACTTAAAATATCTGTTAGTTAAGGACCTGCCTGAAAAGCTATGCATGTCAGTGGCTTTACAAAAATGTAAAACATCAATGCTATGTTCTCTAATAAACCCACTGTACCTTCTTGTATATAAAATAAATAAATAAATTGTGCGAGTTTTGTATGGTGGGTGTTATAATTTGGCAGGAAGAGAAACGAACGTTTGATCCACATTTGTTTTATTAACAACCTTAGGTATACACAGCAGTGTGCTGCTCCCCTATTCTATATGAAAGATTACACAGTGTAGATCAAAAACTAGCTATAAGTTCATCTAATATTCCCATCTCACAGGATGGTTAGTCATACACGGAATCAGGAGATAAAATACCTGCCTCAATACAATAACAAATCAACTGACTAAACATCAACTTCACATTTTCCATAAGAGTTAAGCACTGAATCATGGAAACATTATACTATAATTACTCTTACCAGCTTTTACAACTCATCTCAATGTCTTTTCTTTTTTAACAAGCATTAGTTTACACAGCAATGTGCTCTGTATGAAGGACCAGTGTAGATAACAAAAAAAAAAGTTACAAGCTCAACCAATATATCCCACCTCACAAGACAATTAGCCCCCACTCTGCCCGTATATATAATTCTCGGTTCTAAACATGTCATAGCTCTTTATACTCGTGCTTTCTAGCCTTTGAGTGCCAGTAACTGCTTCTGTCTTCCCTAATTTCTTGAAATACTGCGGCTTTTACAGCAGAGATTGTGATGCTCATATTCAACTCAAATTTTGTGTGTAATCACAACAAAAATACGTCACCGAGTATGGGTGTCATGACTTACTATGTACAATACAGTACTTTAAAACAAAAGAGCATCTGCTCTAAAAATTGTGCACCTAACACTTGTAATACTTAATGCAACAAAATACTTTAATCCTAACATTGGAGACTTCAAGTTCAAGTTCAAGAATTTTTTTGTGTGGGGAAAAGGATATGGAATAAAACAAATTCTATATACACAGGTATCTTTTTTATTTTTGTTATTTAAATATACAGGTACAAGAGTTCTTACATTCTTATATTACTTTTATTTAAACAATCAACCTAATATCTTAACAATGCTTTCTGAAGTTACTTGAAAGCTGTAAATATATGAGTGTTGACATGGCTCCCTGTTTAATTGTTGCGGCTCAACCTCATAATCCATATTTTCTTCGTCAATGTCCATATCCTCCTCCTCCTGTTTGTTGTTGTTGTTGTTGTTGTTGTTGTTGTTGTGGGTGGCGGCGGGGGTGGCGGCGGCGGGGAGGGAAGGGGCCCCCACCGCCGAGGAGGGTCTGGCCCCACCGAGGGGGGGGACCATGTGGGGGGTCCGGCATCTTGAGCTGTATTTCTGCTTCGTCTACCTCCATAAATTCGTGGTGGTCCAGGTCCCCGCGTTGTTTCATATCCCTGTGTTGTTCCATGGCCGGTTCGTCGCTTGTATCTGTTAAAAATCGCTTCTGCCATAGTTTTTATACACTGTTATAAATATTTTTTCTCTTTGAAGATGGAGAGGTACGGGTGAGGGGAAAAAGATACGAAATGGGAACCCCTCAGCGACCACTTGGATAATTATCTACGTGTTTGTGACGGCATGAGGGCATATTATGCTCCCAAAACTAATCTGCTTGAAAGCAGGCAAATGAACCTTTGTCCTAAACAAAGTATATTTTCAAGTTATAACTTCATTGTGTTATAAATTAAAGATTTAAAGATTATAAAGTCTCCCTAGTAAAGTGGTTTTCTTTGATCGCCGCGTAGAAGGTTCTGGAAGTGTCACGAACCTCAACCAACCACCACACTCGACCATACCATTGTTGACAAACTATTATCTACAAGCTGAAACTAGACACATTTCACGGACAGTGTCACTGTCACCCCTAGATCAGCATAATTACGGCAGCCATCATTGCTAATCCATTTTTAGCGTCATTTAAGTAATGTAGACGCCTGTCCCTTTGGCCCCCAAGCTGGCCGCCATCACGCCTCTCGCCTCCTGACACTGTCATTAACACCCCCAAAACATCATTTCCACGTCTCATATTAACCCAGATGATGGAAGAAGATGCCTTTAATATAGAATGTAGCGATGAAGAGGTACAAAAAGAGTTTACCAAGTCTGTGTATGGTGAGTGAGAGCAAGTTCCAGGCCCCATAACTGGTGTGTTTGTAGATGGGTTTTTCAAGGTATATAACCTGGTTTTGAGTTCTGGGCGGGGCAGAAATGATTGGCCACCTGATGCCTATGTTCACCTAGCAGAATAGGTATCGGGGAGTTAGGTAACAGTTATGGGGTTGCATCCTGGGGAGGATCCGCAGTTCCGCCTGAGGGGGGGGGGGACCTCTATACAAGTCTAACATATATACATATACAGGCTGCCTGTCCCCAATAAAATGATTACATTTCATATATACAAGGAGGTATAATGGGCTGTAAAAATACAAACACTGGTGGTTAAGTGGTAGTTTAGTTTAGTTCATTTATTATGCACCCCATACTTATTGTAACGTACGTTTATGTTACGTTGTTGGGTAGATTAGATACACAGTGTTTAGTGAGTTTCATATTTATTTAGTAGTCCTGGATACAGCAGTGTCGTAGACGTTGAGACGAAGCCTGGAGCAGAGCAGAGAGCTGAGTGAGGCCGGAGTCGTGGAGCTCTATGCGGGAGAGCGTGGCGGCTCGATTGGGAATTGCGAGTGTCTGAACTCGGGGAGCGATAGCGTTGTAGCTGGATGCGGTCGTAGTCTGCTGTCTGCTCTGTGTCGAAGCTGTAGCGTCTTGGGTCGACTAGCACTGCCCACGCCGAGTACTACATTCTTGACTGGAGATTGTACTGTCTTCTATTCATCATATCGTTGCTTATATGGTGATTACACCTCAGCTTCCTCCAACAAGGTGAGGAGAGTATTGGGGAAAGGATTGTAGCTTCTGTAATTAGTTATGCAATGAAGATAATGAGATAATGGAGCGAGTATAAGATTAACTCGCTACACTATCTTGTGGGCAGTAGTGGAAAGGGTTACAGAGGCACATAATGGGCTCAGGGACTGAACCCCACAATTCATTTAGCTAAGCAAGTTACAATCTTGATGAGCTAGTTACAAAATTCAGTATAAGTCGTCACATCAACAATGGGTTTGAGATCGACCACAAGTACAGTTTCTAAATTAAGCAACTGACATATGTGGAGAGCTAGTGTCACAATTAACTAACAGGGAAACACAAATTAATGACATCGAAATAGGGAGTGAGCTAGGGAACAGTGATCACAAAGAAATCAGATTTAGCATAGAATGGAATAGACCTGTAGGAGAAAATTCTGTTAAAGTGCCAGATTTTCGAAAAGCTGATTTTAATAGCCTAAGAAATTTTTTGGGTCAAATTGATTGGAAAGTCATGGGTATGGGGTGTGGGCCGGTCTTGGAGCGAGACATGAACCCAGCGATAGGTGATGTAAATGGGGATTTCGATGTGGATTCAATATATAACTTATTTAAGAATATTCTAAACCAAGCACACGAACGTAGTATACCACACAAATTGAATAGATCGATTACTAATGACCCAAAGTGGATAACAAAGAATTTGTAGAACCATATAGGTAAAAAGAGAGCTTGGTACAAAAGGATTAAAAATGGGGAGGTCACTTTAGAACAGGAATTCGTACAACTGGTTAGAAATGTTAAAAAAGAGATAAGGAAAGCAAAAAGAAACTATGAAGTTCATATAGCAGGGCAAGCAAAGACAAATCCAAAAGGGTTTTTTCAGTTATATCGAACCAAGACTAGGGAAAGGATAGGTCCATTAAAAACTGAGACAGGTCAAATAACAGATAGTGATGAAGAGATGAGTAGTATTTTTAATAAATATTTTGTATCTGTATTTACTAAAGAGGAACTTAACAATATTCCTTCAGCCGAACAAGTCTATGTGGGTGGGGACGAGGACAGGTTGACGAGTTTAGCTGTTACGAGGGAGGATGTTCTTAAACAAATAGTAAAACTCAAACCAAACAAATCCCCAGGGCCGGATGAAGTGTTTGCCAGGGTGCTGAAAGAATGCAAAGAGGAGCTTTGTGACCCACTGTCAATCATATTTAATAAATCAATAGAGTCAGGCAGAGTGCCAGAGTTTTGGAAAGTTGCTAATGTGATACCAGTTTTTAAGAAAGGAGATAGATCACTTGCGTCTAACTATCGACCAATTAGCCTAACGTCTATTGTAGGAAAGTTACTCGAATCTATAATAGCAAATAAAATTCGTCTTCATCTTGAAAAACATAAATTAATAATTGAGTCGCAACATGGTTTTATAAATGGCCGTTCATGTTTAACAAATTTTTTATCTTTTTATTCTAGCATAGTTGAGGCAGTTGATAGTGGTAAGGATTGTGATGTGGTGTACCTTGATTTTAGCAAAGCTTTTGATACAGTGCCACATGAAAGACTGATTAAAAAGATAGAGGCTCATGGTATTGGGGGTGCTATATTAAGATGGATTAGGGCATGGCTATACCAAAGGAAACAGAGAGTTAGTATAAATGGAGTCAAGTCAGAGTGGGAAAATGTTGTAAGTGGAGTGCCTCAAGGCTCTGTCTTGGGACCTCTGTTGTTTATAATATATATAAATGATTTAGATTCAGGTTTGAGTAGCAACATTTGCAAATTTGCCGATGATACTAAAATCGGAAGGGAAATTAATTCGGAGGAGGACTCACTATCACTTCAAGTTGATCTAGATAGGGTTTTGAAATGGTCAAAGGATTGGCAGATGCAGTTTAATGCTGATAAATGTAAAGTTCTGAGGCTAGGTAATGATGATAGAGTTACAAGATACGAGCTAGATGGTGTTGAGATTGCGAAGTCGGATTGCGAAAGGGATCTGGGAGTTATGATTAGTAAGAATTTAAAACAAAAGGATCAATGCATGAATGTTCGTAATAAGGCAAATCGGACACTCGGATTTATTAATCGCAGCGTTAGTAACAAGACACCTGGTGTGGTTCTCAAGCTATATCTTGCTCTAGTTAGGCCCCATTTAGATTATGCAGTTCAGTTTTGGTCGCCATATTATAGAATGGATATAAATTCACTTGAACGTGTCCAGCGTAGGATGACTAAGTTAATTCCCCAAATTAGAAATCTTTCATATGAAGAAAGATTAACAAAGCTTAAGTTGCATTCACTGGAAAGGCGAAGAGTTAGGGGTGACATGATAGAGGTTTACAAGTGGATGAATGGACATAACAAAGGGGATATTAATAGGGTATTAAAAGTATCAACACAAAGACAGAACACGAAACAATGGGTATAAATTAGATAAGTTTAGATTTAGGAAAGACTTGGGTAAATACTGGTTCAGTAACAGGGTTGTTGATTTGTGGAACCAATTACCGCGTAACGTGGTGGAGGTGGGGTCCCTCGATTGTTTCAAGCATGGGTTGGACATGTATATGAGCGGGATTGGGTGATTATAAATAGGAGCTGCCTCGTATGGGCCAATAGGCCTTCTGCAGTTGACTTTGTTCTTAAATAATATGTTTGTCCTGCACACCGCCCCCCATCTAGCGGGCAGCGGTGGATAGGTTACTATCACTTTTAGTTACTACCTACAGTTAGCAAACAGGATATTTGCCTAAAATTTCTGGTAGCAGATCATTTTGAATGAAATATTGACACATCGTTGGTACATTGGTTATAGAATTGTCTCTGAATTCACGTATCTTTTCGCACTCCATCACATAGTGATGGAGGGTGTACGAATAATTTTGTTGACACAGTTTACATTTGGTCAGATCTACATCGGCAGATAATGAGAACTCCCAAAGATACTTTTAACCAAGTCTAAGCTGAGCAGTAGTAACATCTAGAAGTCTGCTGATTTTATTGGATGATCCATAGATGTGTGGCTCCTCTTGCATGATAGTATGATGATAGATGGAATTACTGGTGTCGATTTCACTTTGCCTCATGCTCGTGCTCGGTTAAGTGGTACAGGTACATTCTTGCAAAATCACTAATACAGCATTTTGTACAGGTCCTAAGGTTAAACAATTACTGATCACTTTGAACATGGGGGCAGTTTCCTAGCTGATTTTAAAGCTTGCCTATCCTAACCCAAGCTATCTAACCCACTCTAACCCAATTAAACCCATTTTAACCTAACCCACCCTAACCTACCGTGTGTCTACCTTGTGTAGCTTCCGGGGTTCAATGGCCCTGCAGTCCGGTCTCTGACCAGGCCTTCTGGTTGGTCGCCTTATCAACCAGGCTGTTTGACACGGCTGCTCACTGTTGTCAGTGATTGAGGCCTGTGGTGCTGCTCTGTCCAGGTCGTGGGTTTAGGACTTGATATGATTCCGGTAAGTCTACCCTGCCTTTTGTATGCAAATAAAAACCGTGCATTATTTTCTATTTCAGGTATTGAGCCTTGTCCTGCTGAAATTGTCAGACTGTACGAGACCCTAGCAAACGATGGCACTCTGCCCCTAACATGGAAGTGGGAGCTAGGCAGACGCTCCCCGACACCCTCACAAAGTGACTCTGAAAGTGAAAAGGAGAAAGAAACCGAGAAGTATGCTTTAGTTTATTTTTGTGTGTACTGTTGTTCTAGTACATTATAAAATACATTAAATTTCAGTTTTGTTGCTTCATTGCCTAGTGATATAGTTTTATTATATATGATTAACCCTTTGGTTGTGTCATTTCTGCTTTGGCCCTATACATTTCTAGTCTAAATATATATAATTTTTATTTTTTTATATGAAAATTACCTGCTCTTTCCAGCATAACAAAAGAAAGTTTGTCAAAATGACAGTAACTTAATACTAGACCTTGTGTTTAAAGACAATATCATTGTACATATACTATAATACAGTAAGCATAACTGCAAATAATTATATTTATTGAGAGGTTTATATATATTTTTGGGTAGCTTTCCTCATGTTTGATTATAATAATGAAAGGATGTGTTCTTTCCAGTTATACCATAAAAAATCATTATACAATGTAGATAAAGGTCTAATGCACATAATATCATCATAAATGCAAGGAATGCTCATACTCTTAAAGAAATTTGTTATTTCAGTTAGATACCCCCCAAATATTCTGCCTCTTTCTGGAAGGCACCCCTAAGTAACTCTGAGGTTTCTTTGGATACTGCCAAGCCTCGACCCAACACAACTGGTCTCCGAGACTCCATCCATCACCTACCAGGAGATAGGACCAGAATATGGCTCGCTTTACCAGAAAGCATTGGCACAATAAAACAGCAACTGCTTGAAGGCAATATGGCATACTTAGGGTAAACAAGTTACATGATCATTACTTACTTACCTACCTTGTAGCTACCTTGTGGTGATTTGGAGGATCAATGTCCCTGCGGCACAAGCCTCCTGGTCAATAAAGCCTCCTCCCTTCTTATCCTTCTTGTCCAATCAAGCCTCTGAATGTAATGAAACTATTTTCTGGGTGAGTCCTGGAGGCTCCCTGACACCCCTCCCTCCCTTTCTCCAGTCAGCGGTTTTCATCATTCAAGAACTGGGGTGGTGAGCTGGCTCCCCCTCCGGCTCGGTAACGCTAATGCTCATGTTCCAGGCTATGTTTTTTTCTAGGCTTTCATGTGGCCAGTACAGTCCTAGTTTCTTGCCCTTTTTATGCAGTCATGACCCTTTTCCTTGCAAAGGGTTTGCCTCTTCTCAGGGTTCAGCGGCACACCCAACCTTGATGCTTTTCAGCTCTCCACTGATCTTAGTGTATGGGGTTTCTTGACCTTGTGTCTTACTTGTGTCAGAAGAGAATGACTGCTTCTAGGTGCTGTGTTAGCAACTTTATTCTCGCCAATGTTGTATGGAGCCTTGGTGGACCTTCTAACTTTTTCTTTTCAATATCTGTCCTTTATATCCATTGCCATTGATTTTTATTTCCTGCCTAATTCTTCTTGATATTTCGACGACAATCTATACCAGTACCTTATTTTGCTTTTGGTTTGGTGGAGCGCCTCTCCCTGACTATCATGTTGGTGTACAAGTCCTCACCTCTTTTTCCAGCTATCTAGGATGTTCTTTGTTTACCAACCAAGGTCTGTTACGCACTCTGTCCTGTGGTTGTCGTGCACCGTTTCTTTAGTCAATGCTTGAATTTTTTCCCTTGCTTGAATTCACTTAAGACAGTAATGGACTTTTTCATGAAGGTAGTTTTATCAATTATCATTGTTTAATGACACTTTTTCTGTGGAGAGCCCTTCCGGCTCCCCCAGACCTATACTGGGATGATATGTATGTATTAGACTGTGGCATCAGTCAATTCGAATGGAGTTCTAGCCTACCAGGGACCACGAGCCAGAACCTGAACCCCCTCAGAGAGGCACGAGGAGCAATAGCCTATAGAAACCTCCGTGTGGTTGGTAGCATTCTATGTTTACCATCTACTGAGTTAAGCACTCAAAAAGATAGGTGTCCCAAAATAGACCCCAACTGGTGAAACAGTACTACCTAAAACCGAACTGCTAAACAGAACTCCCCAATCTGAAAACAAGCAAGACGTCACACCCACCGGTGTGACGTCATGCAACATGCAACCAATGTGATGTCATGCGTCATGTTTATCCTCGTGCCCATGACGTTCGCAAATTTGCTGCTTTAGCTACTGTTTTTGGTAATACTGTATGTCTTGGGCTGACATTCGGGTGCGAGGATTTTGGAGGTTGAACAGGGTGTTAGCCTTCCGTTACCTCGTTGATGTTCCAGGCCCTAGTTGGACATGTGTCACTTGGGTCGCAGGTTGCAGCCAATTGTCTCTACTTCGAGTTGAGACATGAGTGGTGGTCACCTCCCGGATAAGTCCCTCTTTTACTTGTCTTTGGTTAGGCAGCTCTGGGGAGCAGGAGGGGCTCTCCACAGAAAACCAGTATTAAATGTAATGAAATGTCATTTTCTGGGTGAGTCCTGGAGGCTCCCCAGCAACCCTCCTTTCCTCCGGTTGGCATTTTCTTTGCATTATCGACATTCCGCCTCTGAACTGAGGGTGGATATCCGGTGCAGGGTCTGGGGTTCACCCCTCCCCCTCCCAGGGAGGAGGGAGCTACACAGACAAGTGGCGTAGCAGTGGGTGTGACGTCATTCTTGTTTGCTTGTTTTCAGATTGGGGAGTTCTGCTTAGCAGTTCAGTTTTAGGTAGTACTGTTTCACCAGTTGGGGTCTGTTTGGGAAACCTACCTTTCTGGGTGCCTAACTTGGTAGATGGCAGATACAGAATGCTTCCAATCACATGGGGGGGTTTCTATAGGCCATTGTTCCTCGTGCCTCTCTGAGGGGGGTTAGGTTCTGGCTCGGTGTCCCTGGTAGGCTAGAACTCCATTCGAATTGACTGATGCCACGGTCTAATACATATATACCAGCTCGGTATAGCTCCGGTGAGCCTCTGGGACTCTCCCAGAAAATGGCGTTTAATACATTCAACGCTGGTTTTTTTCATTAAAACATGTTGTGACAGGTTGTGGCATCACAGCTATACTGAACCAAGGTAATATGGCTCTCCCTCACATAAATTAAAAAAATGCTGCTATTGGCCCTTGCAGTGTGTAAGTTGCAGGTAGAAACAAATTAAAATCATCAAATAAATAATTAAAACAATTTACTAATATTAATGAACAAAAATGGCACCTGAGAACACTTGGCAATCATAAGATGCAAAGGTGGACAAGATAATATGAAAATTAATACAAAAATAAACTAAGAAATTCCATGAATACAAAGCTGAAGATATACTGTTGTACCGAAGACAGCTACCATACCACCATGGCATCAAACATATGGCGTAGGCTGAGAGCAGATGACGGGTGAGAGAGATCAAGATGATCCAAGAGCACTAAGAGAGAGAGACTGGCTCTCCAGGGTTGTTGTTGTTGTTGTTAAAGATTTGCTACCTGGAACAAAAAGTTCCAAGTAACACGGGCTATGGTGAGCCCGTACTCTCCAGGGAGACGGTGCCTTTTATACAGTCCGGCGGTAATGACTCATCCGGTGTCAATGCAAGGTGGACATCTGGTCAACTAGCAAACTGCTAGTTTGTGGCTGGCGGTGCCTTTGTGTTCAACTGCACTACTGCTAGTTGAAGGTGGCTAACTGCTTGTTTGTGAAGGTAAACTACTGGTTAGCAGTGGCGCCCTGCTTGCCTCTGAGTCGTGCCAGGCCCTGGGGGGGGGTAGGAGAGGTGGCAGGGCTGATGGCTCAACTTGGCTGTTATAGAGGTGGACTTCCAGTGCAGAGGCATTGAAGGTGAGGGAAAAAGGCAGTTCCACTGCTATGCAGGGGATTCACGTGACAGTGTCATTAAAGATTTATTTTTATGACACCTGTTGTCCATTTCTAATAACAATAGGTGTCATTAAAAACAATAATCATTGTTTAATGACACCTTTTTTCTATTAGTGGTTCTCCATTGAACTGTATATTCTCATCCACAGAGTTGACACATCAGGTTTTGATTTTGATGATGAACCAGCATCTGTGCGACTGACGCCCCGTCGGACGCCAGGCAGTGCAGGACCAAAGGGTAGTGCAAAGAAGAAGACTACAAATTTTGAGAATATTCTAGCTAGTGTGAGAAGACAGAAAAAGCTTGAATTACGAGAGAAGAGTAAAAGCAGAAGAGACAAAAAATAAGTTTATTTACATCCTTTGAAGAATAGAATCATGAATGATGAGTGTGTGCATGTGGTTATTAATAAGTTTAAGCAAAACACTAAAGTTGAAATTGAAGGCTGTGAAAATGAGTATTAGGGCAGTGTAAGCCCTTGATGGGCCTTCTGACTGTTTCTCTTTGCATTATCTGTCCTTTATGTATGTTACATAAAGGACATATTTTTATGTTCAAGAGAACATAAAAATAAACATTTTAATTAAAATACACAGGCATGTTTCTGTACAACTTGGTGATAGAAATAATATACTATACCTTCTAGGTTTAAAAAAAAGTGCAAGTTGGCAGAGTTTATTCGTATGTTTGCTATACATGTGTAGCCCAACATAGAAAATATTGAGTTAAAACATTTTTAAATCTGAAGCACACATTATCCTGAGAACCAGTCCTGTTAATTAATGACTTGAAGAATTCAATTTTAATCAAAAGGAAGGCCTTGATTATCAATGGTATGGATATCAAATGGGTAGCAATGTTTGACTTGAAAGGCCAGGGGAGATATGTATGGACATTCAATGGTTGGTAAATATTTAGATGAAAAATTTAGGAAACATGTATGAACCTCGAAATCAGCAATAAATCTTTGACATGTAGAGGTTGGGTAGAGAATGTGTGAACATTGAAGGAGAAGAATATTGAATGTCCCCCATGACATAGTGGTAAGACGCTCGCCTAGTGTTTCACAAGCGCTTTGTCCTGGGTTCGTATTCTGGCCGGGGAGGATTTACTGGGCGCAACTCTTTAACTGTAGCCTCTGTTTAACCCAACAATAAAATGAGTACCTGGTTGTTAAACGATTTGGCGGGTCGTATTCCGTTGAACATAGGATAAGGACTTGCCTGAAACACTATGTGTGCTAGTGGCTGTACAAGATGTAAGAACTTTATATATAAATAAAAAAAATAGATACTGAGAGAATAGGGAAGGGGTTTGAAATTGTGCAAATATTATAGGGGCAATTGTCACTGATATTGTGAATGGATATTGTTTTCTGAGAAGCTGGGGTTATTGTGGAACAAGGATGTGATGTCACTGTACTCACCTAGTTGTGCTTGCGGGGGTTGAGCTCTGGCTCTTTGGTCCCGCCTCTCAACCGTCAATCAACAGGTGTACAGTTTCCTGAGCCTAATGGGCTCTATCATATCTACACTTGAAACTGTGTATGGAGTCAGCCTCCACCACATCGCTTCCTAATGCATTCCATTTGTCAACCACTCTGACACTAAAAAAGTTCTTTCTAATATCTCTGTGGCTCATTTGGGCACTCAGTTTCCACCTGTGTCCCCTAGTGCGTGTGCCCCTTGTGTTAAACAGCCTGTCTTTATCAACCCTGTCGATTCCCCTGAGAATCTTGAATGTGGTGATCATGTCCCCCCTAACTCTTCTGTCTTCCAACGAAGTGAGGTTTAATTCCTGCAGTCGCTCCTCGTAGCTCATACCTCTCAGCTCGGGTACTAGTCTGGTGGCAAACCTTTGAACCTTTTCCAGTTTAGTCTTATGCTTGACTAGATAGGGACTCCATGCTGGAGCCGCATACTCCAGGATTGGTCTGACATATGTGGTATATAATGTTCTGAAAGATTCCTTACACAAGTTTCTAAAGGCCGTTCTTATGTTAGCCAACCTGGCATATGCTGCTGTTATCCTCTTGATATGAGCTTCAGGGGACAGGTCTGGCGTGATATCAACCCCCAGGTCTTTCTCTCTCTCTGACTCTTGAAGTATTTCATCTCCCAAATGATACCTTGTATCTGGTCTCCTGCTTCCTACCCCTATCTTCATTACATTACATTTGCTTGGGTTAAACTCTAACAGCCATTTGTTCGACCATTCCTGCAGCTTGTCCAGGTCTTCTTGAAGTCTCAAGCTGTCCTCCTCTGTCTTAATCCTTCTCATAATTTTGGCGTCGTCAGCAAACATTGAGAGGAATGAGTCTATACCCTCTGGGAGATCATTTACGTATATCAGAAACAGGATAGGTCCAAGTACAGAGCCCTGTGGGACTCCACTGGTGACTTCACGCCAGTCTGAGGTCTCACCCCTCACTGTAACTCTCTGCTTCCTATTGCTTAGGTACTCCCTTATCCACTGGAGCGCCCTACCTGTTACTCCTGCCTGTTTCTCCAGCTTATGCATCAACCTTTTATGGGGTACTGTGTCAAAGGCTTTCCGACAGTCCAAAAAAATGCAGTCCGCCCACCCTTCTCTTTCTTGCTTAATTCTTGTCACCTGATCGTAGAATTCTATCAAGCCTGTAAGGCAAGATTTACCCTCCCTGAACCCATGTTGATGGGTTGTCACGAAGTCTCTTCTCTCCAGATGTGTTACTAGGTTTTTTCTCACAATCTTCTCCATCACCTTGCATGGTATACAAGTTAAGGACACTGGCCTGTAGTTCAGTGCCTCTTGTCTGTCACCCTTTTTGTATATTGGTACTACATTAGCAGTCTTCCATATTTCTGGTAGGTCCCCCGTTTCCAGTGACTTACTATACACTATGGAGAGTGGTAAGCAAAGTGCTCCTGCACACTCTTTCAATACCCATGGCGAGATTCCATCCGGCCCAACAGCTTTTCTCACATCCAGCTCCAATAGGTGCTTTTTGACCTCATCTCTTGTAATTTCGAACCTATCCAAGGTCACCTGGTTTGCTGCCACCTCTCCCAGCGCCGTGATATCTCCCTGTTCTATTGTAAAGACCTCCTGGAACCTTTTGTTGAGTTCTTCACACACCTCTTTGTCATTCTCTGTGTACCTGTCCTCGCCCACCCTAAGTTTAATCACCTGTTCCTTCACTGTTGTCTTCCTCCTGATGTGACTGTGTAGTAGCTTTGGTTCAGTCTTGGCTTTGTTAGCTATATCATTTTCATACCTTTTCTCAGCTGCTCTTCTCACACTGACATACTCGTTCCTGGTTCTCTGGTATCTCTCTCTACTTTCTGGTGTTCTGTTATTACGGAAGTTCCTCCATGCCCTTTTGTTCAGCTCCTTTGCTTTCATACATTCCCTATTAAACCACGGATTCTTCCTTTGCTTCTCTGTTTTTTCCTGTTGGGCTGGGACAAACCTGCTTACAGCCTCCTGACATTTTTGGGTGACATAGTCCATCATGTCTTGTACGGACTTGGTTCCGAGTTCTGTGTCCCAATGTATATCCCATAGGAATTTATTCATCTCCTCATAGTTTCCCTTTCGGTACGCCAGCCCTTTGGTTCCCAGTTCTTTTTTGGGGGTGATAATTCCTAGCTCAACCAGGTACTCAAAGCTCAATACACTATGATCACTCATTCCCAAGGGGGCTTCCAACTTAACTTCCCTTATATCCGACTCATTTAGGGTGAATATCAAATCAAGCAAGGCTGGTTCATCCCCTCCTCTCATTCTTGTCGGTCCCTTGTCGGTCACTGTATGAATATGGCTAGGTATAAGTAGTTTGTACAGATCTATTTTAATGAAAAGCCATAGAAGAAGCCTTAAACTTTTAAAATTTAGCTCTTGGCTTTGAAATCCTTCTGATGATTCTCTCCCTTTGATGCCTTATTCTCTTTGAAATGTATTTTTGTATGGTGAAGGAAGTGGAGTTACTTGTGACTATTAGACAATAAAGACTTTATCATATAAAGAATATGCTTAACCATTTTTTCAGGATAGTACAGTATTTAAAAAATGTGGTTATTGCAGGACTGAATTTTTCTTGAGTACAGTATTAACCCTTAAACAGCTTGGCTACTTATAAGTCCTACATTGTGGTATAAAAGACAAAAAATGGTTAACAAAATTAATGTAAAAAATACAGTATTGCATTTGGTTATTTGTGCACAGGAGGTAATTGGAAATACTGTAGTTAGAGTTGCTTAAGGGTTAAAATATACATGTCTGATAGAATTACAGAAGGTACCCAACCTGTCCTCTTAAAAATAATGTCGCTTTTGGCCGTTTACCCGTATGGCCGAAAGTGGACGTAATTTGAAAATGAAACAAAATGAAAATAATTTTTTTTCAACAACAGTAAGTTAAGGGTCCTCTGATAGGTTAGGTGGGCAGGAAATTCTCATAAAGTTTCAAAACGTTATGAAAAACGTTAATTGAAAGTTTCCTCTCCTAACCTTACCGAGTAAGCCGGACAACTCAAACAGAAAACGGGAGAGTACGTCACTTTTGTGAGTCGCTAGACGGTGCGGTTGGTAAAATGTTTTCTTAGAACATAAGAACATAAGAACAAAGGTAACTGCAGAAGGCCTATTGGCCCATACGAGACAGTTCCTATTTATAACTACCCAACCCCACTCATATACATGTGCAGCCCACGTTTGAAAAAATCCATGGACCCCACCTCCACCACGTTATGCGGTAATTGGTTCCACAAATCAAAAACCCTGTTACCGAACCAGTATTTACCCAAGTCTTTCCTGAATCAAAACGTATTCAATTTATACCCATTGTTTCGTGTTCTGTCTTATGTTGATACTTTTAATACCCAATTAATATCCCCATTGTTATGTCAATTCATCCACTTGTCAACCTCTATCATGTCACTCCTAACTCTTCGCCTTTCCAGTGAATGCAATTTAAGCTTTGTTAATCTCTCTTCATATGACAGGCTTCTAATTTGGGGAGGTCGGTAAGATCAGCTCTCTCGTACTCGCCTAATTGTTCTTGCAGGGGTTGAGTTTCGGGTCTTTGGTCCCACTTCATTTTGCGAGAATTCGAGGGATTTTAGCTCTTAGTATATATATACAGTGTGAGATGTAGAGCATTGTAGTCAATCACAGAGCGGATAAATGATACATAGAACATTCTAGCAAGTCTCACGCTAATTCCATGATTGACACCAACAAGGACCCGCAAGGGCTTTAATCTTTCCCAGAGTCTCCTCTTGAGAGAAGGTACCCTTGGGTCGTTAATGGGGACACCAAGGTACCCAGGGTCGTTAATGGGGACACCAAGGTACCCCGGGTCGTTAATGGGGACACCAAGGTACCCTGGGTCGTTAATGGGGACACCAAGGTACCCCTGTGTCGTTAATAGGGACACCATGGTACCCCGGGTCGTTAATGGGGACACCAAGGTACTCCCAGGGTCGTTAATGGGGACACCAAGATACCCAGGGTCGTTAATGGGGACACCAAGATACCCAGGGTCGTTAATGGGGACACCAAGGTACCCCCGGGTCGTTAATGGGGAACACCAAGGTACCCAAGGTCGCTAATGGGGAACACCAAGGTACCCCTGGGTCGTTAATAAGGATACCAAGGTACTCTGGGTCGTTAATAGAGACACCAAGGTACCCCGGGTCGTTAATGGGGACACCCTGGGTCGTTAATGGGGACACCCCGGGTCGTTAATGGGGACACCAAGGTACTCAGGGTCGTTAATGTGGACGCCAAGGTACCCCGGGACGTTAATGGGGTCACCAAGGTACTCTGGGTCGTTAATGGGGACACCAAGGTACCCCGGGTCGTTAATGGGGACACCCGGGTCATTAATGGGGACACCCTGGGTCGTTAATGGGGACACCCCGGGTCGTTAATGGGGACACCCCGGATCGTTAATGGGGACACCAAGGTACCCAGGGTCGTTAATGGGGACACCAAGGTACCCCGGGTCGTTAATGGGGACACCAAGGTATCCCCGGGTCGTTAATGGGGACACCAAGGTACCCAGGGTCGTTAATGGGGTCACCAAGGTACCCCGAGTCGTTAATGGGGACACCAAGGTACCCCGGGTCGTTAATGGGGACACCAAGGTACCCCGGGTCGTTAATGGGGACACCCCGGATCGTTAATGGGGTCACCAAGGTACCCCGGATCGTTAATGGGGACACCAAGGTACCCCGGGTCGTTAATGGGGACACCAAGGTACCCCGGATCGTTAATGGGGACACCAAGGTATCCCCGGATCGTTAATGGGGACACCAAGGTATCCCCGGATCGTTAATGGGGACACCAAGGTACCCCGGGTCGTTAATGGGGACACCAAGGTACCCCGGATCGTTAATGGGGACACCAAGGTATCCCCGGATCGTTAATGGGGACACCAAGGTACCCAGGGTCGTTAATGGGGACACCAAGGTACTCAGGGTTGTTAATGTGGACGCCAAGGTACCCAGGGTCGTTAATGGGGACACCAAGGTACCCAGGGTCGTTAATGGGGACACCAAGGTACCCCCAGGTCGTTAATGGGGACACCAAGGTACCCCCGGGTCGTTAATGGGGACACCAAGGTACCCAGGGTCGTTAATGGGGACACCAAGGTACCCCGGGTCGTTAATGGGGACACCAAGGTACCCCCGGGTCGTTAATGGGGACACCAAGGTACCCCGGGTCGTTAATGGGGACACCAAGGTACCCCGGGTCGTTAATGGGGACACCAAGGTACCCAGGGTCGTTAATGGGGACACCAAGGTACCCCGGGTCGTTAATGGGGACACCAAGGTACCCCCGGGTCGTTAATGGGGTCACCAAGGTACCCCGGGTCGTTAATGGGGACACCAAGGTACCCCCGGGTCGTTAATGGGGACACCAAGGTACCCCGGGTCGTTAATGGGGACACCAAGGTACCCCTGGGTCGTTAATGGGGACACCAAGGTACCCCTGGGTCGTTAATAAGGATACCAAGGTACTCTGGGTCGTTAATAGAGACACCAAGGTACCCCGGGCCGTTAATGGGGACACCCTGGGTCGTTAATGGGGACACCCCGGGTCGTTAATGGGGACACCAAGGTACTCAGGATCGTTAATGTGGACGCCAAGGTACCCCGGGTCGTTAATGGGGTCACCAAGGTACTCTGGGTCGTTAATGGGGACACCCCGGGTCGTTAATGGGGTCACCAAGGTACCCCGGGTCGTTAATGGGGTCACCAAGGTACCCCGGGTCGTTAATGGGGACACCCCGGGTCGTTAATGGGGACACCCTGGATCGTTAATGGGGACACCCCGGGTCGTTAATGGGGTCACCAAGGTACCCCGGGTCGTTAATGGGGACACCCCGGGTCGTTAATGGGGACACCCTGGATCGTTAATGGGGACACCCCGGGTCGTTAATGGGGACACCCCGGGTCGTTAATGGGGTCACCAAGGTACCCCGGGTCGTTAATGGGGACACCAAGGTACCCAGGGTCGTTAATGGGGTCACCAAGGTACCCCGAGTCGTTAATGGGGACACCAAGGTACCCAGGGTCGTTAATGGGGTCACCAAGGTACCCCGGGTCGTTAATGGGGACACCAAGGTACCCAGGGTCGTTAATGGGGACACCAAGGTACCCCTGGGTCGTTAATGGGGACACCAAGGTACCCAGGGTCGTTAATGGGGACACCAAGGTACCCTGGGTCGTTAATGGGGACACCAAGGTACCCCGGGTCGTTAATGGGGACACCAAGGTACCCCTGGGTCGTTAATGGGGACACCAAGGTACCCCTGGGTCGTTAGTGGGGACACCAAGGTACCCCTGGGTCGTTAATGGGGACACCAAGGAACCCCTGGGTCGTTAATGGGGACACCAAGGTACCCTGGGTCGTTAATGGGGACACCAAGGTACCCAGGGTCGTTAATGGGGACACCAAGGTACCCAGGGTCGTTAATGGGGACACCATGGTACCCAGGGTCGTTAATGGGGACACCAAGGTACCCAGGGTCGTTAATGGGGACACCAAGGTACCCAGGGTCGTTAATGGGGACACCAAGGTACCCAGGGTCGTTAATGGGGGACACCAAGGTACCCCCGGGTCGTTAATGGGGACACCAAGGTACCCAGGGTCGTTAATGGGGACACCAAGGTACCCCGGGTCGTTAATGGGGACACAAAGGTACCCAGGGTCGTTAATTGGGACACCAAGGTACTCCCAGGGTCGTTAATGGGGACACCAAGGTACCCAGGGTCGTTAATGGGGACACCAAGGTACCCAGGGTCGTTAATGGGGACACCAAGGTACCCAGGGTCGTTAATGGGGACACCAAGGTACCCAGGGTCGTTAATGGGGGACACCAAGGTACCCCCGGGTCGTTAATGGGGACACCAAGGTACCCCAGGGTCGTTAATGGGGACACCAAGGTACCCCGGGTCGTTAATGGGGACACAAAGGTACCCAGGGTCGTTAATGGGGACACCAAGGTACCCCGGGTCGTTAATGGGGACACAAAGGTACCCAGGGTCGTTAATTGGGACACCAAGGTACCTGTAAGACTCGCAGTTCTCAAGTGCTCGCCCATCTATGTGATAATTGGCTGGTGGAATACCACATAGAATGAGGGCACGAGTTTTCTGTACAGAGATCACGAGGCCACATTCTTCAGCTCTTGCAGCAAAAGCATCGAGCAGAACTGACATTCTAGGTTCAGAGGC
Source organism: Procambarus virginalis (assembly GCA_020271785.1). Taxonomy (NCBI): domain Eukaryota; kingdom Metazoa; phylum Arthropoda; class Malacostraca; order Decapoda; family Cambaridae; genus Procambarus; species Procambarus virginalis. The sequence goes on from WNGS01164437.1 coordinate 23,200,415, forward strand.
AGCCTGTAAACATATATCATCAGCATAACAAATGACAGTGTCTTCATTATTTCTAGGGAAGGGAAGGGAAGGGAACTATCAGGGGGAAAGCACCAAGTCATTACGACTATATAGCACTGGGAAAGGGTCAGGATAAGGCTTTGGGATGGGACGAGGGGTAGGAATGGTGCCCAACCACTTGGACGGTCGGGGATTGAACGCCGACCTGCATGAAGCGAGACCGTCGCTCTACCGTCCAGCACAAGTGATTGGACTCATTATTTCTAGGAATATCTTTAATAAGTTTATGCATCAGAACGTTGAATAACAAGGTGCTGAGGACCCCTCCTTGTGGAGTTCCCAGTTCAAAGTGTTTGCTCTCTGTGCTTTTAAAAGGCTCATTTGTGCGAATTGTAAACTGACAACATCTGTTTATTGTCGATTAATTTTGCAGTAAATGGCGATGCTAAAATTTATAGGACGGATTTTATGCTATTGCTCGTAGACTCTTAGATTACATTTCTGCACGCAAGGATATTAGACACTTCAAGACGAGTGTCTCACATCCTGAAGCTGAATTTTGTAACTTGCCCATCAAGATTGTAACTTGCTTAGCTAAATGAATTGTGGTTTTCAGTTCCTGAGTCCATTATGTGGCTTTGTAATCCTTTCCACTACCGCCCTCAAGATGGGTATGGGGTGCATAATAAATGAACTAAACTAACTAACTCTCACATCCTTGGAGCTAGGACATGGGGGCATGTGTTGTATGTTTCACCTATCTAACTTTTATTTGCATATGACCACATGTATATATGGAATTTATTCAGTCATATGTACACCTATATACCTTTATTTGCTCATTAAGACGTTAAGAGGAGCAGGTCAGCTATGTAAAACAATTATAAATTAAGCCATTTTGAACAGCCGTCATTATCAGATATCATGCCATGTTCACGCAAGATATCTTATCACCCGGTAAAGGTGCCCGTGATGATAGCGCGCGCTTATTCCCGGTAGTGTCAACCATGGACACTACTCAACAAAATCTTAACTAGGAAGAGTTTAAAAATGCAGAGTTATGACATGGATTGTTTGGAGCTGAGAGTAGTCAAAGGTAAGTCACTGAACTCATCTAGTTGTGCTTGTATCGTAGAGGTAAGAGTTGTATATAGTGCTTTTTGTGTTATATATTGTATATATATGTTCTTATAGTTGTATCATATAGAGGTAAGAGTTGTATATATAGTTCTTGTTGTATTGTATATTGTATATATATGTTCTTATAGTTGTATCATATAGAGGTAAGAGTTGTATATATAGTACTTGTTGTATTGTATATTGTATATTGTATATTGTACTTATTGTTGTATCATAGAAGTAAGAGATAAACAGTATGTAGTTAATCAGTAAATGTCTCACTCGAGTAAAGTTGATGGGTCTAAATGTTAGGGCCTGGAATGTTTAGAGTTATGAGTGTGACAAGTGATATATGAAGGTAGAGGTAATGAATGACTGCCAGTCATTTACAGTGAATCATTCCCATACAAGTCTCACCTCGGGAAAGGGCGCCAAACATCATGCCAAATAACCCCACTACCGCCACCGATGTATTCAACCTCTACACACACAATAAACCAAAATACATGATTATTATTCATAATTTAATCTTGGTTGATTTGAGTTAATGATTGGGGAGGTTTTTTGAGAGTTAAGTATAAAGTGGGGTGAGAGGTTTGGCAGCGGCGCGGCCAGGGAGTGTGACGTCACAAACATGGAGTAATGCTAGAGACACTCCTATTTGAGCTGCTCTCCTGTTTTACACATAAAGAACGTCATTTGTACTCACAACGAAGTGAAACATATCCAGATCGGTGTAGAATGTCGTGATATATTACCCGTGGGCATATAAACCTGGCAAGATGACTGGGAGGAACATAATAACGCGAGAACTGAGTGGTAAGTATTTAAATGGTGATGTGGAAATGTAAACAACGCTCAGGTTAGACCAGAATCTCAATTGTTACTCGGTTATATATATAAATACAGTGATGTACCTGGTCGACGCTTGTGCTTAGACGAGCACCAGGGTGTAAATGGGGAATAGTTGGTATATATATATTGTTGTGGAGGTGTGGGAGGCTGGGGCCGCCGCCACTCTCAGAGCCTTGGCAATGACCTCACATCACAAGAGGTTAACACGGAGTTGCAAGTGTTGCGTCTCCTGGCTACGCTGGTGTTGCAGGCGGTGGACACTTGTTAGTGTGTAGGTCAACATTTGGCTCGGTAATGGATAACTGAGGCAGTCTTATCATCCAGGCGGGTTATAACCCGGGAAGGTTATCGTCCGGGTAGGCCATCACAGTCCGTTGGTTAGGTCACCACATGGACAGTCAGTTATCCATAATTAGTGCATTGGGTATAAACGGCTAGGAGGCAGGTTGTAAAGAGCTAGATCTCTCTCCACTGTAGTCACTGATAGTCTGTCTGTCGCCGAGTAGTCCAAAACTTCCCGAGGCAGTCCAGTCACCCCTAGGCAGTCCAAACATCCTGAAGTAGTTTGGACTCCCACAAACCCCATACTTTGAAGTGATTCTGAGGATCAACATCCCCAAAATCCGTTCTCTGACCTAATCACCTGGTTGGCAGTCTGATGCCGCCGCCTCCTCCTTCAAGAAAGTCTGGTCTCCCATCCTCTTGGCAGTCTGAATTTTGCCCCTTCCCAAACAGTCCAACGTGGACATCCCCCAACCCCCGAAGATGGTCTACTGACTAGGATAATATCCTGGGCAGAACGAGACAGCTGGGTCTCCTTCCACCCGAGGCCTCTTCACCTACCAGTAAAAAGATACTTGGGTGTTAGTTGACAGTTGTGGACACTTCCTGAGGAATGGTCAAACACTGTATACAATATTTGAGAAAACTTAATTTCTCATCACCTAAACAAACTCAAATATTTTCCATAAACACGTGTAAAACCCTTTTTAACACCTAGTTATATAGAGAGTATACAGTACCTGTACAGTAATTGGGTTCAGACTGGGGACTAATATTCTAGTGTAGCATTCTAACAACTGTACCACAGTTCTTGTACAGTATCAGAACCAAAGAGCTTAATTTTGTAATTAAATTGTTAAAGTAACTTTGGGTTGATACCCTAAACCTTTTTATTTGATCCCTGATGCATGGATAGCACAAATATTTTACTTGGACCTTGAGCCATCACTGAAATGTGTTGTATTGTCCCTGGGGGGTAATTACCCAAGTGTACTTGCAGAATGAGAGTTACGCTCATGCCCGCTTCCCTGCCATACTCTTTGTCATATGACCCTTTGAAACTATCGATGGTTTGGCCTCCACCACTATTGATGGTTTCAGACGTGAACTTTGTTTTAGTGGCAGTTTTGTTTCCTTAGCTTAAATCTGTGATCTCTTGTTTCTGAAGTTCCAGGTTTCAAAAGTCTTCTTTATCATTTTCTTGATTCCCATAGCTATTTTATACGTAGTCATCATATCTCCTCTTTTTCTTTTATCTTGTAGCTTTGGCATACCATATATATTTAACACCTCTAACCTCTCCTTACAGCTCTTATCCTTCAGTTCTAGTAGCCATTTTGTTGCATGACTTTGTACAGATTGTTAATGTGCTTCTTAAGATATGGGCACCAACCACTCTGCATACTGTATTCCAATTTTGGTCTCACAAACATAAAAAAAAAATCTATATTTTACCATCCACTACAGTATTTAAAAGCAATTCTTAAATTGAAATGTTCTTTATGTGGTCCACAGGTGACATTAAAAAATATTGTATATACCATTGCTAACAATTCTCACACCAAGTCAAAACTATTTCAGAACTTTGTAATAACATGACAAAGACAAGACATATGCAGTATATGATTATATTGTAAAAGATTATGGCATGGTTAAGTGAGAAAGATGACCCAAAATCTTTCATGTATATTTTATTTTTACTAAAAGGCTATACCAAGGAAAGAGTTAGTTTAAATGGGATTAAGTCAGAGTGGGAAAATGTTGTAAGTGGAGTGCCTGAAGGCTCTGTCTTGGGACCTCTGTTGTTTATAATATATATATATATATAAATGATTTAGATTCAGGTTGAGTAGCAACATTTGCAAATTTGCCAATGATACAAAAATCGGTAGGGAAATTAACACGGAAGAGATTCACTATCGCTTCAAGTTGATCTAAAAGGTTTTGAAATGGTCAAAGATTGGCAGATGCAGTTTAATGCTGATAACTGTAAAGTTCTGAGACTAGGTAATGATGATAAGAGTTACAAGATACGAGTTGGATGGTGTTGAGATTGCGAAGTCGGATTGCAAAAGGGATCTGGGAGTTATGATTAGTAAGAATTTAAAGCAAAGATTAATGCATGAATGTTCGTAATAAGGCAAATAGGACACTGGGATTTATTAATCAAAGCGTTAGTAACAAGACACCTGGTGTTGTTCTTCAGCTATATCTTGCTCTGGTTAGGCCCCATTTAGATTATGCAGTTCAGTTTTGGTCGCCGTACTATAGAATGGATATAAATTCACTTGAACATGTCCAGCGTAGGATGACAAAGTTAATTCCCCAAATTAGAAATCTTTCATATGAAGAAAGATTAACAAAGCTTAAATTGCATTCACTGGAAAGGCGAAGAGTTAGGGGACACGATAGAGGTTTACAAGTGGAAGAATGGACATAACAAAGGGGATATTAATAGGGTATTAAAAGAATCAACACAACAGAACACGAAACAGTAGGTATAAATTGGATAAGTTTAGATTTCGGAAATACTTGGGTAAATACTGGTTCGGTAACAAGGTTGTTTATTTGTGGAACCAATTACCACGTAACGTGGTTCGAGGTGGGGTCCCTCGATTGTTTCAAAGGTGGGTTGGACATGTACATGAGTGGGATTGGGTGGTTATAAATAGGAGCTGCCTCGTATGGGCAAATAGGCCTTCTGTAGTTACCTATGTTCTTATACAGAACTATGCCACTTATATAAAGCTAATGTATGTACTGTACTGTATATACTTATTTCAGTTAAAAATTAGCTGTCATTTGAAAAATAAATAAATTAAAATAAATATCTGTAAATAAATAAAAATGAATAAATACAGTACAATGTATCTGAGGTATACCTGGGTTAGGTTCTTGGAGTTTTTACTCCCCAAGTCTACTGTATGGCCAGGCTTGACTTATGATAATTTGGTCAAAAAGGCTGTTGTTTGGAGTGGCCTGCAGGCCTAAATATTCACTACAGCCAGTTGGTCCAGAATTTCCTACAAGACTCATCTATTATTTTCTTGTAAACATCCTCTTTTATTCTGGCCATACTTATTTAGATTGCAAGGAGGATATTGAACAGCAGTGGACCTCTGATGTTCATACAGTGTTTCTTTTTGTGCCCATGGCACCTCTACTCTTCACTGGCTCTACTCTGCTCTGCTTACCATATTGTTTGTTCCAGTATGTTATTTGCTGTACAAATTTGGGACCTGGCTTTCTTGTGTCTTCCAGTATTATGTGCTGCTTCTTTGTATCTTAAACTCAGAGTATAATTTTGACAGCTTTTGAGATTGAACCCAGGGTTGAACCACTGACCCTCCCCAGGATGGAACCCCACAAGAAGCTGACTAACTCCCGGGTACCTATTTACTGCTAGGCGATCAGTCATTAGGTGATAGGAAATGTGCCCACAATTTCTGTCCTGCCGGGTTTCAAAACTTTTATTCCCAATTGTGAGTCAAGAATGAACCCAATGTACTGTACTGTATCTTGTCAGCACAAGATAATATGGTTTGTCCTCTGACAACTCTATACCCCGGGTGGTCACCACATGGACAGTCAGTTATCCATAATTAGTGCATTGGGTATAAACGGCTAGGAGGCAGGTTGTAAAGAGCTAGATCTCTCTCCACTGTAGTCACTGATAGTCTGTTGTCGCCGAGTAGTCCAAAACTTCCCGAGGCAGTCCAGTCACCCCTAGGCAGTCCAAACATCCTGAAGTAGTTTGGACTCCCACACCCCATACTTTGAAGTGATTCTGAGGATCAACATCCCAAAATCTCTCTGACCTAATCACCTGGTTGGCAGTCTGATGCCGCCTCCTCCTCCTTCAAGAAAGTCTGGTCTCCCATCCTCTTGGCAGTCTGAATTTTGCCCCTTCCCAACAGTCCAACGTGGACATCCCCCAACCCCCGAAGATGGTCTACCGACTAGGATAATATCCTGGGCAGAATGAGACAGCTGGGTCTCCTACCGACTCCAGGGTCCTCTTCACCTACCAGTAAAAAGATACTTAGGTGTTAGTTGCAGTTGTGGACACTTCCTGAGGAATGGTCAAACACTGTATACAATATTTGAGAAAACTTAATTTCTCATCACCTAAACAAACTCAAATATTTTCCATAACACGTGTAAAACCCTTTTTAACACCTAGTCATTATAGAGTATATAGTACATTAATTGGGTTCAGACTGGGGACTAATATTCTAGTGTAGCATTCTAACAACTATACCACAGTTTCTTGTACAGTATCAGAACCAAAGAGCTTAATTTTGTAATTAAATTGTTAAAGTAACTATTGGGTTGATACCCTAAACCTTTTTATTTGATCCCTGATGCATGGATATCACAGATATTTTACTTGGACCTTGAGCCATCACTGAAGTGTGTTGTATTGTCCCTGGGGGGGTAATTACCCAAGTGTACTTGCAGAATGAGAGTTACGCTCATGCCCGGCTTCCTGCCAGTACTCTTTGTCATATGACCCTTTGAAACTATCGATGGTTTTGGCCTCCACCACTATTGATGGCTTTAGACGTGAACTTTGTTTTAGTGGCAGTTTTGTTTCCTTAGCTTAAATCTGTGATCTCTTGTTTCTGAAGTTCCAGGTTTCAAAAAGTCTTCTTTATCAATTTTCTTGATTCCCATAGCTATTTTATACGTAGTCATCATTTCTCCTCTTTTTCTTTTATCTTGTAGCTTTGGCATACCGTATATATTTAACACCTCTAACCTCTCCTTACAGCTCTTATCCTTCAGTTCTAGTAGCCATTTTGTTGCATGACTTTGCACAGATTGTTAATGTGCTTCTTAAGATATGGGCACCAACCACTCTGCATACTGTATTCCAATTTTGGTCTCACAAACGTAAAAAAAAAATCTAATATTTTACCATCCACGTACAGTATTTAAAAGCAATTCTTAAATTGAAATGTTCTTTATGTGGTCCTCAGGTGACATTAAAAAATACTGTATATACCATTGCTAACAATTCTCAACACCAAGTCAAAACTATTTCAGAACTTTGTAATAACATAACAAAGACAATATATGCAGTATATGATTATACTGTATTGTAAAAGATTATGGCATTGGTTAAGTGAGAAAGATGACCCAAAATCTTTCATGTATATTTTATTTTACCAAAAGGCTATACCAAAGGAAACAGAGTTAGTTTAAATGGGATTAAGTCAGTGGGAAAATATTGTAAGTGGAGTGCCTCAAGGCTCTGTCTTGGGACCTCTGTTGTTTATAATATATATATAAATGATTTAGATTCAGGTTTGAGTAGCAACATTTGCAAATTTGCCAATGATACAAAAATTGGTAGGGGAAATTAACACGGAAGAAAACTCACTATCACTTCAAGTTGATCTAAATAGGGTTTTGAAATGGTCAAAAGATTGGCAGATGCAGTTCAATGCTGATAAATGTAAAGTTCTGAGGCTAGGTAATGATGATAGTTACAAGATACGAGCTGGATGGTGTTGAGATTGCGAAGTCGGATTGCAAAAGGGATCTGGGAGTTATGATTAGTAAGAATTTAAAATCAAAGGATTAATGCATGAATGTTCGTAATAAGGCAAATAGGACACTGGGATTTATTAATCAAAGCGTTAGTAACAAGACACCTGGTGTTGTTCTTTAGCTATATCTTGCTCTGGTTAGGCCCCATTTAGATTACGCAGTTCAATTTTGGTCGCCGTGCTATAGAATGGATATAAATTCACTTAACATGTCCAGTGTAGGATGACAAAGTTAATTCCCCAAATTAGAAATCTTTCATATGAAGAAAGATTAACAAAGCTTAAATTGCATTCACTGGAAAGGTGAAGAGTTAGGGGTGACATGATAGAGGTTTACAAGTGGATAAATGGACATAACAACAGGGATATTAATAGGGTATTAATAGAATCAACACAAGACAGAACACGAAACAGTAGGTATAAACTGGATAAGTTTAGATTTAGGAAAGACTTGGGAAAATACTGGTTCGGTAACAGGGTTGTTGATTTGTGGAACCAAATACCACGTAACGTGGTTCGAGGTGGGGTCCCTCGATTGTTTCAAACGTGGGTTGGACATGTATATGAGTGGGATTGGGTGGTTATAAATAGGAGCTGCCTCGTATGGGCCAATAGGCCTTCTGCAGTTACCTTTGTTCTTATGTTCCTTCACAGAACTATGCCACTTATATAAAGCTAATGTATGTACTGTACTGTATACTTATTTCAGTTAAAAAATTAGCTGTCATTTGAAAAATAAAGAGAAAATAAAATAAATATCTAAATAAATACCTGTAACAAATAAAATAAATACAGTATATCTGAGGTATACCTGGGGTTGGTTCTGGGAGTTGTTTTACTCCCGAAGTCTACTGTATGGCCAGGCTTGACTTATGATAATTTGGTCTAACAGGCTGTTGTTTGGAGTGGCCTGCAGGCCTAAATATTCACTACAGCCCAGTTGGTCCAGAATTTCCTACAAGAACTCATCTGTTATTTTCTTGTAAACATCCTCTTTTATTCTGACCATACTTATTTAGATTGCAAGGAGGATATTGAACAGCAGTGGACCTCTGATGTTCATACAGAGGTACACTTTGATGTTTATACAGAGGTCCTCATACAGTGAACCACTTTGTTTGTGCCCATGGCACCTCTACTCTTCACTGGCTCTACTCTGCTCTGCTTACCATATTGTTTGTTCCAGTATGTTATTTTGCTGTACAAATTTGGGACCTGGCTTTCTTGTGTCTTCCAGTATTATGTGCTGCCTCTTTGTATCTTAAACTCGGAGTATAATTTTGACAGCTTTTGAGATTGAACCCAGGGTTGAACCACTGACCCTCCCCAGGATGGAACCCCACAAGAAGCTGACTAACTCCCGGATACCTATTTACTGCTAGGCGATCAGTCATTAGGTGATAGGAAATGTGCCCACAATTTCTGTCCTGCCCGGGTTTCAAAACTTTTATTCCCAATTGTGAGTCAAGAATGAACCCAAATGTACTGTACTGTATCTTGTCAGGCACAAGATAATATGGTGTTGTCCTCTGACAACTCTATACCCCTAACAGACCCTTGTCAGCAGCATTACCCACCTTAATTTTGTAGACTTTGAACTTTACCATTTATTCTATGTGAGTCATGCATGTATCAGAGTTTTGTTTACTTTTTTTGTTTGTATCCTTTTGAGTGTTTTGAGAAGTTCTGCCACAAAGTTCTATGGTAGGACTGTATATATTCAGAATATCAGTTCTGATATTGTTAGGTAGCTAGCACGAAGCAAGCATACATATTATGCCTCGGTAGTTGTGCCAGTTGTGCTTTTGATTTTCAATATTCATGGATGATACGCATGATTTTAATTATTTTGTAATAAACTTAATTTTGCCCCCGTTTCCATCTCTTCTAGATTCATCCTCAATGTCTTGGCCGTAAAGTGAAAACTGACCTTGAAGTACTAGTTAAAGTTGAAACAAGAGGAGACAGACAGACAATCGGGTATTGGTAAGTATTATTTATAAACTGCATGGAAGTTTGGACCAAATACACAAAATTGACCTATTAGTCTAGTATGCTATATAGCTAATGTACAGTACAGTATAGGAATAAATATCTTTC
>WNGS01164437.1:23215221-23236232 GCA_020271785.1 Procambarus virginalis
TTGGTGTACTGGGGGTTGTTTGGTGCACTGGGGGGTGTTTGTGTACTGGGGGTTGTTTGGTGCACTGGGGGGTTGTTTGGTCTACTGGGGGGTTGTTTGGTGCACTGGGGGTTGTTTGGTCTACTGGGGGGGGGGGTTGTTTGGTCTACTGGGGGTTGTTTGGCCTCCAGGATGTTGCTTGACCTCCAGGATGTTGCTTGGCCTCCAGGATGTTGCCTGGCCTCCAGGATGTTGTTTGGCCTCCAGGATGTTGCCTGGCCTCCAGGATGTTGCCTGGCCTCCAGGATGTTGCCTGGCCTCCAGGATGTTGCCTGGCCTCCAGGATGTTGCCTGGCCTTCAGGATGTTGCCTGGCCTCCAGGATGTTGCCTGGCCTCCAGGATGTTGCCTGGCCTCCAGGATGTTGCCTGGCCTCCAGGATGTTGCCTGGCCTCCAGGATGTTGTTTGGCCTCCAGGATGTTGCCTGGCCTCCAGGATGTTGCCTGGCCTCCAGGATGTTGCCTGGCCTCCAGGATGTTGCCTGGCCTCCAGGATGTTGCCTGGCCTCCAGCGTGATCCGGTGGTTGTGTGGAGAGCAAGAGGTGGGTGGGGCTGAGGCACTGGTGTGACCAAGTATTGAGAGAGTGCGGGGCGGAGGGTGGCAAGGCGGCAGTACTGCGCCAGCCGTGTTGTGGTGCGCGTCAGCTGGCTCTTGCACGTGCCGCACGCGTTCATGTGTTTACCTTCCACCACGTGACGTTTGTTTACCTTCCACCACGTGACTTTTGTTTAGCTTTCACCACGTGACTTTTGTTTAGCTTTCACCACGTGACTTTTGTTTAGCTTTCACCGCGTGGCTTTTGTTTACCTTCCACCACGTGACTTTTGTTTAGCTTTCACCACATGACTTTTGTTTACCTTCCACCACGTGGCTTTTGTTTACCTTCCACCATATGACTCACCCACATGCTGGGAGATGATTTCGAATGTATTTGGTGGTGATAACTACGCATTACCAAATAACAGTGCACGTTGTTCTTTGTGTTTAAGCCTCGAAGAAACTTATGAAAATATTGTGGATTTGTTAAACATTAAACATGTGGAGTAAATCAACAGTGCTGAATAATTCTGAAAACTGTAAATGCGTAGAATAAATTGTTGGTGAATTTGGCATTTGCTGGTTTAGTAGAAGTGTATATATTTTTACTGCTATTCATGTGCAATACCTTACAAATAATGCATAAAATCAAAGTCATACAACCAAGAGTCTCCAGGTTATTTTAGAAAATGGAAAAAGCCGCGTTTGCATAAAGTTGTGTGTGTTACTGGATTTGGAACTATTCTTGTCGTAAGAGGTACGAAGGTGAGGCTCCCCGGCCTTCCTCCTTCACTGCAATAACCAGGACAACAGCTGTTTGTACACTCAGACCAGGACAACACCTGTGTTGTCAAAGACGAACTCTTTAACACGGGAGGAACACGAACAAGGGGACACAGGTGGAAACTTAGTACCCAGATGAGCCACAGAGACGTTAGAAAGAATTTTTTCAGTGTCAGGGTAGTTAACAAATGGAATGCATTAAGTAGTGTTGTGGTGGAGGCTGACTCCATACACAGTTTCAAATGTAGATATGATAGAGCCCAATAGGCTCAGGAATCTGTACACCAGTTGATTGACAGTTGAGAAGCGGGACCTAAGAGCCAGAGCTCAACCCCCGCAAACACAACTAGGTGAGTAACACCTGTGATGGCAGACGCTGTCAAGGACAACGGTTCTGTAGTTCTGGTTCTGTTCTGGTAGACAACAGACGTCTTGTAGACTACCAGGACAAGCTGGTAGACGCTGGCCAGGACAACACCTGTGCTGGTAGACGCTGGCCAGGACATCAGTAATGGTACACATTAACCAGAAGAACACGTGCAGGTGTCTGGGAACGTTGCACATGTGTCTTAAGAACAAATATCATATATTTAGCGCCAGTTGTCACAACACTGACATTGCTTAATGTGTTCGTAAAAGTCCAAGTAGTAAGCCAGTTAACATGGCAACTGATGACATGATGGGGTTGATACGGACAGATTAGACAATGTGAAGCTTACACGGAAACAGGAAGTGGGGCGTGACCCCGCGCGCTCTGGTGAGTGACACCCACAACTCTTCCTCCATTGATAAACACGCCGGGTCACTAATATACGCTCACAGTCACGCCTCCACCCACCTTACAACACACGGTTATAGTGTGTTCTCACCTAGATGCGCTGGCTACGTCCACCTCAGCTCCTGGCCCCGCCTTACCAACGTTCTTAGATTAGTGCAGTGACGCACTTCTCGAGCTTTTATCATATTTACATTTAACAATAAGAATGGAATTAGCGTGAACGACTTGTTCGTCTAGCCTGATCCACTTATTGACGGCTCTAACATTGTAAAGGTCTTTGTGACTCATTTGCGTCTCACGTTTCCATCTATGACCTCTCGTTCTCCTGTTTCTACATTTGACCAATGTTGTCTAATTTATCCATTTCCCTTAGAATCGTTTATCATATCCTGCCCATCTCTTATTTCCTCCAGTGTTAAGGTCCTGTTTTGTCAGTCATTCCTCGTGGCTCAATCCCTTCGGCTCAGGAACATGTATTTAATATTTGTACCTGCAGAATCGAGCTATTCGCTCCCCGCCTTTCTAACCAATCTATTTTTGCTGTATTATGACTACTACATATATATATTCTCTTTAACACACACATACATCCTTAGGAAGTAGCCTGTAGCAGCTGTCTAACTCCCTGGTACCTATTTGCTGCTAGGTGAACAGGCGCATCAGGGTGAAAGAAACTGTTCCATTTGTTTCTGCCTCGGCCGGGTATCGAACCCGGGTCCTTAGGACGTGTGCGGTTCACTATGATCGAAATGATCATATCAGCCATTCTAGTACAAATATTCTGTATTATATTCTTCACTTGGAAAGGAAGTTACATTGCGATGCCGGTCGCTAAAGGATGCTGTGTTTCCCTAAAGTGCATGGTGACATCATCAGAGGCAAAGGGAAAGCGGGCAAAGACACCAGTTGTTTAGTTTCTCTACGTTCTTTTGTTTGGTTTGCATCTGGCCCCATGCCAGATGCCGGTGGCTGAGCGAGGGAGCCGCTGGCTGAGCGGACAGAATACTGGACGCGTGATCCTGTGGTCCCGGGTTCGATCCTGGGCGCCGGCGAGAAACAGTGGGCAGAGTTTCTTTCACCCTGATGCCCCTGTTACCTAGCAGTAAAAAGGTACCTGGGAGTTAGTCAGCTGTCACGGGCTGCTTCCTGGGGTGGAGGCCTGGTCGAGGACCGGGCCGCGGGGACACTGAGTCCCGAAATCATCTCAAGATAACCTCAAGATAGATGCCGTCCCTTTCTCGTCCCACCCTTGTCATTATTCACCAGTATCTATCCCATCCATCCCTTATCACAGTAGTTTATTCCTGTCTTCGGCCCCCCCCCTTCCTTTTTCTCACCCTTTCTGGATGACTGACGTGTTTGGAGGGCAGGCCAGACATGTCTATTACTGAGCGATAGACCTATGTTGTCATACCTTCATGTTATACCCACCGTGGAGACATGCTGAGAAGGGAGGTTGTTACCTCGTCTAGGTGACCATGTACTACACTCCCATTAGTGGGCGGTGGTAGCAGGTGATGTGGTCTTAACGGGTTGTTCCGGCCTCCTCTTGTACACTCTATGATGAGTCTTGCTCTCTGTTTGTTGTCAACTGCTTGCGCTATGTCTCACCCTCTGTCGCTGCCTCCATTGTTTCTGTCTTGCTCCCCAATTATTTGTGGGTTTATGCACCTTGAAGGAGGTATATTTTCATTTTGTCTATATATTGAGAGCTTTGGGGCTGATAGGTGATACAGATGTCATGTAAAGGTTTAGTCTATAGTATAAAGGTATCAACCAGTCTGCATTCATTTCCCTCATGGTGTTGCGTGTGGTGTCAGGAAGAGTCCTTCGTGAGCACGTTGGCGTCCTTCTTATTCTTGTATGGTGATTTGCATCTTTTATTGGACGTGGGGTAGGAGTCACGTTTTATACCGTGTGTGTGTGTGTGTGTGTGTGTGTGTGTGTGTGTGTGTGTGTGTGTGTGTGTGTGTGTGTGTGTGTGTGTGTAAGGTGGGAAGGTGTGGAGGGGGTAACAGTAGAGGGCAGGCGTGGGAACAGTTAGCCAGGGAGTCGACCGAGCCTGTGGTCATAACACCGCCTCGCTCATATTCTCAAGGGTTAACGGAGCCCCAGCTAGCGTATGGCTCAGATGGGCCCGACACCCCCCCCCCCCCCACACACTTGTTGACCACAATGAAATGTGTCAAGTTAAACACGTGTATGGGACAAGTAACACACTCACCAGACTAACACACCTCACAGCTCGAACAACACTTGCCTACAAGTATCTCTGGCGGTCCGGCTTGTATACGGATCTAGAAGTCAAGTGCAAAGTGTGTGGACAAAGACTGGGACACACACTGGAAAATTATATCTTGGACTGTAATCAAATTGAGCCATTTAAGAGATAAATCTAAACTAACGCTGTATAAAATGACAAGCCATCTTCTAAGGAGGAAATACCTGAAATTCTTGCACTGTTTCTATCTTTCGCTTCCAGTAGATAAACGACATACGAGGTTAAGAAACAAGTAGTGTATTGTGAAGACGGAAAATAACAAAGAGCAGCTCTCCTATGCCTCTGTAATATCTCAATTGCTCAAACAATTATGTATTAGCGATGAGACCTACCATTAATATATGATGTTTAACTGTAAATATATAGCTATCTAAAGAGAACTTTCACTGTAAGTAGCTGACATTATAATTATAAGGTGTAAAGGATAAATGAAATTGTTAATGTAATAGTCTCGGTTGAGGTCTGATAAAGACCTTTTGCGCCCTCTGAAATGCTTTTTGCGCTACCGCTGACGGGATGAGTATGGGGTGCACAATAAACTAGCTGCCCCTGGCGGCAACAATCAGTACTACGGGGTATTATCAGGAGCCGCGATCATGGGCCAGTATTGTCCAAACATTTACACAAAAGCCACTATGATTGAGGAAAGATGTACAGGTTTCGTAAGAGGTTGCTTAAATACTTGTTAATCTTGGCTCATCACCACACAAGTTCTAGAGACACCCCCCCGCTCCCTTCCATATTATTTTACGGAATCGACCATTCCGTTAAAAATGCGACGTGTTAGTAGAAATTAGAGCATGATAACATTGACGTTTGCTATACACCGGCCTCAGTAGGTCAGTTGCTTGGGCTCTTACGGTTGTGGCTAGGCAAAAAGGTTTTATTTTTTACGGAGTGTCACACTGAGAGAGTGGACTGGCCAGCTTGTCGGCCTCGCCACACTTGTTGCTGGCCAAGAATAATCACCAAAAAACACCAGATTAAGTTATGCCTAAGTGTCTATATAGGAAAAAATGAAACTTCAGAACGTTGTCATGTTTCAACACATTTTCAAGGAAAAAACTTATTGAAAGTATGTTGAAACATGAAATCGGTCCGAGTTTTCAGTTTTTCTTATGTGGATACGTAGAGAAACATTTGTGTATGAGACAGCCGGGCCTCACACGGGAGGAAGTAATACAAGTAGGTAATGGAAGGTAAGAGTAAAGCCTAAGACCTAATAGTCATAAGAACAACTGTAGACGGTCTCCATTGTTGTTTGTTGACTCGAGGGCAAGTGTACTGGGCACTGTTGTCAGACAAACAACATAACGTTTGTACACTTACTTGTTCCACTGTAATTATTGGCAGCTCGCTTGTTCTCTAGTGTCCAAGTGATATGCATTGTACCTGCTACAATTATAATGGTATCGCATACAGTTTGTTCGCGTTTTCTTCTTCCTCGCCAAGACAAAAGGTTAAGGTGGGTCGGGAAGCGATATATAAACAGTTGTTGTTAAGGTGTAGGAAGAGGTAGAGGAAGAGATGTTGCCCAGTTGTTGATGGTGGCGTTGGTACACACACGGCAGCTCCCACTCTCAACTACACACACACACGCAAGTATACATCAGCCAACACTCTTACTCTACATTGGAAATTCATTTGTTTTTTTAGAATAGTGTGTGTTTGAAATCCAATGTCTCTCAAACACTGCAGGGAGTTTGTCTACCACACAGACTACAGTAGTGTATTATGTGATGTTCTTGGTTGATTGTAACCGATTTAATTGTTGTCACCAGAGTAGGCTAGTGTATTGTGCACTCAATACTCATTCTGTGAGCGGTGGCGCAAAAAGGGTTACAGAGGGGCACAAACTGTTTTAATCAGACATGAGCCGAGATTATACATTAGTGGGTGCGGGTCCCGCCTCTAGCTGTGTCCACCAGCTATAAGTTGACCCTAATACAACAACAATAGCTGTATCCAGTGAACACTTCTCTTACTGGTCGGCAGTCCGTACGTTATTGTATAACTCGTGAACAAATCCACAAGGGCCGTGACGAGGATTCGAACCTGCGTCCGAGAGGATCCCAGACGCTGCCTTAATCGACTGAGCTACGACATGGTCAGAACGTAGGTTCGAATCCTCGTCACGGCCCTTGTGGATTTGTTCATTTGATGCATCACGCAATTGTGATTTGTGTGTGTAATTGTATAGCTCGTGTTTAAACAATGCGGAGCGCTTTCTATTCCCTCCGTTCCCTCCACCGTTCACAACGACACTAAACTGATGTACTAAATTGCCCGACCTTAACCTACCCGAGAACCTACGAATAGAAAACAGGACATTACCTCAATTTTGCGAGTCACTGTGATCTGGCCTAATTAATAAATCCACAAGATTTATACGTCAAATTGTCGCATTTTGACGTATATTTTACCTAAGGCCAAAAACTGTCGTACTAGAAAATGTAATTTTCGCCAGCTGCTACCAATGTCCCGTTTTCTGTTGGTGGGTCCTCTGGTAGGTTAGGATAAGGCACTTTAGTACACCAGGTTCTTGACGTTTGGACCGCTGGCGAGAAGGGTCTGGAAGCTGGCCAGGTGTACCACAGTTGACCCGCTCTCATTACCACCTGTGTGGGGAGAGAGGGAGAGAGAAGTCTGGACGAGTCTGCTGTGCCAGATATCATTAAACTCTTCCTCTGCTCTACACAAACTACTATCATTTTCAACACTACAAATTACTTGCACTTAAATACGAAAAACATGCACTCAGAAGAGATACAGGAAGCGAAAGGCAATCAGAACTGCACGTGGAAAACTGCACGTATAGGCCACCGGCATAATATTACCTGATGGACATAGGTTTTATGAAGGTAAAAATGTAGCATCGTTCAAGAAAATTGTTGGGTGGATTATGAGAATCTTGAGATGGACGATACTTTAAGATGTGGCTCGGACGATGGACGATCCCCATCTTAAAGTGTGCTTCCCTGTCTGAAGTACTCCTCGTATCCCAGCATAAAGGTCTGTCAAATACACACAGAAATCACTATAGACTGATAAATCAAATTAATAAATCCACAAGATTTATAAATAAATCTTGTTTATTTATAAATAAATCTTGTTGTATTTGTGATTTATTTATAAATAACGTACGGACTGACCAGTAAGAGAAGTGTCCATTAAATACAGCTATTGTCGTTGTATTAGGATCATTTAAGGCGCGTCTGGGATCATCCTGGACGTAAGTTCGAACACTCACCACGGCCCTTGTGGTTTTATTAGTTTGTGAAATAAGAGGAATACAGAGATGATACACGACACACACAGGCAGTGAAGCACCTCAATTACCCGGACCGTCTAGAAGCGTCAGATGTACTCTCTGGGAAAGAGACGAGAGAGGTATAATCTATTCATGGAAGATGCCGTAAGATCCAAATGTACACTAAAATACATTACTGGGGTGGGAATAAAATAGGTAATGCAAAATTGGTGCGTTAAGAGCAGAGTTTGTGCACGTACAGAGAATACTGTGAACCCCAGAGCAGAGTTTTGTAACTCTGTAACCTCACTCTGTAACCTCCTCTCACTAAATATGAGAACTATTGCTCAAACATAACTTGAGGTCTTTAAGGGGCAATTGGACAGGTTCTCGCAGAAAGTGCCGGATCATGCAGGTTGTGGTGGGTCTTGGGGGCCGCTGTAAGTAATATCATGACAGATCAACTTACCACAAGACAAGCCTGGCCCCAGGTCCAGCTTAAGGACTACAACTACTCTACACATACCAACTCAAAACACACTGCAGGTGTTGGTGCTGGTAGTTGTGGTGGTGGTGAGGCGTTGTGGTAGGGGCGAGGGTGGTGGTGGTGGTGGTGAGGCGTTGTGGTAGGGGCGAGGGTGGTGGTGGTGGTGAGGCGTTGTGGTAGGGGCGAGGGTGGTGGTGGTGGTGGTGGTGGTGAGGCGTTGTGGTAGGGGCGAGGGTGGTAGTGTGGTTGTGGTGAGGGTGGGAGCGTCTCACATGTGACCTGTTACACACACAGGACTGCTCCTCCCCCACACACCTCACCTTATAACACAGTTCCTGACTGACTCTAGCCGTGCTCTCATATCTTAACGTAATCATAACGCCGGAATCTAAAGAGAGGAGGATGCTTGGTAATCACATGCTCTCTACTCCACCTCGGGATGATTAACTCTTGTTGACGCACTCTTAATTGTTCCAGCTTCCTCGCTCTCATGCATCCCCGACTTTCAGTACGTCACTTTTTTAAGTGATCCACAAATCCGTTTTAAAATGGAACGTATTGGTATAAATTAATGAACCGTAATATTAATTACACACATAAATCACAATAACGTGATGCATCAAATGAACAAATCCACAAGAAGGAGTTGTCGTAGCTCAGTCGATTAAGGCAGCGTCTGGGACCCTCTCGGACCTAGGTTCGAGCCCCCGTCACGGCCCTTGTGGATGTGTTCGTAATATTGATGTTCTCTATGTATCTGCATAAATAGGTTAGGTAGGTTGCTAGGGTTAGAATGATTTTGGTCAGATAAAGACAGTTGTATTTTTTACGGAGTGGCAAGTGGATATCACGAGGGAGTGACGTAGCAGAGGGGTGTAGTTTCCTGGTATTGTGCTGCACCAGCCTGCTGCTACCTGCTGGTGGGGAGGACTTACCTCACACTACTTACCTATCACTCACTACTGAGGGTAGTGAACCTCTACCTCTTTATGCCCCGCCTCCCACCCGTCTTCTACCTCATGCCTTACACTGGCACTCTTAGGTTCAGGCACATCTTCACTGGACTCTAAACCACTAGAGAAGATTCAGAGGCGTACCATCAAACTATTCCCAGAACTGAGAACCATGAATTACGACGAAAGGCTACGACAGCTAAACCTCACGTCCCTGGAAGACAGACGAGTAAGGGGAGACATGATCACCACCTACAATATTATCAGAGGAATTATCAGACAAACTACTTAAATTGGGTGGAACATGAACAAGGGGACACAGGTGGAAATTGCGTACCCATATGAGCCAAAGAGGCATTATAAGGAACTTGTTCAGCGTCAGAGTAGTTAGTAAATGGAATACATTAGACAGTGATGTGATGGAGGCTGACTCCATACACAGCTTCAAATGTAGTTATGATACAGGCCAATGGGCTCAGGAATCTGTACTCCAGTTGATTGAGAGTTAGTTGAGAGGCGGGACTAATAAGCCGAAACTCAACCCCCGCAAGCACAACTAGGTGAGTACAAATTTATCGTCACTTTCCTACTGCCCCCTTACACAAAAGTGGTGTTAATAAAGTACAAAATAGAAAACAAAACGGTGGATACAAACTTGATATCATTTTGCTTTTTTCCATAAAGGTGGATACAGAAGTAGCAACCTCGTGAATCATGTTAGCAGGCTGAGAGCTTACCCTTGTCATAGGTGATGGTAAGCCTTACCTGGTGACCGTGAACCCTTACCTCACCCGGCCCTTCCTCTCCCTGACCACCTCTGGTATCTTCATGAACTCTGCCCACACAGAAAGGCACACTTCGGAGTTTACAATAAACCTCACAGCCTCTCAACAAAGAATAAGCAATATTCATGTGTACTCGCTCGGCTCCAGATCCCTAGAGCTCAGCGATTATAAGCTCCAGGGCTAAAATGCAAAATACCACACGCACAAGCACTCGGTATATAATATGGAGGGCTATCCTAGAGACAGGTTATTACAGTTATAACTGTATAACCAGTTATAACTGTAACTGTTAATAAGTGTAACTGTTAATATAGTGTAGGCATCGCCCCACTTGACAAAGACGGTGGTAAAAGTGGCAAGAAGCCACACACCGGTCACACACACCTCACACATCATTACACGTCTTTGAGAGGGATATAGTTATATAACACATTGTCCGGGACAAGCAGCCTGTTTGTGTTGTACTATAGTATGTATTATTTATGTATAAGCTTGTATTGAGATCCGCCCCCATGCTCCAACTACTGACCCTCCTCAGGATGCAACCCCACAATAGCTGACTAACTCCCCGGTAATTTGCTGCTAGGTGAACAGAGGCATTAGGTGATAGAAAATGCGCGCAACCATTTCTGTCTCGCCTGGTAATCGAACCCGGGATCTGGGAATGTGTGTGGAGAAGGTAGTGAGGTGTACTGCTACCCCAAGTGAAGGCGACTACAAGGGAGGCCACGCTAATGATGGTACACTTCAACACTGGGCAATAAGTCCCGTATGGAATATTATTGTGCTCGCATCCCACTTCAAGGCGAGCAACATTACAGAGCAGGAAAGTGTAGAGATCCTTTATTACAGCAGTGCATCACAATGTTGCAGACGACGAGTCACAATAACCTGGTGGAAGATATCATGACCAAACCACTCATCACAACATGAATGGACGATGACGTTTCGGTCCAGGACTGACAGAAACGTCGTCGTCCCCTAACCATCTGATGTGTGGTTTGGTCATCATCCCAATCATCTTGGATTCGCGGACCTATTGTCAAGACTCAAAAGACCTTCAACACCCCCCCCCCCCCCCGTCTCCTCACTTTCATTACTCAAAAAATTACCTAATGAGGGTGTTTACCACTTGCTAATTCTTGATGATTCAGATTTGCCAGTACTCAAAATTTGGGTCCCGACACCCACCAGAAAACATCTTTCTCCCCCCCCCTTCCCCCTTGAGGGTCGCGACCCACCGCTTGGAACTTCTGATTTGAAACCTGTATAAAACCAGTTAAGCACTTGTACAGCTAAGACCTGAAAGTACTCAAATCGTACTCCATTAAATGGAGACAAAAGATACCATATAATATGCAAATGGAGTTCCTAACTTGCACAATGAAATTACTGCATAATGGAATGAGAGGATATAAAAATAAAAATAATTCTAATGAATAACCCTACCTTGTGTAGAGTACCATAAGGAGAAACCATACAATCGCCAAGGAATGCTGGCCAAAGACCAGGCTGCAGTCAAATGAGGTATATATGCAAGCGAGGAGTCACAATAACGTGGCTGAAATATGTTGACCAGACCACACACTAGAAGGTGAAGGGACGACGACGTTTCGGTCCGTGCTGGACCATTCTAAAGTCGATTGAGGTATGAATTACGGCTCTTGACCTGGCGAAATCCTGACCAGGTCAAGAGGTTCACTGACTGGCGGATCTAGTTCACAGAAAAAACCCAAGAGGGATCAGGTTTTAACATGTGCCGAGGAAGGAGAGCCAGAAACCTGGATGCTAGTTGCACTGTGTGTTCCTGCTGCCCTCTTGTGTAAAGAAGAAGAATTGTTGTAGTGTGTATTGTCTGGGGGAGATGATGGAATTGGTGGTTTTTGGTTTGAATTATGATTACCCATTCGTTGACACGTGTGTTCCCTTCATCCCCAGCCAACACATTAACTTGGTTGTAAAAAGTTTCCTGTTTGGAAGTACTCGTAGTGAAAGTTGGTGTTTTCAGTTGGGGAAAGCTTGGCGGAGTGGGGTAGGGTGGGTGGGGGTGTGTTCGTGCGCGCAGAGGGGGGGGGGGGTAAAGGTGTGCGGGCAAGCAAAGGGGGGTGGAATTTGGGTGTAATTACATAAGTGTAGTTACAGGATGAGAGCTCCACTCACTGTATCCCGTCTTCCCAGTACTCTTTGTAATAAGACGCTTTAAAGCTACTGACATGGGGGAATGGGTGTGTGCGTGCGTGTGTACTCAATTATACTCACCTAATTGTGTTTGCAGGGGTTGAGCTTTTGGCTCTTTGGTCCCGCCTCTCAATTGTCAGTCAACTGGTGTACATGTTCTCGTGCCAAGTTGGCAGTCATATCCACATGTGAAACTGTGCGGGATCTGCTTATACCACATCAGTTCCAAGTCTCGCTTCTAAGTGAGTCTTAGTTTGTGGACTAAGTTTCCACCTGTGTCCGCTCGTGTGATTCATGGAGTTTTTCGTTTATAATTCATACCTCGTAGCTCAGGGACTAGACATGTGTGTGTGTTTGTGTGTCCTCTTAAAAATAATGTCACTTTTCGCTTGTATGTGCGCTATGGCCAAAAATAGACGTAATTTTAAATGAAGTCGGCTCATGAAAGTTATGTACTGTCCCGTTTTCTGTTTTAGTCCTCTGGCTTACTCGGTTAGGTTAGGAGAGAAAACTTTCAATTATCGGTTTTCATGACGTTTTGAAACTTTATGAAAATTTTCTGCCCTCCTAACCTACCAGAGGGCCATTAACTTACTGTTTTGGAAAAAAATTTTTATTTTTTTTTATTTTCAAATTACGTCCATTTTCGGTCATACAGACAAACGGCCAAATTCAGACGTAATTTGCAAGAGGACAGATTGTGTAGGGAAGGATTTTTTCTGTACTTCGAAAGTACGGCAGTATTGTTCGTTTCATAATTATTTGTAACTTAAATTGTTTAGCTGTACAATTAATTGGAATCAGTGGTGTTGGAGTTGGCCAATCCTCATGAAGCAGTAATTGAACTGCATGTCACTGATAGTCATTTCGAAAGTGGTTCCGTAGCTGTTGAAACTCGCTACAGTTGTGTAAATAGTGACGGAGGAAATGTCCAATTGCTAGCGGTAGTGGGCGTGTTTATATTACAGAGGGGAAAGGCGCCAAGGGAAAGTGAGCGGGCGGAAAAAAAGGGGAAACGTGACAGCTGCAGAATGTTGGTAATGTTAGTGTACAGGAGAATTAACTATTGTAAAAAAATACTTTTTCAAATGGAGACGATGAGTCATAATAACGTGGCTGAAATATGTTGACCCGACCACACACTAGAACAACCCATCCTCCGAATTGACAGTACGATTTAATACTAAGTGTAATAAGTACACTTTCTTACTGTCATAAACAGTGCATAATTGCACTTATGGGGCTGTTACATTTACCCAACCCCCTCCCAAGATCCTCGTTTTCTGTTAAGACACTCAAAATTTTAGGATGAAGTTTTCAATTTCAATTTGCAGATGATTGATTGATGAAGATTAAGCCACCCAAAAGTGGCACGGGCATGAATAGCCCGTAAGTGGTGGCCCTTTTGAGTCATTACCAGTATCAAGAGATCTGTGGAGGTGCAACTGCACCCTGCGTGACGGGAGATATTTACCGTCTCAATTTGCAATACACAAGTTTTAAATATCAGGAATTCTTTTTCAGGTTTATTAAACAATATAGATTTTATGCAAAATTGTTAAATATCCTGAGTTACTTTACAATTTATTGATATATTTTAGTTTTGTTTTATTAGTTTTATAAAACTGTAATATCAATATAGCTATGGGTTAAGTACTAATTGTAATTAAGAAGCAATAAAATTATTATCTTCAAAAACTTAGACGGTTAGGTGAGGATGTGGTTTTCTATTCAGTTTTTCAGGTAAACTCAAATATTCACAATATATTTGACAGTACGATTTAATACTAAGTGAAAATAAGTACAATTCCTATCTGCTGTGAATAGTACATAATTGCACTTATTTGTCTTCTTACATTTACCACCCCATTTTTGGAGGACGGGCTGCACGAGAAAGTGAAGGGACGACGACGTTTCGGTCCATCCTGGACCATTCACAAGTCGATTAAGAATGGTCCAGGACGGACCGAAACGTCGTCGTCCCTTCACTTTCTAGTGTGTGGTCTGGTCAACTTACCTTTTCAATTTATTCCACATAACATCATGATAATGGGCTTTGGCGCTTTTTATTACACGTTCATAATTTGTAATCACATTGATCAGTGTTAGGCTAGCTATATTGCCATTTTCTATACTAAATGAATTCTGCGTTTATTGTTTTGGTAAACTATGTTAATTATAAATGTGCAACCATTTTAGGAATTACATTTTCTTCAGTTTGTATAAAAGGGGGTATTACCTCATGCTACTGTAGGAACTCGTAGCCTAGGAGAAGGCTTTGTATAATTTGAATAATTGTATATGTATTTGCATAAATATAAACAGTAATGCAGTCTGTACCAGTAAGAGAGAATGTTCAGTGATGGAGCAGACTCTGGAGGCGAGCTTCGCCCAACTTTACAGGGTGGAAGGCAGTAGGGCCACCCCCGACAGGCCTATGACACTCCCATACCCCCTGTGTGTCATCTTGGGAAATGTCTCCAACCTTGGATAGACAGATATTCTCTTTTATATGGATTTGTTTTCAGTCACGTTATTGTGACATTGAATACACAAAGATTTTTAATAAACCATTTGATTAGTGTAGGGACGAACAACTAGAAGTGTTATGAGGCTTTTCAACATTTTTAATGTCAACGATGGCAAAAAATGGTCAATGAAGAAATATTCACATGTGGTTGAAATTCCCAGTGTTGGTGCCCTGTGGAGGCATCATCGAGGCATTCGCAAATATGCTGGTTATAATGTTAGTACTAATTGAATGTTTGGACCCCATACCCTTCAGAGTCATACATGATTACCTTTCAATTTGCTTCAGCAGTGAAATTAAGAGACCGGTGAATATAGAACAGACTGGTGATAATTGAAGTACAAGAAATATGTGGTTTAGTTGGTAGATGTGTAGTGTGTGGCAGTGAAGCAAGACAAGGGCAGGGCTCGGGGCAGCCGACCCAATACCCACACCCAGGACCTGGATGGGTCATTTTTGGGTCACTTGTCATGGCGTACTTGGCTCCCTAGCTCATGGCTCCTGATTCCACCGTCATCTTGCTCTCTTCACGTGTCTGAGACGCGTCTCTGCTCAACCCCCCCCCCCCACCCCTCCCTCCGCCACCTCCCTCCCTCCTCCGGCCGAACATCAAGACAATGGGGGTAAGTATACCTTGGTGGGGCATCCCTCTATACACTAGTGAGTAATAGTGAGTACTGGTGAGTAATGGAACAGGTGTAATATGATAGTGTCACTTGTCACCATTAGCATTCAATGGGCTAAAGGTTGAGTTTGTAGGTAGGTGGATTTATAAATTGATGAGTGGGTGAAGCGTGTTGATGGGATGGATAGATGGTGTGGGACCGCAGTTGACTAACTGCCAAATGGGTAAACAGATGCCATCCAGAAGATATATCGCTTGGTAGTTCTTTGATCCGTCATGTCAAATGACTAAGGATAAATAGATGGGATAGATTGTAAAATAGATAAATAATTGGTTTACTGTTTTGAGATAACTAAATAATAGATGGTACTTCAGGGTGACGGATGGATGTGATAGAAGTGTGGGGAGAGGTTGAGTTGACAGATATCTGATGATATCAGTTGAAGGGTTGGCACAAAGGCATAAATGGAATATTGTGATGGAGGGGGAACTATCAGGAGAAAGCACCAATCCTATATATTATTTTACGACTATATAGCACAGGAAAGGGATCTCGATAAGGGCGTGGGATGGGACGGGGGGAAGGAATGGTGCCCAAGCACTTGCACGGTCGAGGATTGAACGCCGACCTGCATAAAACGAGGCCGTTACCTTACCGTCCACCCCAACTGGTTGGGCATGAAAGGGAAGAGTGCGTTAATTGTTGTTAAAGTGACTGTGATGAATTGAATGATGATTATTACGGAGTGAAGAATGAGACTGGGATGATGATAACAGTTTATGTTGATGGGTGAATTGTTCTGCTGTGATGGAGATAATATACCTGCCACGGAGATCCCTCTGGCTTTGGCATGATTATAGTTATGTAGTTGCTGGTGAAGTTTATATATATATATATATATATATATATATATATATATATATATATATATATATATATATATATATATATACACATATATATATATATATACACATATATATATACACATATATATATATATATATATATATATATATATATATATATATATATATATATATATATATATTTTATACTGTATATACATACATCCCATATACTGTATACATTCCACTCATCCCATGAATTAAAATATTGGAATGTACTGTACTATGCAAATTGCTGATGGCAATATTTGTGAGTAAGTAGCTATCCAAATTAGTTATACTTTATAGCTCATAATCAAACTGATTAATGTAGGTCAATAGCTATTATTTTGTCTTGTATGAGGTTAGCATAAGATACACAGAGAATTTC
Source organism: Procambarus virginalis (assembly GCA_020271785.1). Classification (NCBI taxonomy): domain Eukaryota; kingdom Metazoa; phylum Arthropoda; class Malacostraca; order Decapoda; family Cambaridae; genus Procambarus; species Procambarus virginalis. The sequence goes on from WNGS01164437.1 coordinate 23,231,728, forward strand.
AACTTATGTGTAGTGTGTCAGGTCTACAACTCTTTTATGTATCTACTGATGGCAATACATATTTTGATGTGTGTTGTAGGATTGACATTCATAGTCAACTATTTTATTATTCCTGTAATTTTATTTCCATGTTTTTAATTATTTTTATGCGTTATCTTGATGATTTATAATATAAACATTGAGTACATGTACTGTTCATTGTACCAATACTTTTTAGAGAAGATTCTTTAACTTGTTTCTTTACATTTCAGTTGTGTTTAACTGTTTGTGACCGGGTCTACACGTATTACACAACACATGAAGAAAACAGCAGTCATGAGGTGGACACAATGGTGCTTAGTCTGGGTACCGCGCTCAAAAATATCTTCCCCGCTGTCCCTCTCACGTAAGTTTTCCCCTCGAGTCAGTTTGTTGAAATCAACAAGTTTACATTAGAGTTCTGATGGAACAGAACCCAGTGGACTACAATTCCGAATGTTTCAGATTAAAACCGATCCTCTTATAGTTGCCTGTTTAGTATTGTATCCCATTGCTTTGAATACATTCTTATTGTGTGGAAAATAAATAAACATTATTTTATTAGCAAGTTTATGTACACACAGCATTGTGCTGTGTACTCTATTCTATATGAAGAGTATAGATCAATAGCTATGAGTTCATCTAATATCCCATCTCACAGCTAGGATGGTTAGTCATACATAGTATCAGGACAAAACAGATGTGAGTCAAGTCTGCTTGCCTGTATTTGCAAACTTTGGGTAGAGCACTAAAATATCTTCCAATATTGGGAGAATATGCAGTACAGTACAGGTAGTTGCGGAGCTTAATGTAACTCATACCACTATGTCAGAAGTCATTGATAACGGGGCACTCAAATATAGTGGTGTATGTGTTCTAGCTCTAGTTCAAATAGTGTACACTTGGAGAATTCATTACTTGCAGCCATCTGCCATGAGTGTCAGTATCCCAGCCTAATTCTGGCAAAATTACAATGTCACACAAACTTGTAGAGGTTTTACTACTAAGAGGTTTTACATACTAATGCTTTCTGCCCCTTGAGTGTCTGTTATGGTTCTTCTGTTAGTCCTAGTTGTCAGAAATAGTGAAGGTTTTACAATAGAGATTGGAACATCTAGGTCTAGCTTAATTTCAAGTTTATCACTGTCAGCTTTAGCTGCCTTGTCCATGTCATCGTGTAGGACAACACCTGTGTGAGAATGGTATCCATACAAATGAGTCTGAAACTCTTGCTGTGTGTTAATAATGTTGTTTATAATGGATGTTACAAAATTCTTACTCTATTTTGTATGTTGGGTTTTGAATGCTTGAAGAGCTGACTTTGTAGTGCAGCTAATTCTGTATGTGGAGAGCTAAACCAGTTGCTTTACACTAGTCTGTGTACATACAGTATATTATCTTTGTATGACTACTTAAATTTTTTTTCTGTCTAAATACAGTACTGTATACAGTATGCAAATATGTATTTTATCAATTTAGTTTCACAAATTAAACCTAAAATGCTGGTTTGAATAGCATTCCTAATGCAGTGGAATGGTTGTAGTCCCAATTAGTTAAGATAATCTTGATTTAAATCCACCTTAGTTGCTTGTCAAGTTTTGTTATTGTAAGTACAGTGGTGCCTCGATTAACGAATTTGATCCATTCCGGCACCGAGCTCGTCATGTGAAACGATCGTCTTTGCGAAACAACAACAACACTGTCGTCGGAGGCATCTGAGAACCAGCGGGAACGCTAGGAAGCACCATGTGGTTTGCTCATTAATCTACAACCAAAATACTTGCATTATTAAAATAATTGAGGGGACAGTAAATGTAAATTGGTAAAATAATTTAAAGAAATAGTGTATTAATTGAATCTGCATTACAGAATGCTCTCTTGAGAAAAAGCTAACCTGGGTAAAATTACAGTACAGTACTGTACTGCACTGCACAGTACAGTATAGGGATTGTATTTTGATAAGTTGGAAAATTTACCTGATACTGTATTGCAAGAAAACATTTACACATGTGTAGGAGATTGCAGTATAAGTGCACTAATACAGTATATTGCATTTGTAAATTTTCCTGCAGACACATTATCCGTAAAGTGGACATCCAGCCCCCGAAACGGATGCAGCAGTTAGAAGAGCTTGAACGCGCAACACTGGGAGGGACAAGAGATATGGGACCGTGTGGCGGCTTCTCCACTCAGTATATGTGTATGTGCGACTATCATGCACTACCATATAGAGAAGAAGTAGCGTGGGATGTCGACACCATCTACCTCTCACACGATACTCGAGAGCTCTACTTACACGACTTTGATTATTTAGAACAAAAGTGAGTGGCATATATGGTTCTTGTTTGAAAATCTCTCAAACTTGAGATTTTCTTTTAAGTCTTAATTTGGTCAGTGATCTTTCCCTGTCTAGTAAAAATTTTTCACATGTCTATAACAAAAAATCAAATGGTCATATTAAACTACAAACAAGGACCAGTTGTTTTCATATTTTGACACAAATGCTTTGGTTGAGGTAATTGCCTCGTGCACGAGTATCATTCACTGGATCACTTGCTGCTTGCCATCAGTTGCTGGACAACCCTCACTGCTTTATATCTACTTCCTACAATCTTCATAGAAGTATTTTGTAAATACTCTCAAGCTCATACAGCTTTTTTTTTTAATATTTCAGGGGAATGGACAGTAACAGGTAAATAAGCTCATTAAGTAGCTTGTTCTATAATGGATTGATGAGTGAGTTAAAAGCTAATAATGGCGCCTGCACCATAGTTTGAGCTTGAAGTTGTGTTTTTGATCCCTGATTCCATAGTTTTAGTGTAATTTTTAGTACCTTCCTCCTTCTGCCTTTACTAAAAGCTTATCATTGCACTAAAAATCATTTGATCATTCATATTGCCATTTTGCAGGACATGTATGCAACAAAAAATCTTGGTGTTAGATAATATTGTATTGCATTGCAATGGCAGCACTTATAAGCAATACAGTGTTTAGGTTTTAAGCGACACTAGTGTTTACCTTCACTGTAGCACAGCAATGCAGTATGCAGTACCCAGTTAAGATGTATGTAATATATGGCTCCATAATATAATCATTTGAGAAACTTAATGAAAGTTAATCTGATAAACAGACATAGAATGGAAGTTGTTTTTTGTAGCACTGCCTCAATACTCACATTATTGAGGCTTATACACTTCGGTATCTCCGGTAGGTCAGTACCTATCACCTTTGTTTATTTATATTTATTCAATAGTTGGATTCAATGTGATCACTTGATAACAACTCATAATATTGAGTTACAAGTAACGGCAGTTACATATTATAATAAAAGTAAGCTTTCAGTTGAAATTAGGCACTAAAACACTTAGTGGCCATTTTGAGAAGCAATTTTTTGGGGCAAGGCGGGTAGAGGTAGTCATGTCAGTGTGATACTGTGACAGTAGATAAGCATCATCCTTATTATTATTATTATTATTATTATTATTATATTATTATTATTATTATTATTATTATTATTATTATTATTCAGAAAGTAATCACACTAACATGACTGCATAAATGAGAAAATTCCTTGAGGATTCCACTGAAGTTGAAACATGGTTTCACCCCCCCCCCCCCTCCCCATGTACTCTGGCTCTGTCATCTAGGAATGTTCTACGTCTGACATGCCTCTTTCAATACACAGAGAAACTGGGTGGGTCTGGGAACACCCAGCGCACAGGTTAGAATCCTCATCGTGGCTCCTATGGGTTTTGTCATTATTGTAATTATTATTATTACACTACTGGTATTTCAGTACAGTATTATTATTTTTACTAGTAATACTGTTATTACTGTACCTGTTTCCCACTTTCATTGGGTTTTGAGGCATCAGTTCATAGAAATACATTTGTCTAATATATCCAAACTATCCGAGTACTGTACAGTACATTCTCTTGAATTCTATTTGCCTGAGTTTGAACTGTCTTTTCTTGACAATTTTAAAACTTATTCTCTTTATTCTCCTAACACCACTAATGCTTCTGAAATTGTCGATGTCTTTCACACTAGTTTCAAGTTTTTTTTTTCACACGTGCTATCGTCTCGTATCAAACATAAAAGTTACAATTATATCATCATCATGCAGCTCTCTGGTTACATCTTTCTCTTTCTTTTAACTAGGCTACTCATTAAATTAAGCACTTGCCTTTCCTGGCTCATTCTGCTTTGAATTTCTCTTTCCTGATCACACATCCAAGGTATTTAACCCTGTGGCTGCAGCACCTGTACAATATTTTGATCCCACACTTTTTTTTGTATATAATTGGTCTAAAGAATTCAAATACCTTTACAGTATACAAATATACAGAAAATAATATGGTTATTTCCAGTGGTACCATTAAAAAGAATAATTGAGTCTCTAATTTTTAACACTGGTGGTCAGGTCTTTCATTGCATTCCCGACCTTAAACGTCCTGAGCTCCCTGGACTACTTACGAGCTGCTCAG
>WNGS01164437.1:23236242-23261785 GCA_020271785.1 Procambarus virginalis
ACATATGGAAGTACCTTTGACAAGCTTCTGGCTTCCTATCTTTGTTGATGCCACTAGGGAGACCGTGGCCTCGGGTGAATTCAGGTGAAACACACCTTTCTTAGGGGAGGTCTCTCTCCTTTCCTTGGAAATGGACTATGTTATGGTATCAGCAAATTGTGTAAGTGCATTAGAAAATTATTACATACATGGAACTGTCAGAGTACAATGATTGACTTCTTCGGTAGCCTCGCAACCTGTTGTTTCCACTTGTCAGACAGATGGCTGTTTGGTTTAAACCCCAACAAGTGTAAGGTAATGTAGAATGATATAAGGGGAGGAAACAGGAAGGAAGCTGCACTATAAGAAGTAAGCCTCTGCAGGTAGTTGAACAAGAGAAAGACTTAAGAGTAGATATTATACAAGGATTATCACTAGGGACACATGAAAATAGGATAATATAAAATATGTATGGAAAATTAGCAAGCACAAAAGTGGCCAATGAAGACAATGGACAAAGGCAGCCTTTTCAATTTGAGAGGATATAAATGAAGATGACATGGGTGTAAGCTGGACATATTTGGCCCTCATACGCTGGCTTAAACCAAGCGAGCAAGAAATTATAACCATTTGTACATAGTGAGGGTGGTCAACAGGGATGCGCTAAAAGTGGTCGTAGTTTAGGCCACCTGCTTCCACACCTTCAAGAGCAAGTAGGACAAAGAATAGGTGATCAAGAAATGAAAATGCACCTGATTAGAATAACTAGGAGATGGGGGCCTCATTACTTAGGCGCTGATTGTTACTTACTGATAGGTAATCATCCACAAAATCAGCCACCCATGCACAGCACTTGCTCACACTCAATTTTTCCCTTCTTTTCTTGTGTATGTCCATATTGTAAGATTTGTGTTATGTTTGTGTTGCGAGGCATCTGGTAAATGGGACCAGATATACCATTCTGGATTGATTATGATAAAAAAAACATGTAATGACATTTAAATTTGTATACTATTGAATTTGCCTTCACTGCTTCCTCCTTAAGTACATTTAAATCCTGCACTGCTCCTGACACTGGAGTATGTCCCTACATTTCTCCGACTCGTTAAGTGTTCAACTTAATTTTTTACCATTTCATTTTGGTCTTATAATCTCTCAAACATTGTCTTAATATCAACTGTGTTGATTTCCCCAAGCATCTTATATGTGCTCCATATATGCATGTACAAGTGTGAGAGAGCAATCTACAGTATCAGTTTTTAATTCCAATAAATAAACCTGTAAGTTTTCAATAGAGACTGATAATGTAAGCAGAGATATTGAAGACTGATAAATTTATTCTTTAATTTGTGTACCTAAAAAAGTATAAAATAAATACTGTACTGTAATTGTAAATATATGCTAAATACTATAAAAACAAGTTCATCAGTGTGAGATAGATTCTTAGGTGAAGATGTGCAGCCATTGAATCTTAAACTTATAAATGGAGGTCAGTGGGAAAATATATCTTGGATCAGGTTTTCCCTTTCTTGTTGACAGATGATGGGAATATTTGTGCATCTGTTGCACAATACCCTTTACGTAGAATACCAGACTTGTGAAATCCATCTATCTTCATTATTCTTTGAACAGGTTGAACTTGGAAGGTGATATGGATGTAAAGATTAGGACTTACTGAATATTTTTTATACAGTATAAGCAAGAGTAATGAAATGTTTCATCAATAAATAATGTGGGAGTGCTCTCCGTGAGTTAAAGGGACATTATGTTGACAAGATGGTTGAGGAAATATTGAATGCTTGAAGAAATAAAGTTGCTTTAGGGATTAAGTAATTTGTTTAGTTATTTGGAACTTTGTCATTAGAGAATGTACGAGAAGGTTGAAAGAACACTTAAGGAATAATTACATAGACAATTCAAAGAATTAGCAAATATGCAAATTTTGATAATGGATCTAATAAGCGAGCAAAAATATTTTTAGTAAAGTATTTAAGATCATAAAAGTTTTCATTCCATTAATTGCTGTTTTCAGGGTATTAGGCCTGCGTATATTTAAATCTAGTTTTGTTTAATAAATTGTATATATATTGGTTGTTTAATAAATATTATACATTAAAACCAATTATGGTTCAAATAGAAATGATATATTTATTATGAATTCAGTTTGGTAATTTGTAATACTCTGAGTCTGGTTTGATTAATTAAATATTGGGTTTATTTTCAAACATTGAGTATCGTGTGATGATTGGAGAAGCTGGGAAGAGGAAAACACGTCTCATTATATTGGCTACAGCATTTTGGCGTGGATGTTTTGATAGTAAAGCGGGAGAAAGATTTGTTCTCAGTCTTACCTTGTCCTTAATTACATGTTCTGGTCTTTAAATGGAGGTAACATTGAGGTGTTCAGGAGGGGATGTCAGGATGTCTTGAGCACATCAATAAATGGTGTTATCAGTAAGTTGTGTGAGGAAGAAATGTGTGGTATACATATATACTGTATATATGATATATGAACCATGATGCAACTTTTATTATGTATCATGGTGTTATAATGTTGAATTCCCTACGTTTTGGATACATCTCTCCTTGTAAACTAAAGCAACACTTTATTTAAAGCTTCAGTAATTTCATATGCAAAAGTTTTACATCATATTTACTTCTGGATATATTTTTTTGCTTTTTAATATGGCTTGATATCAGCTACATAGAGTATACAAGAAAGTATCAACTTTTAGTAGCATTGATATTTTAAGCATTTGTAAATATTTAGGTTATATTTCAAGAATAACGTGTGTTGCGAAGTGACACTAGTAACAGTGGTGGTTGTAGTGTGCACGGTTTGTCAGTCAGTGCATGCTAATGTTGACATTAGCTAGATGACCCCATTAATTGGTTGTAGAGTACCAAGCATTTGCCACTAGGTAGCACACAAGCTCTAACCTACTTAAAAGGCAGCTTTCTACTCTTTAACAATATAGTACCATTATTAAGTACTGGGGCTGAGTTGCGTTACAGTTGTCAAAAATGACATATTTGGCAAGTTCATATAGCTCCTCAAGGAAAGGTTACTTTATATCTAAGAAAGGTAGTTGAATCCACCTCCAAGAGCTCTTGGTGACTTAATTGTGCACATTTTATAGCATTTTTTATAACTGTTTATTATCTTTTGCTTGAAGTGCATTAAACTCACCTTAGATGTTATACGTGAACACGTTGAATGGTATAATTCTTTTAACATTTTTCAGTTCAGACATGTCATTTTGCAGTGCTCAAGATCAGTCAGAACCAGATTTTTGTATCTGGCCAAAAAGCACAACATATTGGGAAATGCATGAGAGATCAAGATAACATTCCTGTCATGCCTGCAAAGTTCTTGTGTTCCAATGGAGATAACTTGTAATTACTGCTATTTGACATGATAATGACATTACATACAGGTATAACTCTTCCCCATAAGAGAGATAGTAAGACTCTTCAGGTCATATCCTGGCTGATGTCACTGGGAAGGGGCATCAAATTGCAGTAGTAATACTCCACCCATAACCTCAACTATAAACAATAATTTCAAGCTAAACATGATAAAAATGTGTTCTCCTCAAGGAGCCATCATTTGACTTCCCATAGTATGTTCAGTGTTAACGTATTCATTCGTATGCTATAACTCCATTTTCCGCTCTTTTTAATATTTCAGTCATAGCTCTGTAGTTTTCATGTAATCTTGTTCTCTGAAGTGCACTTCTCTCATGTTTGATGTATATATTATCTCCTCACTCTCTGCATCACTTACACCTTAATTAAATTCAATTTTAATGATACTATACCCAGTTTTTTCTGAGTACAATACTGCTCTTGGGTGGTTTAGACATGATGGATAATTTAAGCTTGGCAGTGTGTGTATGGAAGTGAAGAGGAAGAGGGAGGATGTGATAGAATAGCAGGTGGTCAGTTATGTGGGTACAATGTGTTAATATTGGGGAGTGTACAAAACTGTACGAGGATAATAACGCTTTCTTGTCTGCCACTCGCTTGATACTTGGCAAATACTGTACTTGCACTCTGTGAATATCTAACAAAGTAAATGTCATAAAATAAACAGTAGTTCAGAAACTAGTGACTGAAAGGAATATAAAATTTGATTTTCAGTTTTCATTTTAATTCATTAAATCCATCACTGGTTATACAAAAATAACATTGTGTAAAATACTGTATGTAGCAGACTCCAGTGGTACTGAAGAGCAAATTTGTCCAGGGGAAGAAACTACTTATAAGAAAAATTCACCTCTTTCTTATCTCTTAAGTATATAAATGCATTGGAGCTTATATTTATTTCATAAATTTATGCATCAGTCAATTTTTTGCATTATCCATAATGTGGGTTTATATTGTTAACAAGTAATTGTTATGAATGATTTCATTCCACAGAGACCTCATCCCTATCATCAGTGCCCTCGAGTATAACACGTGGTTTCGCAAACTCCGGGCCAGCCACAGTAAACTTTCACATGAAGCAATAGAGCGAATTTTACATGTGGTCAGCAAGTCACTTAGTTTAGAAGAAATATATCTAGATAATATTGGTGCCAAAGCGTAAGTATTAATGCCTGTTTTAGCTAATACTGCATATAGAGACAAAATAAGGGTAGAAAGCAAATATTATATCCACATAACCCAACCCATACATATGAAATCAAAGTCATACTGTTTCGATATGTCCTGTTCCCTTATCAAGTCGTGACATGATTATGATTTGATAAGAGTGCAGGAGGGACCAAAACAGTCATTTTCATTTTATTTCATGTGTGGGTTATTTATTTTTAAGAGATGTAATTGTGACATTCTCTGCATATCATGCACATGTCATGCAAAGTACAGGTACAGAGCTGAGAAGTTTAGGTTTCAAGGAATGGCTACTGGAATTATACCTCATGTCACTGGAAGACAGAAGACTTAGAGGAGACACGAGTACCACTTATAAAATTCTCAGAGGAATTGACAGGATAGATAAAAACTTTTGGGCACAGGTGGAACACAAACAAGGGGATTCAGGTGGAAACTTAGTACTGAAATGACCCACAGAGACATTAGAAAGAATTTGTTTGATGTCAGAGTAGTTAAAAAATAGTATACATTAGTAAATGCTGTGGATGTAATGTAATGTAATTATCAAAAGAAGGCACTAAGCTGGAAGGACTATGTAGCACCAGTGATGTGGTGGAGGCAGACTCCATACACAGTTTCAAATGTAGATATGATGGAGCCCAGTTGGCTTGGGAACTTGTACACCAGTTGATTGATGGTTGAGAGGTGGAGCCAGAGAGCTGAAACTCATCCCCCACAAGCACAACTATGTGAGTACAACTAGGTGAATAGTGTCATACTAACTAAGGTCGCTTTGTTTGTGGATCAATTTAGTAAGTTGAATACAGTATACAATATTCATAAGGCATTGAGCATTTTGTCATATTAAGTTCAATTTATGCAGTATAACACAGGTATAAAAGCAGATGATAGTTCCATGAGGCACCAGTTGCAAGTGTGTTACACTTCATCATTTCCAAAAGTTGCATCATATCCTACTTAGAAAATATTAGATTATGTATTATAATATTTTAAGACATACTAAGTTCACCAACAATGAAATATGTCACGATAATTCTTACCCAATGAATGTGTCGATAAACGAAAAAAGTACAAAGTGCTACCTCTATATTGTACTATTAAGAATAGGTCGATCAACGTGCATTAGTTTATCGTAACAGATAAAGTAATAATTGCCATGCAATATTGAACATATTTGTCACTCATTTACCAGATATTGAAGAAATTTTTGTGAATAATATTCTGTTGTAGTTATCTGTTAGTTAAACTAAAGTAGATAAAACTATCTGCATAAAATTTTTAAAATTGTAACTGAAACTTTATATTCCTTTCAGAGAATTTGCTAACAAGCTGTCATTGGCGCTTTTGTCCAATAGCAACATTCCATTGCAGAAACTTGACCTCTCGCACAATCCACTTGAGGACAAAGGTAAGTTGCCTGGATTGCAAATTTATTAATGGTATTCATTATTTGATTCATATTGTATAGTTGATGATTGAAACAGTGTATGATAAAGGGGTTATCTTGACTGCTATGGCTTCCTTGCACACTTTCTTACCCTTATTGAGTTTTTCCTTTTTGAATGTTACAAAAAATTTATTGTCTGTTAGATTATCTATGGATATTTCAGTTAATATATATCATTAATAAGGTTTTGAGTGTTGGTGAGAAGGTCATCTGTGTGCTTGGCATACTGCTGCTGCTGCAAGGTCAAGCTCTGGCTTTGGAGGAGTGGACTGTGAATAGTAAAAACAGGTGGACATTTCATTCTGGTGCAACCGAGTTCTTTTCACGTGTCTCTCTCGGGTCATATTAGTGCAAGGCTGATGGCAGGATAATCAGTACAGAATGGCCTAAAAAAAAGGCTCCTTAAATTACACTCAAAACTCTTCCAAGCACTATTTGGCGTCAAAGGTATTGCAAAGATTTGCTCTTGCTAAATGTTAATAGGCCTGCTTAATCACTGTCCCTGACTGCCATCAAGAGGGACCCAGATAAAATTGATTGAAAGCTTCAAGATACTAGTGCAAACCTGTTATGAAATAGAATATTATGAACAGTTGTCTGAACAAACACAGTTCATTCCGAGATGGCATGTCCCTGAATTTAAATTCTTGTTCTTTGCCAGGAAAGAGGGATTCAAGTGGAGACACAAGATGTCCTCCCATAGAAACAAAATAAATCAGAATGCTGAAACAGAGCACGAAGATCACTAACCCAGTTACCCATAGCTATGGCTAATAAAAACAGAGCCAGAAAGTCTATTGAATAAAAATTTAACACTAAATCAAGAGACTTGGTGGGTTCAGACAATTTGAGAATGATGGATGGATGGATGAATGTCTTGCCATGTTCCATGAAAGGTGAAGTAGAGAAAAAACGTCTCCGACAGAATAATTCAACAAGAGGTGGTGGTGCTGTTACGACCTGTCTTTCTGTTAAGCATATATAAAGATAAGAGGAACAGATTGTTAAAATTTGTTGATGACAAGATACTGTACCAATAGACTTCCCACCTGGTCACTTCATATTGCCCATGAGAGGTTTAAACATGATAAAATTAGTTGCTCATCCACCTGCTCCATAGAAAACATGTACTATGAGCAAGGGCAGTGTGAGTGAAATAACAAATAATTAATAAACAAATTTATCTACAAATAATAGAACAAAGTGTGACCTGTGGTAAACAGGATGTATCACACCCTCACACTATGGTAATTTGTAAATCAAATGTATCTAAAAGGTGTTTTTCCCTGCATCTATAACAACATTGCAAGGAGTTACAAAAGAAATATAAAATTTTTAGAAGAATATACATTACTGAGGCACTTAGAGAAGATGAAAGAAAAGATAACTAAAATTCCTTGGTGGTCCCTTTGGTGCTAAGTGGCACTTGGAAGAATTGAGGCCTTTTAGAGTCATTCAGAGCTGAATTAAGAAATCACCAGCTTCTCCCTTGCACCAGTATGATCCAACAGGAATGATTAAAAAGATTCCTGCTGCACTTGTGCGTAGGATTAATCTGCCCTGACTACAAGTCCTTGGGAGTAGTAGAACCTTGCCTTAGGCAGACACTGATTGGTACAGCAATAATTTATTCTAAATGTTATTCATCTAAAAAATATGATTTGTATACAAATAGAAAAATAGAATGCATAATCATTAATATAAAAGCTACCTGTTAGATGACCTTGTTAACATAAAGAAGATTGACGTTACAAGACTGATCTGTACCCAGTGACAGACGGATTGTTCTGGGCTTCATGACAGTGAACCTGTTAAGCTGTGGTGGTGTGATTTACCAAATTTTAATCTAGTGAGTTATAGCTGGAGCCCCTTGCTTTGAATTTTGTTGTTCACAACACAGTATTTTTTTCTTGAAAAATACCTGTATATTGACTATATTGTTAAACTGCAGTATTGATCCCCCCCCTTTGTTTTTTTCTTTCTTGATAATGAAATTAGGAGTCCCACATAACACATGCTTAGGGAAATATTTTGTGATATGAAGTAAAGTACGGTATTGAAAAAAAGGGAAATATAAATTAAGAGTTAATTGTTACATTTTGTAAAAAAATACTTGTGTAAGTACATTACTAACCAAGAAGAGAAAATAAAGTAATAGAAATATTAAAGAGGTAATGAAAAAAGGTACCTTGAATTTATTAGCTCTTTTTATTTGTTTAAAAACTTTAAATTTCTATTCATGGTATATTTATTATTGCCAAGATTAAAGGAAGTACTGTACTGTATCTTCAAAGTGAGATATATTTGGTGAGTAAAGAGGCATGGCTGGACTAAAGTTGATCGGAGCTCCATGTTGCTCCATATATCTTTGATCCCATTTTCACATGTGAACCTTTACCATCCTTTCGTGCAGGTCTTCTCCCTCCCTCATTAACCCTTTAACTGCGCAACGCGCCTGCAGGCTCGCGTCTGGTTTGCGCAACGCGCCTCCGGGTATTTGTATTTTTCACGTTCCATTCAAATCTCCCGTGGCTACATGGGGTTCACATCAGCTTCCTCAAGGCTCTTGTAAACAGACCCCATCTTTAAAAAAAATCGTGGTCCACATTCCCGGGTGTGGGAGCCTCAGTAGTGTGTGAGCAACCAAGGCTGGCGCTCGCAGCATGAGCGCACAGCACTGCTGTTCAGCGTGTGACCACAGCATCACCTAATAATGTCAAAATATATATATAACTTGTATCATTTAGCCATGATAGTGTTATAGAAGAGCCTGAGTGTGATAATGACTGGGTACAATGTTCAATTATCAGTGATTCAATGCTGTTCACGATGTTCACAGCACCACAGCATTATTTCGTCCATCTAGGAATTTTCAAATGATTTCTTAGGTTCCTTTTCAAAATAAACGTGTGGTCAATTATTCATTTACAGAAATTAGTGACCAGGATTGTGATAATAGCAGGATTGTGGTTATAATTAGCGTTGTGCGTAGTATTGTGGAAGGAGGAAAGTTTGGTGTGGGAGGGAGGGCGAGAATTGAGGTAGCCTCATTGTGTGTGTGTGGCTGCCACTCTTGTTTTGCTCACCATAATAGCTTAGTGGTTCGCTATGGGCAACACATATGTACATGGGTATATATAGTGTGTGTATATAGTGTAAGAACAGTAACAGGAGAATGTTGAGAGGAGCTATTTTGGTGAGGGAGGTGACGTAATCGTAGCGTCGTCTGGTGTCTGCTGTGTGATTTTTCATGCAGTGTATGGTGGCCACTGTACTGTTTGGACACAATACCGGCTTACTTGCATAGTTCTGGTAAATAAAACATGTAGATATGTATATAGAACATGTGTAATAAGAACTATAACAGTATGGTGGGAGGAGCAATGTTGGCGAGTAAGATGTTGGAGTGAGGGAGACTGGCTGGGGGTGGCTGCTCTCACTCGAGGTGTTCTGAGTGTGTTGATGGTGAATGTATATAGTGTGTGACAGTGTGTAGTGTGTAAATAGATTATATGTATACATAAATTAGCATGATACATAGTAAATATGTGCAGCATATGTGTACACAAGTGTCATGCACGTAACACAGTGTCTTCGGACAGTACGGTTGTTTTACTGCCATAATATAGTGTACGTGTTCACTATACATAGGATTAGTACGTAAAAACAAATAAAATGTATTTGGAACTGTGCGAAAAAAATGAACGAAAATATATTCGCGGCAACTCGCGCGCCCCGCCCCGACCGCCCCACCCGCCCCGGGAGCTTACAGCACGGGCGCATGGGGAATCATGACGTCACGCCCCAACTTACGGACCCCATAGCAGCCAAAGTAAGTACAATTACGACTTTTTTTTTACATACCCATACTGAGGGAAGGGTTTTTGACACTTTAAAAAGAAAAAAGAATTTTTTCCCGAGAATTTATTTCCTGCGCTCCACGGGGGTGTCATATTTGGAGGCAACGCAGTTAAAGGGTTAAAGAGAGAAATAGGGAAGTAGTGGTGGTGATGAACAAAAAAAAGTACGATGATAAACTGTAACAAATTATAGAGTGCAGGAAATCATTCAAAATAAGGGATTCCTGCCAATGCTGGTATTGTAATGTATTCTTTAACAGTATCAAATCTGCACAATATAATTGCAACATATTGGAGTGAGAGATATTATTGGAAGATGGAGCTAAATCCAATGTTGGGATGCCATAAGTACAATGAGAGAACAGTGTAAACATCCTTGGTCTACGAATCATCAATCTCTTGCCAAATAATGTAAGAAGTATCACCTGGAGCAGTAGTGGAAGATTTCAAGAAGGAACTACACGTGTTTCTGTCAGAGTTATTGGATCATCCTGGCTGTGATGGTTGCAGAGACCTTCAGGCTATAAAGACAGAAAGCAATGGTAGAAGATTACCAGAACAATCAACAGGAGTGATTTGCTGTTACAGTGTACAGTACATATAAATAAAGAATTAACATCAATTGCAAGGGTGTTCCTTCGAACTAATTTACTTATTTGCAGTTACATGGAATGGTTAAGCAAAATCTGACCCAATTGTTGTATTTTCGTTGTTTTGCCACGAGTTTGCATTCTTTGGTGTGATTTCATTCCAAATAGTTATTGTACATCAGGATATGATTCCCGAGAAATTAAACAACCTGTCACGAACAGTTTCTAATGCAAAACTTGCTAGCTGAAAATGGCTGTGCAGGGGTGGTACATGGGACAGTTGATACCACTTTAAAAATTCAGATTTCAAACATTTTATTTTTACATCATTCTTTTCCAGATTGACTATGAAATGTGTACAAAAAATAGTGTATGTTGTTACATTGCACAACAATATTTACATATGACTTTGTGTTCACAGACCCTAACCAACAATTTTGCATACAGGTTATTTTTTTTATGAAATTATATAAATACATATTATTTTAAATTTTTACTGTTTAATTTTACATTAAAATCATTTTCTTTTTATTTTCAATAATTTTATGCTCTTCACAATCAATACTAATTATAATTATTGCCACCGGAATCCCTGGAAATACCAGCGTTCTGATTTGTCAGTGAAATGGTTAATTTATATTTAGAAGCGTGGGTAGTGTTAGTACATGAATGGATGTGTGGAGTGCCCTAACTGCATAATTTAATGGAGGTTTTGTTTGGGCTTTACTGCTTTATAATAGAAACAACAAGACAGGAATCAAAACAGGATAGAGAGACATGTAATAATTTTTGTTTCAATGCATTTCCTCCAACAGGTTTAAACAATCTGTGCGGCCTGGTAGCCAAGCTGTCTCCGGTGGCTGGGGGTTTGTTACCAATTTAATTGCTGTTATTCTCTTGCAGTACTGTATCATTACTTGCAAATTATGCTGTTCTTTGGCTGACTGGGAAATTACTTACCTTTGGGATGGCTATGTGATTATGCCTCGTGTTCCTGAAGTAGCTTGGGATGCTAATTTGACTCTCAAATCTCGATCATTTTATTCACTGTGATTGTAAAAAGCTTTTATGTTGTCTTTGCTAAATGTTTTTTATTGTTATTTACACGTGTACAGTCACTGAAACACACACACACACACACACGAATGAAGGTGGTGGAGGCCAAAATCATCAGTAGTTTCAAAGCGTTATATGACAAAGAGTGCTGGGTAGACGGGACACCACGAACGTAGCTCTCATCCTGTAATTACACTTAGGTAATTACACATAAGCCTGCATTGGCATTCACATTTCAGATCACTGAATAGTAGTATAGATGACAGTAGAAAGTACAGTACTGCTACGGGAATAGGGTGATAAATCGTTGGAATCATCTTTAGGAGGCAATATTTGGCCAAACCACTGGAAACAACAAATTTGAAAAAAAAAAAAATCTAAATTGCTTGAATGTAAGTGCTGATTCTTTGGGATTATGTAATGAGTACCACTTTATCCCATGAAAGTGGTGAATAAGAACAAACATGCTCACAAGATGTATTGAAGTTATATTTTGCAAACAGAGTTGTAGATACTTGGAACAATTTAAGTGAGAAGGTAGTGAATGCCTTAAAGAGCAGCAGTTTGAAGTATCATATGATGAAAATTATAGGGAAGACAGGACATCATAAACCTAGCTCTCTCATCTTGTAATTACACTTAAGTAATTACACACAAACAAGCATGCGTGATAGAAGAGACATAACAAATAAAGGTAAAGAAAGATAACTGGTACTGGGTGGTTTAAATGTGCAATAAATAAATTGCAGACTTAAGAGGTAAGAACAGAAGCCATATTGACAGCCACAAATGTGTAAATTTCGTCCTGGCGACATTTATATATTAGGATTAAGACAGGCCATGGGAGTAAGGAAAGGGGACCTCTCATTATTGCTGAATTTAGCATTCATCAGGAAAGAGGAAGGCATCTTTAACCTTCAATACATGTCTTAATTAGACAAGAATTTATATTTTGAAAAAATATCAATTAATCTTATTCATTAATCATTAAATCATTATCATTAATCTTACCCTTTCCATCATTCAAACAACATGTGTTTACATTCATGTATATTATCTGAATGTATATATACTGTTCATACATACGGGTACATACACACACACACACACACACACACACACACACACACACATATATATATATATATTATATATATAATATATATATATATATATAATAATATGATGTCTTCTAGTAAAATTTAAAATATGTGATGAAGCCTAGTTGCACTAAGAATAAAATTTCGAGGTTTGATGGTATGCCGACTCGTCCTATTGTAGTCACTTAGATATTTTTATAATGGTCAGTTGTTTTGTATGGGACTTTGTGGGTTACTAAATATTGTAAGCATGTTCTCTAGCTTGTCATATAACATTATAAGACAACTGTATCAGTCTCAAATAACCAAATAACACAAAGGACTGTTTTATGTACAAATAAAAGTGAGTATTTGTAACAATCTGTACACCTTCTAATTGCTGACAAGTACGTAAGTGAAATTTGTCAATTTCATATATTTATTGTATAGTTAACCATGTACAGTACTTACAGGAACTTGCTCTCTTGGATAGTTCCTGAGTGCGTTATTTTATCACTTAGTGTTGGGACAGAATGATAGATTTAAGGGAGCATCTCCATCTTTAATTCTGTGGTTGTGCTAAGCAATATTAGTTGATTCACAAACATATGTACTGGAACATTTTAAGTGGCCTGATTCTGCATGCCTAGGAAAGTATTTCCAAAATCATGTAAAGATCGAACTCATTTTCTGACCTTCAAAACATGCCGCAGAACCCAGTAAATGGTGGTGGTGATTGGTAGCAGTCTCAAATGTCACCACATGCAATAACAATACAACTCTATACAAATATACACCTTTTTAACATCTCATTCTTTCAATGCAAATTTTCTTTTTATTATTGAGGTATGTTATTTTTAATGTTGAAACAAGTTTCACACAGTTTTCTCTGTGTTCATTCAATTAGCAGCATAACAACCACTATAAAATGTGCAAATTGTTTTGCTAAATTCCAAATATTCCTGTAGTTAATGTGTTTCATATTTTTTAAATGTCTAAATTTTTTCAAAATAATAATTTATTTTAAAATTATTTTGAGAGTACAGTATCAAATTTCTGTTGAACATTTGTTAGAAACATATTTTAGTTTACACTGATGCCAAACATGACTGTTCAGTATTGAAATTTGTTCAATATTTGTTCTACTTAAAAAGTATATTCAATTAAAAAGTTGTTCAATATTTGTTCTACTTAAAAAGTAGAATATACTGTAAAATTTAAAGTTTTTCTTTAAATGATATACTCATTAAATAACACACAAACAAGTGTAATAATAAAGGTGGGGATGCTCCATTAACCCTCGTGATAGGGAGACAAGTGGGAACATTACTATCTAGTATGTACGTCAAGCACAACTGTTAAATTAGACAGCCAACCCACATCTCTGAAAATATAGGAAGTGAAGACATTTCGGTTTGTCCTGGATTTATGAAATTGTTTACAGTAATTCCTTTACACAACTTGATAATGGCCCAGGATGGACCAAAACATACATTTTAAATATTCTGCAACATAAAATAGTGGAAGAAAATATATATAAATATTGCCAATTTGAGTACAGTATTTCTTATTTTGGAGAAGAGCTAATTAGTTACCATATTTTGTGGTTGAATTTTATATGGCAAAATTGTAATTTCAACCTATTTCATAATTATCTACCAGTAGAATTTGACTGTACAGTATAGAGATATTACTATCATTACTAATATTTCTCATTGCAAAACCTGTTAACCTTATATCTGATAGGTAGTTCCATGGTCCTCTAACAGTGTAATTGAATCTGGCTCATCAGCTTTCCCATGTCCAAAACTTCGTCTTTTGCTCAAGGTTTTTCTGAATAATGCAGTATTTCTGGCACTTGCATTAACCCAACTTCATTGTCTCTTGAACAAAACTCATTGAAACACTCCAGTTTCAAGATGAAACATGTCATATTATTTTATTTCCTAAACAGGGACTTTCCCATTGCACAAACTATTGTTTCTCTTGGTTAAGATTTTCCAATTAAATTGGTTATTAATTCTGTAGGTGCAGTATTTAAGAATATTTATATGGCAATTATACAGTTCTTATTGAGTAAAACTTTTTTGATAAACCAAGATATCTTTGTTAAGTAAACACTATCTCATCCCCTACAAGCACAACTAGGCGAGTACTATATTGTGCTCCACCAACTGTCTGTGTGTTCAACAATTTTTTCCGACCCCCGAAAATTTCCAGTCTGTCACAGTCATATGAGCAATGTCCATTGTGCTTGAATTATTGTTTGTTCTTGTAGCTTAAGTTGCTTTATTTTCTATGATTGCAATTAACTCCAGGTGTCCAGTACTTCAGTTGCTTTACATCAGATAAACAATACACACCATTGTAAATTGTCTCATGTTTGTCTAGTAATTAAGCAACTTCATTCACTGGAGTCAATTTTACATTGGAATTAAATGATTTGAAAAGTGTCATAATTGTGCCATTGGTTGGTTAGTTATTCTAATGTGTTGGATGAGGTTTGGCAAGGTTTTAATAAAGAGAAGTTATCAAGCGTAGACTCAGTGTTGTGTGTGAGGGAAATGGGGTGTATGTGAATTTTTTATTTATATGCATATACAATGTATAGGTATAAAACTATAGACAAGCAAGGACTTGTAGTGAATATTATTACATGTAATAAGACTTTGCAATATGGATGAGTTTGTCTGAGCTAATACCACCCAGTCACTTCCCAAGACAATATCTTGCTCTCACAAGGATGAGTTAACACATTATTGAGATGATTACAACTCGTTCCCTGACATTGTTGAGACTTTTCAACAGCCTCTGCTGGACCGTGAATGGGGACAGATTAACACTAGAGATCTCTCTCCAGCCTGCAATGACGTCCAGAAGTTTCATTCACCAACACTTAAAATCAGTGATACTCAGTCTCAAATAATAGATGGTGAATAGGCATTGTAATTGGTGCCATTTTAGTAAAATAAAAAAGTTTATAATATATCTATGTTAATATATATAATGAGAGAATTTATAATATAAACATTTTGGAGTAATACAGCCCTCCCTTGTATGGTATTAGAACAGTCTGAATTTCAAGATTTTGTTCATCACCATCAAAATAACCCATTTCTACTAAAGATTATAGAGATATTGTATATCATGGTGTTAAAGAGTGTTTAATGTGTTCATTTCATGTGTTTAATGTGTTCATCATGTGTTTATATGTTCATTTCATTAATTATTTAGTTAACCCAGAAATAGTATATGCAATCCCTGAAGCATGTTAATAATTGTGTTCCTTCTTTTCTTTACAAATAGGTGCTATACACATAAGTAACCCCATTGGTCGACAAGCTAAAGGTCTTAGTCACCTTAATCTTTCCCAGTGTGGGCTCACGGGTAAAGGTGTCAACATGTTAGCACATTCCCTCTCAGTCAATAAGGTGAGTTTATTGTTCCATTTGATAATTGTAGAAAGGCCTTGTGGAGAAAAATAATGGTACAGTATAGTTTCATTTCATTAATATTTAGTTTCTGTTTAATAAGCAGGCCAAATACAGTACTGTATTGTCTAAAAATGTAGAATGCTGGTACACATTTTGATGTTACAAAATTGTTCTATTTAACTAAAATTTGTAATAATTTATTTTGAGAATATAAATGTTTATAATTAATACGGAATATAAACACCCAAACACATTGGAGTTGTTGGTCAGTATGCATTGGTAGTTAGCTTGTGATATTACTAATACAAATATTAAGCACAGTAAAAGTTTGTTCATAAAGGGATAAGTAAAGTAACATTGTTCATTGTAAAAATAATGTACCTTTTTATATTGTGTAATATTATTCTGATTATCTTTATTCTAATCTTGCAGTATATGTGTCAAACTTTAACATTCCTGAGCCTAGCTGGCAACTCCTTGCGAGATGATGTCAACAACTTGTACAACTTTTTAGCCCAACCCAACACTCTCAAGACGCTTGACCTATCTGCCACCGAATGTGCCATTGATGCCGTGAGTCCCATGAAAATCATTCCTTTTATATGTTCAGTTAGGCTCGTGTTTATGTTGACCCTTTGCAGATAATTAGCCTTTTACTGGATTGGCCTCCTCAAAAGTTTCCCAGAGCTTAAGCACTGGTACGGTTATGCCTTCAGATCTTATCATTCCCCTGGAGACTTCAGCAGATCTACATTAGGAACTGTATTAGGAACTAGGACCGGAATTGGGTTTCTCGATGAGGAGAATGGGGATCGGAGCGCGACCCCAAAAACTGAAGAAATCGACGAGAAAGTCCAGTTGAAACAAAATACAGTAAAACAACAAAACCTACTGCTTGAAGGAAATACTGTACATAAAAAAGTAAGACACTGTAAATGATAGTTGGCAACAGGTAAACAACCCTAGCTCCGACTTCCCCAACTGTCACGTGCCATTGTCTTGATCCACTGCCTCAGATGCATCTCCATTCCCTGATGCCATAACAAATCAAAAGCACTTTCAATGTCTAGTGCAGCAATACAACTGATCATGAACTCATCTAGTGACTAATGCTACTTATTAAGGAGATTCTTCAAGAGATCATCAGATAATTACTCTTCCTGAAATTATATTGTTGATTGTGCAATAACCAATGATGTTCAAAGAATGTTATCATTTGTTGTCAGATTGTCTCAAGAATTTTGCCAGTAACTGACAGAAGTAAAACTTTTCTGTCCTTGCTCACCATTGACTGGCTCATTCTTCTGCAAACGTGAACTAAAATGGTCTCCTTCCATAGGGATGTCACGAGAACACAGGTTGACAGCCATGACCACAGGGGTAAAAACCAAAACCTACCCAGAGACATTCAGCAAGTGCCAGAAAGAGGCATCCTCCCCAGTGGGTAAAATGATCAACAAAATGCTAGCAACTAAAACAATGCACAACTTAGAGGAAGGTACCCCAGAGCCCAAAAGAGGGGGGAAGGGATAGGTATGAGAATTCATTCTTGTCCCTCTTCTCCAAGTCAGCCCATGGAGTCAAAATGCACCAAAAGAAAGCAAATCTGAAGCAATTTTCAAATCTGGAGAATTTGTAGGCAACAAATTCTCTTGCAGGTACCAGATATACATGTTGAGGCAGTGGCAGATCAAGAACCTGCGTGACCTGGGCTGCCATCTAATGGCAGTCTGGTGACATAGTGCTACCTACTGTCATTTGTCTCATTTCTTGCCTTTTTTGTTTTATTTTGTTCTGGAGCAGTGATTTTTGTTTTTGTTTTGCCAGTGACATTCTGGGTAGTTTTCTTGGTTTGGGTAGATCTTTGACCCAGCTCCTCTCTTCTCTTTGTACAAACCCGATTCTGGTCCTGATTTGTGGTAGGCTGTGCTTATCACCGGGGCTTGGTACACTTTAGAGGCTCTTGGGCTCCAGAGCGCGAAGCACCACGGAGCTACTGAGGGAGTTGGCCCAGAAATGTAGACTAGTTAAACAAATGTGGTAGCAGGCTTGTCCTATGCTTCCCTAATGATCTTTGCTGGCTTAGAGCTCAGTGCAGGAAGGGGTTCAGCTGGCCACAGATCCTGAAATGTTCACCCCTGTTCACCCAGCAGTACTGGGGGACCTGGTTATAAACTAGTACGGTAAGGCTTAAGATGCACTTTGGGGAAGAAAGGCGTCAAATCTCTTAACAAGAGTCGATCATCTCCTGTGTCTACTTTTTATAGTAGTAAAACAAAGTGACAAACCAAGTATTTACCAGTACAGTATTTCAAATCCAAAAATTATTCCCTTTCATCCATTTTATATAGTACTGTATATTTGTGTCAATGAAGTAATGTTAAAAGGTATTATGGTACAGTACTAATATTTATAATAAGAGGAATCATCATATAATAGTACAATAGTGAATGAAGGGAAATGCTCCAGAAAAATTAAGAGAAAATAGAATACAAGTGTATCTGTAGATATTTAAATGTATGAATGTTCATATAAATTTTTTTTTCTAGGTTTTTGGTGCATTATTACGAGGGTGTACAAGTAGTCTAGCTCATCTCATCCTCTCCCGCAACAGTTTTGGCAGCAAGAAAACTCGAGAAATGTTGCCTTCCTTCAAGCAGTATTTTACCTCTACCTTGGCCCTAAAAACCCTCACACTCTCTCAATGTAAACTTCCTGCAGATGCTCTCAAGTAAGTCCAAGTAGCAGTAAGATATGATTTTACATTATAGAAGCATTGAATATTGAGAGTAAGATGGACATCACAAAAGTGGAAGATTAGCAGTAACATGTTTCAAATGAAATGAAAAAAATTGTCATTGCTACAGTATTTGTTACTTGACGTTATGATGAGGGAATCACCAACTTCTTCAAGAGTAAAACAAACAAAAACCCAAGTCCTGGGACAGACACAAAGTTGACTTGACTACCTAATCAGTACAAAGACAATTGTAGGCTTGCATATGCTTGAAGGCTGAAAAGATGAGATGTGTATATGATGTTGAGAAATTTATTTATTTATTTATTTATTTATTTATATAAAAAGATACATTGGGTTTGTGAGAGTACATAACATTAGTGTTCTTACACACAGAAATCACAATAGCGCGATGCATCAAATGAACAAATCCTCAAGGGCCGTGACGAGGATTCGAACCTTTTGACCATGTCGTAGCTCAGTCGATTAAGGAGGCGTCTGGGATGCTCTCGGATGCAGGTTCGAATCCTTGTCGCGGCCCTTGTGGATTTGTTGGTGTTCTTACATTCTTTGGAAGGCCACTAACACACACAGTTGTAAAAATGTGAAAGACCGGATATGATTTACAAGTAGTTAGTGTAAATTACCTTGTTTTGTCATTGTCAGCTAGAAGGTAGTTACTGGTGTGTTTTTCATTGTACTTTACTCCCATTGTCAATGTAAACTGTTTATCTGAACCTTATGGGAGCATTCCATTAAGGCCTATTTATAGAGTAACTTTTGGCAGTGCATGCATCACACACATGTTTTGAATCTGAATATTCTCAAAATTTCAACTATTGACTCATTATTTAGAAAACAAGATAAGGGAGGGTTATCTTTCAACTGTTGGGAATTGTACAGGGTTCCTATGTGACGTGTTAGAAAGTAGAGCTCGCTATGAGCCAAGTGACGTGGTGCATGGTTGTGCTGTAAAATCCAGTAATTATTTTATGTTGGGAATTTATTAAACAGGTAAAGCTGTCAGTTACCACTAATATTACAATATCTTGTATTGTCATTGTGATGGTGTCTGCTGCAAAGGGTGAGAAACATGGCATGGCAGTGTAGTGTCACACTTACCATGCTGTTTAGTATGCAGTGTCACATTGGCCACACAATGTAACAAGGCCCACACAGTGGCACAAAAGAAACACCCATGTAAAACAGTCCACACAAAGGTCTCAAGGCCCATACACAGTGCCGAAGTTCATAGTGTGCCATGTCTCCAGTTAATCAACTTGTGTAATTTCTCACGTCTGGCCCTGACATGATTATTTCAGCTTTACTAAACTGAAACTTGCTCTAAATTGCTGAAGATTTAAAAACATTCAGACTACACAACCGATATTACATGGTGCATGATCACTTAATTATTACAAAGAACACTTATGTGTTTTCAGTAGTACCTTTTCTGGTGGCATTTGATGTAAAATATTACTTCTGATCAGAAACAAGTGCAGTATTACTTTTATTTATAAAAGGGAGGCTATTATATGAAGAATAATATCATTTAGTTTATTTATGGACTAAAGGGATATAAGGGAATGTTGGGATTTTTAGGAAGGCGGGACTTTTTATGGCATATGGGGGTTATTTTGTGTTAAACAATTAAAGTACTGTACTATACTGTGCCGAGTATTTTGGTTGAAAGCGGAAGAGGATTGACACTTATGTCAATAATGCATAAAATTACGACTTGGCTATATCAATCTTTCTGGTTCTTCATGATATCTATTTTGAGAGATATGAGTACATCTAGAGAATTGCAGGAAATAANGGGGGTTGTTTGGTGTACTGGGGGGTTGTTTGGTGTACTGGGGGTTGTTTGGTGCCTGGGGGGTTGTTTGGTGTACTGGGGGGTTGTTTGGTGCACTGGGGGGTTGTTTGGTGTACTGGGGGTTGTTTGGTGCACTGGGGGGTTGTTTGGTCTACTGGGGGGTTGTTTGGTGCACTGGGGGTTGTTTGGTCTACTGGGGGGGGGGTTGTTTGGTCTACTGGGTTGTTTGGCCTCCAGGATGTTGCTTGACCTCCAGGATGTTGCTTGGCCTCCAGGATGTTGCCTGGCCTCCAGGATGTTGTTTGGCCTCCAGGATGTTGCCTGGCCTCCAGGATGTTGCCTGCCTCCAGGATGTTGCCTGGCCTCCAGGATGTTGCCTGCCTCCAGGATGTTGCCTGGCCTTCAGGATGTTGCTGGCCTCCAGGATGTTGCCTGCCTCCAGGATGTTGCCTGGCCTCCAGGATGTTGCCTGGCTCCAGGATGTTGCCTGGCCTCCAGGATGTTGTTTGGCCTCCAGGATGTTGCCTGGCCTCCAGGATGTTGCCTGGCCTCCAGGATGTTGCCTGGCCTCCAGGATGTTGCCTGGCCTCCAGGATGTTGCCTGGCCTCCAGCGTGATCCGGTGTTGTGTGGAGAGCAAGAGGTGGGTGGGGCCTGAGGCACTGGTGTGACCAAGTATTGAGAGAGTGCGGGGCGGAGGGTGGCAAGGCGGCAGTACTGCGCCAGCCGTGTTGTGGTGCGCGTCAGCTGGCTCTTGCACGTGCCGCACGCGTTCATGTGTTTACCTTCCACCACGTGACGTTTGTTTACCTTCCACCACGTGACTTTTGTTTAGCTTTCACCACGTGACTTTTGTTTAGCTTTCACCACGTGACTTTTGTTTAGCTTTCACCGCGTGGCTTTTGTTTACCTTCCACCACGTGACTTTTGTTTAGCTTTCACCACATGACTTTTGTTTACCTTCCACCACGTGGCTTTTGTTTACCTTCCACCATATGACTCACCCACATGCTGGGAGATGATTTCGAATGTATTTGGTGGTGATAACTACGCATTACCAAAATAACAGTGCACGTTGTTCTTTGTGTTTAAGCCTCGAAGAAACTTATGAAATATTGTGGATTTGTTAAACATTAAACATGTGGAGTAAATCAACAGTGCTGAATAATTCTGAAACTGTAAATGCGTAGAATAAATTGTTGGTGAATTTGGCATTTGCTGGTTTAGTAGAAGTGTATATATTTTTACTGCTATTCATGTGCAATACCTTAAATAATGCATAAAATCAAAGTCATACAACCAAGAGTCTCCAGGTTATTGAAAATGGAAAAAGCCGCGTTTGCATAAAGTGTGTGTGTTACTGGATTTGGAACTATTCTTGTCGTAAGAGGTACGAAGGTGAGGCTCCCCGGCCTTCCTCCTTCACTGCAATAACCAGGACAACAGCTGTTTGTACACTCAGACCAGGACAACCCTGTGTTGTCAAAGACGAACTCTTTAACACGGGAGGAACACGAACAAGGGGACACAGGTGGAAACTTAGTACCCAGATGAGCCACAGAGACGTTAGAAAGAATTTTTCAGTGTCAGGGTAGTTAACAAATGGAATGCATTAAGTAGTGTTGTGGTGGAGGCTGACTCCATACACAGTTTCAAATGTAGATATGATAGAGCCCAATAGGCTCAGGAATCTGTACACCAGTTGATTGACAGTTGAGAAGCGGGACCTAAGAGCCAGAGCTCAACCCCCGCAAACACAACTAGGTGAGTAACACCTGTGATGGCAGACGCTGTCAAGGACAACGGTTCTGTAGTTCTGGTTCTGTTCTGGTAGACAACAGACGTCTTGTAGACTACCAGGACAAGCTGGTAGACGCTGGCCAGGACAACACCTGTGCTGGTAGACGCTGGCCAGGACATCAGTAATGGTACACATTAACGAAGAACACGTGCAGGTGTCTGGGAACGTTGCACATGTGTCTTAAGAACAAATATCATATATTTAGCGCCAGTTGTCACAACACTGACATTGCTTAATGTGTTCGTAAAAGTCCATAGTAAGCCAGTTAACATGGCAACTGATGACATGATGGGGTTGATACGGACAGATTAGACAATGTGAAGCTTACACGGAAACAGGAAGTGGGGCGTGACCCCGCGCGCTCTGGTGAGTGACACCCACAACTCTTCCTCCATTGATAAACACGCCGGGTCACTAATATACGCTCACAGTCACGCCTCCACCCACCTTACAACACACGGTTATAGTGTGTTCTCACCTAGATGCGCTGGCTACGTCCACCTCAGCTCCTGGCCCCGCCTTCCAACGTTCTTAGATTAGTGCAGTGACGCACTTCTCGAGCTTTTATCATATTTACATTTAACAATAAGAATGGAATTAGCGTGAACGACTTGTTCGCTAGCCTGATCCTTATTGACGGCTCTAACATTGTAAAGGTCTTTGTGACTCATTTGCGTCTCACGTTTCCATCTATGACCTCTCGTTCTCCTGTTTCTACATTTGACCAATGTTGTCTAATTTATCCATTTCCCTTAGAATCGTTTATCATATCCTGCCCATCTCTTATTTCCTCCAGTGTTAAGGTCTGTTTTGTCAGTCATTCCTCGTGGCTCAATCCCTTCGGCTCAGGAACATGTATTTAATATTTGTACCTGCAGAATCGAGCTATTCGCTCCCCGCCTTTCTAACCAATCTATTTTTGCTGTATTATGACTACTACATATATATATTCTCTTTAACACACACATACATCCTTAGGAAGTAGCCTGTAGCAGCTGTCTAACTCCCTGGTACCTATTTGCTGCTAGGTGAACAGGCGCATCAGGTGAAAGACTGTTCCCATTTGTTTCTGCCTCGGCCGGGTATCGAACCCGGGTCCTTAGGACGTGTGCGGTTCACTATGAGCGAAATGATCATATCAGCCATTCTAGTACAAATATTCTGTATTATATTCTTCACTTGGAAAGGAAGTTACATTGCGATGCCGGTCGCTAAAGGATGCTGTGTTTCCCTAAAGTGCATGGTGACATCATCAGAGGCAAAGGGAAGCGGGCAAAGACACCAGTTGTTTAGTTTCTCTACGTTCTTTTGTTTGGTTTGCATCTGGCCCCATGCCAGATGCCGGTGGCTGAGCGAGGGAGCCGCTGGCTGAGCGGACAGAATACTGGACGCGTGATCCTGTGGTCCCGGGTTCGATCCTGGGCGCCGGCGAGAAACAGTGGGCAGAGTTTCTTTCACCCTGATGCCCCTGTTACCTAGCAGTAAAAAGTACCTGGGAGTTAGTCAGCTGTCACGGGCTGCTTCCTGGGGTGGAGGCCTGGTCGAGACCGGGCCGCGGGGACACTGAGTCCCGAAATCATCTCAAGATAACCTCAAGATAGATGCCGTCCCTTTCTCGTCCCACCCTTGTCATTATTCACCAGTATCTATCCCATCCCCCTTATCACAGTAGTTTTTCCTGTCTTCGGCCCCCCCCCCTTCCTTTTTCTCACCCTTTCTGGATGACTGACGTGTTTGGAGGGCAGGCCAGACATGTCTATTACTGAGCGATAGACCTATGTTGTCATACCTTCATGTTATACCCACCGTGGAGACATGCTGAGAAGGAGGTTGTTACCTCGTCTAGGTGACCATGTACTACTCCCATTAGTGGGCGGTGGTAGCAGGTGATGTGGTCTTAACGGGTTGTTCCGGCCTCCTCTTGTACACTCTATGATGAGTCTTGCTCTCTGTTTGTTGTCAACTGCTTGCGCTATGTCTCACCCTCTGTCGCTGCCTCCATTGTTTCTGTCTTGCTCCCCAATTATTTGTGGGTTTATGCACCTTGAAGGAGGTATATTTTCATTTTGTCTATATATTGAGAGCTTTGGGGCTGATAGGTGATACAGATGTCATGTAAAGGTTTAGTCTATAGTATAAAGGTATCAACCAGTCTGCATTCATTTCCCTCATGGTGTTGCGTGTGGTGTCAGGAAGAGTCCTTCGTGAGCACGTTGGCGTCCTTCTTATTCTTGTATGGTGATTTGCATCTTTTATTGGACGTGGGGTAGGAGTCACGTTTTATACCGTGTGTGTGTGTGTGTGTGTGTGTGTGTGTGTGTGTGTGTGTGTGTGTGTGTTGTGTGTGTGTGTGTGTGTAAGGTGGGAAGGTGTGGAGGGTAACAGTAGAGGGCAGGCGTGGAACAGTTAGCCAGGGAGTCGACCGAGCCTGTGGTCATAACACCGCCTCGCTCATATTCTCAAGGGTTAACGGAGCCCCAGCTAGCGTATGGCTCAGATGGGCCCGACACCCCCCCCCCCCCCCACACTTGTTGACCACAATGAAATGTGTCAAGTTAAACACGTGTATGGGACAAGTAACACACTCACCA
This sequence comes from Procambarus virginalis, assembly GCA_020271785.1. Classification (NCBI taxonomy): domain Eukaryota; kingdom Metazoa; phylum Arthropoda; class Malacostraca; order Decapoda; family Cambaridae; genus Procambarus; species Procambarus virginalis. The sequence goes on from WNGS01164437.1 coordinate 23,261,255, forward strand.
GACTACACACCTCACGGCTCGAACAACACTTGCCTACAAGTATCTCTGGCGGTCCGGCTTGTATACGGATCTAGAAGTCAAGTGCAAAGTGTGTGGACAAAGACTGGGACACACACTGGAAAATTATATCTTGGACTGTAATCAAATTGAGCCATTTAAGAATAAATCTAAACTAACGCTGTATAAATGACAAGCCATCTTCTAAGGAGGAATACCTGAAATTCTTGCACTGTTTCTATCTTTCGCTTCCAGTAGATAAACGACATACGAGGTTAAAACAAGTAGTGTATTGTGAGACGGAAAATAACAAGAGCAGCTCTCCTATGCCTCTGTAATATCTCAATTGCTCAAACAATTATGTATTAGCGATGAGACCTACCATTAATATATGATGTTTAACTGTAAATATATAGCTATCTAAAGAGAACTTTCACTGTAAGTGCTGACATTATATTATAAGGTGTAAAGGATAAATGAAATTGTTAATGTATAGTCTCGGTTGAGGTCTGATAAAGACCTTTTGCGCCCTCT
>WNGS01164437.1:23269429-23281082 GCA_020271785.1 Procambarus virginalis
GTAAAGAGTGGAACCTCCAAAGTCACTCCCAGAGCGCTTCAAGGTCCTAACAACTTCACGGTCTAGCACTAGACGATCCACTTGCTGTTGTGTCGAACTCAACAAGAAGCCCTAAGTTTAAGAATATCATTTTTGCTATTAGAAGGCAATATAAATGTTATACTGCAGAGAAAACCTAAGGTGTAAAGTAGTTTTTATATTCACCCAATATTTTGTTATACTGCAGTATGACAAAACTTACGCTTGCTAAAATAATCATAATTGAATAAACAAATATGTTGTTAACAATCTGAAGAATGCTTTATTACACAAATACCTGGCAGGATTCTTGTGCAGAGAATGTACAAGTTTATACTAATATATAAGCAAAAATAAAACAAATTTTGCATTCAAAGCTACAAATAGTGTAAGGAGAACACACCTGTTGTAATCTAAATGCTTGTCCATTGGAGTATTCATTGGAGATACGTTTCTATACAATGTGTCCTGATTCTGCGCATTAGTGTTCTCTGTTCGTTTGGCGCCGTCTTCATGCAACAACATGGCATCGTGTACAGGAAAGGGCATAAACTTGACACTGTAATTACTGCAAATTCACGAAAGACAATTACATTAATCAAAACAAGCTTTTCTAATTCAAGTCTATGAACATTTAGTAAATTCCTTAGTTTATTCTTTATTATTACAATTATTTCACTTCTATTGCCAGATTACTGTACTGTATATATAAGGCCACTAGACATTAAGTTAAACACAACCAGAGTGCTACAATCCTAAATTCATTGAAAATTTTCTTATATGACTGTATTCAAGTGATTTTAGTATGTTATTCTCAAACCTATTGCAAAAAACCATCACAAAATAATGCAAGTTTGTTCTAAATACATCACTCCATTACAAACAATTTACCACTGAATGTAATGAAATGCTGTAATCTGTGTGGTCCCTCTGTAGCTCTTTAGAGCTTATGTGCTGATTACAAAAGTATCTTCCAAAAGTACCAGGCCATAAGACTTAAGCGGCATACCAGAAACCGGATCAGTATCTGGTTCTCTCGTAGAGGTAAGGAAAGCATGATTATCAGAGTGACCCAAAACTGAGGAAGCCTCTAAGAATATCTTAGATGAAAGATATTCTTTCATCAAAAGAATGTCTTTCTTTGATGAAAGATAAAACAAGCCTCTGTTCTTAATACAAAATTAAAACAAAGAAAACGAGGCAAATGACAGATGGTAAATTGTAGCATCCAGAAAAGTTGCAGGCACTAATGTCTGGTTCTAAGTTGAGTAGGGGACTCATCATGACCCAGCCAACAGAAGAATGAGGTGTCCCTGCATGCACAGAAATTGGCTGTCTAGGCTTTTAATGAATGGGTGGATATGCCAGGCACAAGATAATTGTTGTTGACAAAACAAGCCTGGAACTCCATCAACAAAGGTGATGGGGAAGGTGTACGAAGCAACTGACAAGAAAGAATCACTTAACACAACTTACGAACATTTCTGGCTCTAGCACAAGGCACCAAATACATGCACAAGTCAGTGACAGATGTACACTGTCACTGTACACTTGGTACGAGTACACTTGGAAATAGCTACCGTAACTAGTCAACACCCTATCAACAGGCTTTGCATTGTCAGCTAGGTCTCAAGCACTACCTGGAAGCTAGGCAGCTTGAGAGTAGCAGACCCATAGATGAACACTCCAATCTTCAGAAAAACAGCTCTGGTGAGAAAAGGAAACTGCAAGTCAGGTATCCACAATATGATTGGCATAAACACACTTGTGAAGAATAAACAATAAACAAAGCATGGCTGTGACCAAGAAAGACTTTCACAAGGAATGCCAAAACCACTTAGCTTTTAGCAGCAGAGAGAATGGTCCAAGCAGGTGAAATACACCTAAGTCAGTACCAGGTATGAGAGTGGGGAAGTTGGCCTACCAGGACACCTGATTATCTGGGCTACCACCTAGTGGACGCCAGACAAGTGTAAGGGTAATTTACATCTTGCCAATTATTGTATGACATGTTTCATAAATTTTATTTTCTTATTAACAGCAACGGTTATTTTGTTTCGCCAACGACTTTCTGGACAGTTCTCTCAGTATTCGGTACACTATAGACTCTATAATCCAATTGTCTCTTGAGAGAATCAGATTTTGATCCTGATTTTGGGATGGCCAAAATTATCAACGGCTGGTATGTTTGGGAGTGCTGTGTTCAGCACGTAACTCTGGTGAGCTACTGAGAGGGCTAACACACAACATTCAAATCCTTAATCCTTTCATTGACAGTAAACAAAAGAATTTAATTAAACTAATATAGTATCACTACAAGCTTAAGATTTTACAACGTGTATGACAATACCCCTGATATATACTTACATATTTTTAACGAGACAATTAGAACACTATTGAGATCCAGAAGTAGAAGACCTATCCCCAATACAATACATACAGAATGTTATATTAAATATACCAAGTACCATAATTAATTACTGGCAAATGAACTTTCACCAATTAACCAAACTACTGAAAACCCATTACATGACAACAATCAAGTCAAATACATGCAAATTGGTATTTAATTCTATACAGATATATAATTATATAAAACTAACTTAATAATGAGCCCCTAATTAAGTTAACTTACTATGATGAAATTTAATGTAGAGCATGACATGACGCTCCAGCATCCACACAATAACTATGGTGTTAACTCTATAAACAATTTTTAACTGGCTTTAAATAAACAAGTCATACTTCCCAAATTCAATAGGAACCTTGCTTTTAGGATCACATTAAAGTCTCAGATCAATACAGGAATATATTCTCAAAACATCACATGAACATGATCACCCCCTTAAAAAAAAAAATTAATTCCTTACCTACCTAATTATGTTCTCTGCTGAAATTGATCTATTTTGACCAATAAATCATTCACAAAGTCAGTTCATGGTTGACAAACATGTAAAAGGTATAAAGTCATCAGAACAATACTGCCTCAATGTTAGCTTGAGCAGTGTAAATGTAAGCTTACCTTTGTAATGCATATGCAATATCACTATAGCCTTGTAATGTAACGTTATTCTATCATAGCTTATGTATTGAAGTTTGGAGTTGATTTGCAGAGCTTTGGCCAGAAGNTCTCCTCCCACAATACTGTTTTTGCTATATTCACTATATACAGAAGGTATATATAAGTATCTATATGTTTTGTTCCCATAACTGTACATCTAAGCTTGTATGGTGAGTAAAGTCACAAAGACATAGGACCTAACACAGTCAGCTGATGGCTGCCTCCCTCAAGGCCAGACGCACTAATATTTCTCCTCCAACAATACTGTGTGGTGTTATTACGCTATATACACACATTATAAAAAAATATCTACCTGTTTTATTCACCATACTTGTACAAATACTGGTATGGTGCCCATAGACCATCGTGGTAACCAGTAAACAACACCGTCGTCTGCACGGTGGCGTCGTGCAGACGACGCCACCGCCCTCACCAAAATGGCGGCTCCAAACCTTCTCTTGCTGTTTATACCCTCTATACACACGTTATATATAGTATCTACATTTGTGTTCACTATAGTGAACCACTAAGCTGGTATGCTGAGTGCAGTCAATAAAAGGTGGCCACACACAGTCAGAAAATATTGCCACCACCCTCCCTCCCACAGCATTACTCCTCCCTCCATGGCGCACAGCGCTAAATATCATCGCAATCCTGCTATTATCAGAACCCTGGTCACTTTTATTACAGTCAGGGTCTTCTGTAATAATATCATCGCTACATAATAGCATGAACAAGTATATTATGGCATTTTTAGGCGATGCTGTGGTCACAAGCTGAACAGCAGTGCTGTGAGCTCATGGTGCGTGCGTCAGGCTTGGTAGCTTACGCGATACTGAGGCCCCTAACACCCGGGAGTTTGGCCCACGATTTTTTTTAAAATGGCGTCTGTTTACAAGACCCTGATGAAGGTGTGGTGAACCCCGTGTATCCGCGGGCCGTTTAAATCTTGCGTAGTGCTCCAACACTTCATATGAAGTGAAGAGCAGTCGACTGGTAAAACGCCTAGCACTTCATATGAAGTGATGAGCACTTTAAGGTTTAAGGAGGCGTCTGGTTCCAAAAATGCAAAAATGAAAACTCGTTCGATTTCAATCAAACTTTTTTTTACAAGTTCTATATGAAAAGTGTTTCATCTGGTCCAAGTTTCAGCATCGTAGCATAAATATGAAGGGAGAAAAAAAATATTGAAGTAGTTGTGAAAATTATGCCAAAACAGTAAAAATCGATTATGAATCAAAAGTGTCAACTGAAATCATAGCTATGACTCTTTGCTATCACAATAGAATATACTAAACAAATATTATAATTAGTTTAATTGGAAAAAAATTTTAAGAAAAAAAAAAGGATTTTTTTTTTTCAAATTTTTGTTTTTTTCATTTTTTTCGGGCGATTTGCATCAAACTTACACACCTGACTGTACGTAAGCCTATCTGTAAGGATGCCAATTTGGAGAAAATTGGTTGATGTCAACCTCAGCCACAGATTTTAGAACCTTAGACTTTATTCATTTCTGTTTTTTTTTCAATTGACACAAACGTTTACAAAACCGATTCATTTTTTATTCAATTTACATGAAACTTACACAGTATATGTGGAGGGCATGTCTCTACATTTGCGTGTTTTCATTTTTCTCTAAGTTCATTTATTGATTTTATAATAGCAATAAACATGCCATATTTGCATAATTTTTGGGGGGAACTTTGAACATTTGTATTAGGAAAACTAAAGATTTTTTGGAAATTCTAAAACACGCAATCCTTTATTATATGCTAATGTGTCAGAAAAGTGTCACAGAATAATTATATCTGAAACGTGTGTTCTGAAGTGTAGACTTGAAAATGTGTAAAAAACGGTGAAAAAAAAAAAACTCCCTTTCTATTTACGCTGCAGTACTGAAACTTGGGACAATTTCAGCACTTTTCATATACAACTAGTCAAATAATATTGACATTGAACAACTTTTCCGACACCAACTAAACGCCTCCTTAAGTAAAGAAAAACCTTAATTCTGTGAGAACCGTAACTTATCCTTGCCAGGTATATATATTATACAGTACTGTAATTTATAAAAATATCGGCATATACAGGTACAGTACTGTACTTCATATCATGCCAGATCATGGAATCATTCAATTTTCCACCCATGATCCTTGGCATAATATTACACACTTTTAAGTCACCCAAGGTCTGCAGAAAAGTAGCCTCATGGCCATGAGAGTTTACTGCACTGAGTTGTCTCAGGTCTATAAGAGCCCACATATGTCCTCATGAACATGTGGAGCTTAGCTGCATTAAGCTTCACAATATGTATAGAATCATTATAATGGATATGTAACGGGTTTACTACACTCCAGTGTGTGTAATTCACAGATCAGTTGCATGACTCCAGGCCGTGGGACCGTTCATTCTCGGAAACCGACAACAGGAAGATAGTAGTATTCAAAATGTAAATTCAATAGGTGAATAATATTGAAAGTGATTGAAAGTGGATAAAAACAATGAACATCAGACCAGGAAATACATTTGAGAATACAGTATAAAAATATATATAATATGTACCTTTATTCTTAATGGACATATGGATCCATTTCTTTTAATCTACAATTTTAATTGAAGTTTACAAGCAAGTATACTGTACCATAAGATTGAACAAATGCTCCCCCCCCCAAAAAAAAGATACAAACATGCATACACACAAACATGAACACAAGATAGAGGGAACTAGACTTTGGAGAACAAACGGAACAAGGATGACATGATAATGACAAAATACTTAGGAGAATTGGCAAAGTAGATAAAGAAATATTCAAAGCTAGAAATAACAGAATAAAATGGTATGGATAACTATTATAAACGAGTCACAGACATCCTGAAGAACTATTTCACTGAAAGTTCTTAATAAATGCAATGTGTTAAATGAATTGGCTAAAGGTAACTTAAAACAATAATTGAAATATGGTAAGAAAACTGAGAGTATAGTCAGGAAAACTTAAGATTATTTGAAAGGTTACAATTATTCCTTCTGCTCGTATTGCCAAATGTGATTTTGTTAAGAGTATTATTTATATACAGTACTGTACTCGTATATTTTTCCCATTTAAACCACGATGAAGAACTTTAATTAGCCGAGCCATTTAAATCTTAACATTCTACTACTATGCACCCAGCTTTATTCTGAATTTGACTCAACTTTGTACTATTCACTCATCTATCAATACTGCATTCATCAAATCGGCAGAATATCACTAAAATAATCATTACCTAATTTCACAATTGATCATGTGGGAAAGGCATCAGGCCAAAGAAACAAGATTAGCAGAACTAGGAAGATAATAGGTACTAAACACAAAGCACTCATATATTCACTATACCACAATAAGTAACAGAGAAAAAAGCATCACATATTCCAGAACATTTATACACGCAACAATAAAGCTTTCTTTAAATTTATGATTATACCACATTTTATATTAATTCTAACAAATCCATGCTTTCTTCATACAAAATGCACCATCTTCCACAATCCATATGATAAACTAGCAGAACTAATTTTTCTTGTTTCATAAATTTTAGTTCCTAATGAAGTGAATGGTCTACCATGTTCCTAATTATCAATGGAAAATTTTAGGTATATTGTTGCACCTAATTATGTATTCTAATTCCCACAAAGCATCTGTTATATATAAATATAATTCACTATTATCTATCACCCAAATAATCTATATTCACTAGTTTTTAGTCAAGAAATATTGACCACAATAAATTATTTATTCTTACAGTAATCAATTTTCAACACACCAAGAGAAAAACTCACCAGAGGTGATGGATCTGATTTTTGACTAGTCGTGTCATCTCCCTGACTCACTGTATCCGAGCGTTCACTACGTGATGACGATTCACTACTTCCCCGCTCGCGGCTTCCCATTTCTGTTCCAGTTGAGGCTCTCTTCCGAGGAGCCTCTCCGGACTGCTGTTACAAAAGAAAAATAAGTATGGCTATAGGAATAAAAAACTTTTTTTAAAGGAATCTATTATTTATTATTTTTAGAGCTAGAATTTAGAGAACTGAATCTAGTCATATTTAAAAATTCATGGGTTCTTTAACCTGCAAAGGCTGGTGCAGCCTACTTGCTAAGAGGTCTTGGTACATGGTGACTTTTCTCTTATGCAATTTTCTTGCTTCACATAAGTGCACTACATGCAGTTTTAGACATCCTTGCAATTTTAAGACTTATCCCAATCTCCACTGGATTTGTGTTTTACAATGTTGGGAGAAAAACCTCTAGTGGCAACTCTCTATTATATTCACCTAATTGTGCTTGAAGGGGTTGAGCTCTGGCTCTTTCAGCCCACCTCTCAACTGTCAATCAACTAAATTCCCCCACCCCACCTTCGTTTACATTGTGGAATGGTATTAAGGTAGTTGCACAGCTGGTACTACTACCTCCTCAGCCCTGCCTCACTCAGCCCTGCCTCACCCAACCTTTGTAGCCAACAGTTGCTGCATGTTCCATGATGCTATTTTTTGTGTGTTGGAAAAGTTATGATATTTGACAGGCACTAAAGTCTATAAGGAGCTATCTTGGTTGATTCACCTATACTGTAACCTCCATGTGTACTGGCCTAATTCTTCTGCATCAAGGCAAGGGGGTTTTTAATGTAGATACAATAGATGTGGTACCCGGCAGTGCCTGGGACTGACCCCAAACGATTGTGCCATTTGTGTGGGAGCTCCCAGAATGCAAATTTGACATCAAAATGTGCATTTTGGTTGCCATCTTAATTCTGAATATTATGAACAGATGACTATACCACAAACTTAGTGGCCACCATTTCACCTCAAACTTCATAGAAAATAATCTTCCCTTAAAGGCAGGGCAATGGGGTCGAATCTAACCCACCAATGACTTGTGGACAGTCCCTCTGCCCACTTTTCTAGTCACCCTGCCAATTTGGGTCAGGGTACACCCAAGCCAGGTAGACTGTCAACCTCGTACATTTTTTTTATATAGACATATACTTTTAGGTTTACTTTGCATTTCTGTAGTCTGGCAGAGGTGGCATGCTTATTGCAATATTCTCAGACAAGGAAAACATTTTTCTTTCACAAATCTGAGTGTTTTGACTACTATACTATTCCGAGCATAACTAATTTGGTAATTACCCAAGTGTAATTACCGAAGTGTAGTTACAGGACGAGAGCTACGATTGTGGTGTCCCATCTTCCCAGTACTCTTTGGTGTCTAACGCTTTGAAACTACTGACGGTTTTGGCCACCACCACCACATCACTTATCTTGTTCCAACTGTCTACCATTGAGAAAAAAAAATTGGCACCTTTGTTTTCTTAGCTTGAATCTGTGTCCTCTTGTTCATGAAGTTGCTGGTTTCAGGATTTCCTCTGTCAATTTGGTTGATTCCTGTTAGTATTTTGTTTTGTAATGTTCTTATCGCCTTTTTCTTCTCCCTTCTAGTTTTGGCATGTTTAATAATGATTCTAGTATCTCCTCGTAACGCTTGTTTTTCAGTTTCGGAAGCCATTTTGTAACGTGCCTTTGCACCTTTTCCAAATTATTTGTGTGCTTCTTGAGATATGGCCACCATACAACTGTTGCCTGGTGAAGGACTAATTGAGTTTAGACTGCTGCTGGTTCTCAACATAGGGTAGTCATTACCGTCTAAAACCTAACCGGTCCTAACCTTTTCGAGTAAGCGGCAAGGCTAGATACACGCTGCTATGTGAACGAAGTTAAGTACATAGGAGTTAGGCAACTGTTGTGGATGGCAACCTGGGGGATGTCAACAGTTGGCCTAGACTGACCTCAGTCAACCCAACAAGCTTCCTGTGCTCAACAGTGGGAAACAAAACTATGTACATTGTGCAATTTTATTAAAATATTCATAACTAGTTTAGGTTGGTAAAATGCCAGAAATGTCAGGGAAATGGCTATGAAACCATAAATTTTCAAAATATTTACTGGAACAGGTTCCTAAGACAATCATTAGGCACGGGGGTAAAAAGTGAATGTTCCTGGTCTGAAAAAAGCTTATTTGGCTAGATTTCATTCTGAGTGAAGAGTTCTGAATACTGACCTTGGTCTCTATCTCAATCCTGTTTTAAATGAGGTTAATAAATAATAAGTTTATTAGAAATTAAAAAAAAAATACTTAGAATGGGGGAAAGTCAATGGGCCTATTCATGAAAAAAAATGAATGGCTGATTTTAATTTAGGAAGTGGCATGTTTCAAATATTAAAAGTTTGAGTTTAGCACACTAGGAGAGCCAGATGTTATTCTGACTATAGTAATGAGATCATATCTAAATTTTGGGTGTGGCAACGTAGATGACCCTGGATCATTTAGGATTTGAGAGAGTACATCATTTGGTGGCTATGGCCCTACTTTTGGAAAATAAGCTTAGGGGCTGAACCCTATGAAATACTGGAGGTGACGACCATGAACACTTTAGACACATTTTCATGGAACCTGTCCATCATGTGATTGGATGAAATTAATATTTTGGCAAATAAAATTTGCCCACAAAACACAGGAAGAAGTAGAGTACGACTGTATGGGTCTCAAACCGTGGACCCCACGCATGTATGAGGCCGTAGTTCTATCAACTCCGCTATGAGCATACAGCTATAGCTCTATCAACTCCGCTATGAGCATACAGCTATAGCTCTATCAACTCGGCTATGAGCATATAGCTATAGCTTTATCAACTCGGCTATGAGCATACAGCTATAGCTCTATCAACTCTGCTATGAGCATACAGCTATCTTGAGGTTATCTTGAGATGATTTCGGGGCTTTAGTGTCCCCGCGGCCCGGTCCTCGACCAGGCCTCCACCCCAGGAAGCAGCCCGTGACAGCTAACTAACACCCAGGTACCTATTTTACTGCTAGGTAACAGGGGCATAGGGTGAAAGAAACTCTGCCCATTGTTTCTCGCCGGCGCCTAGGATTGAACCCAGGACCACAGGACAACAAGACCCGCGTGCTGTCCGCTTGGCTGACCGGCTCCCTTATAGCTCCCTATAGCTCTATCAACTCTGCTATGAGCATACAGCTATAGCTTTATCAACTCCGCTATGAGCATACAGCTATAGCTTTATCAACTCCGCTATGAGCACACAGCTATAGCTTTATCAACTCCGCTATGAGCATACAGCTATAGCTTTATCAACTCCGCTATGAGCATACAGCTATAGCTTTATCAACTCGGCTATGAGCATACAGCTATAGCTTTATCAACTCGGCTATGAGCATACAGCTATAGCTTTATCAACTCGGCTATGAGCATACAGCTATAGCTTTATCAACTCGGCTATGAGCATACAGCTATAGCTCTATCAACTCGGCTATGAGCATACAGCTATAGCTCTATCAACTCCGCTATGAGCATACAGCTATAGCTCTATCAACTCCGCTACAGCCCAATTGATAGAGGTATGGCCACATACGCGTGGGGTCCATGGTTCGAGACCCATTCAGTCCAGGTGAATGGATTTCCACGGAAGTGTGGATGACAATTTATAATTAGAATATGAATTTAATTATCCAGTCAGAGGAGTCAACTGGTCTAGATCACTGAGGTTTACCTCGTATTGTGAATTATAATTAAAATACTAGTACAGTACTGCACTGTAGTGTGCACTTTAGTTTTAGGATGATTGACATTATTGCATAGCAAACATGCTATGTTTCACAGTAATGCAACCTAGCAAGGTGTTAGTGATTTTTTTTTTAGTTTTAGTCTTTCCTCTATGCATATTATTTAAGATAATAAAAATAATTTATTTCTCTCATTTTAATACTAGTAGCGTTAGTTAACAACTTCTGAATATTTGAATCGAATAACTATCACACTGCTACTCATTACCAAAGAAAGCTGGACTATGGTGTTTTAGGTTAAGTCTCATAGTGCTGTGTTGAGTATACCCTACACATACATGCACACACATCATGACTACCTTATTCTCTCATGTTGACCTCAAGCTCAAGAAGAAAAATGTACCATCGAGACAATTTATAGTAATAATTTCCTGCTCTAAGAGAAAAATGTTTCATCCTAGTGATTACAGCTCATAGCTCTATATAGAACCATGAGATTAGTACTGGATAGATATAGAGAGATATTTGATTCACCGAGTGTGGAACTCCTGGTTACTCAATCTCACCTTGCTACCCCACTGCAACAGCATATAGCTCAAGTTACCAAAACTGTGGGGGTGGACATACTTTACTAACCAGATTAACCAAGAATGCATTCTAACTTCTTTCCAATGGAAGTAGTAACATGAGTTTTTGAACACTATTCTATCCAAGTCTTTAGCATCTATGCTTAACTGTGTATGCGTGCCAATTTATTTCTCAATACCTAGTGTCATAAGGATCCCATAGCTTCCCCAACAGTTGCCGAGGCATCACTGGAGACAGCATTTTGCCGTGTTACTGTATATCAACTGTTGTTCGGTTGTGAATTAGTTTAGCTCATAGCGAGTTGGTTAAAAGTTTGTCTGTTAAACCTGCTCGATCTTCCCTGGTTTCTCACTACAACTTATCTCACA
>WNGS01164437.1:23296550-23323025 GCA_020271785.1 Procambarus virginalis
GTCTTCTAAATTATCCAGAACAATGCTCAATAAAAGGGCTGACCTACACTGAATAAAGTAGCTAGTGACATTGAAGATGCCCACCAAAGGTTGCCCCACACACATTATCAATCACCTTCTGAAGAATTCTCCAGTAATTACAACACTTCACCCTTAAAAATATTGTCAACCTTAAATTAACAAGCAGGGTAACTCCATCACTTGCATTAAATACACAGTATTATATTATGTGTAGCAAAAATATGGGATGTGTTAATTTTTGCCAGTTCAGGAACACAAGCTTTATGGCACTGCATGTGTGGGAAGTATGATACTGACTTATGAATGACCAACTTACAAACTAGTTTTTAAACTATTTTCAGCCTTTACTTTATCAAAAATTTCATATCTATACCTTCAAGACCTTCATGGAAATTTTCCTGTCAAGAAAGTGGCTAAGACAGGAATCACTTTGAAGCCTTGTCAAATCACCATTCCACCCAATCCCAGTGCCCTTAATTTCTAACAGCTTACCTCTTTTCTTCTATACTCTGCTCTTCCTCTTCATCATCATCATCTTCAGTGTCTCTAGATTTGGTGCGCGGTCTTGGAGAATCACGAGTCATATCGGATTCTGAGCGAGCTAGAGAATCTGAACGGGTAAGCGATTCAATGCTTCCTCTCTCACTGCCTGTTCTTGCTCCTCCAGTGTGTGGGGAACTTTCAACAGATGAAGTGGAACCATACTTGAGCAGACGGGGGCTGTGGAAAAAAAGTAAAATGGTCATAAAAATAGAGCAATACTATATTCATTTAATTACAAATGACAGTTTCCCTATACTGTACAGTATATCTTTATTTCTTTACATGAAAAGCTTGTAAAAATAAATCTTCAATGACACAGTGTACAGAATAGCCTTGGTATATAAGAATATGCAGGACTTGGCCTACTCCATTCCATTAGGATTCCATTCACTACAATCAAAATAAATTTTTGCAAGAATGTAACAATCACCAACATATATACATTCAAAACCCATAATGCCAATTTGTACATATAAAAATAAATGTAATTTTATATCTTCATACAGAAGGGGAAAAAATTGAAATGGTGCTGAATGTAATGAATCACTATACTACCTGTTCATGACCCTCGGTTAAAGGCACCGATTCAGAGGCGCCAATAACAACAATCAGCCTCCAACGAATTTTATAGATCTACCAAGAGTGCAGGACCACAATCCGACACTCCCACTGATCTTGAGAGATGATCTTGAGATGATTTCTGGGCTTTTTAGTGTCCCCACGGCCCGGTCCTCAACCAGGCCTCCACCCCCAGGAAGCAGCCCGAGACAGCTGACTAACACCCAGGTACCTATTTTACTGCTAGGTAACAGGGGCATAGGGTGAAAGAAACTCTGCCATTGTTTCTGTCATTGTCACTGAGGCCAGAGATGAGTATAAAAAGATTATAGATCAACTTTCAAAATAAACTGCACAAAGTAAAGTACCACCAAACAAACTAACACTTGTAGGGAACGAAACGAGACATGAAAACACGGCAACCAATAGTTGGTCTTGAGTAACAACCCTGGCTTTAACTTCTTTCAACAATCGCAAGACACCATAGGTCATAGAAGCCAGACCTGGCTTGTCTCTCAATGTGCTCCTAGACTTTATTCTTAAACCCCAAAGGGGAGAAGTGAGCAAATAAGCAGGAAAGGGTAGCCACTGAGAGGAGCAAAGAAGCATTTTCCCAGTGGGCATAATCTCCAATAGTGGCATTGGTTTAATGTTAAATCAGTGTTGATAAGTTGACTTTCAATTACAGTAATGTTGCTCTTGGATATTGTGGCTACTGGGTCATTAAATTCAAAATACTATTTTTTCCTTAAAAACCCACATTGGCTTCCCCGAGTTATCTCGCATAAGCACTTCGGGATGCAATAAACGCATTTCTGAAGAAAAATACAGAGAAGGGGAGCATATACCAACCTGTTCTCCTGAATAGTACATTGCATTTTTACGTATAATTTCACTAGGGCCAAAACCTGATGCACTAAAAATGGTAGTGGCTTGTGAACGTTATGTGATGTCCCATTTTCTGTATGTGGGTCCTTGGGTAGCTTAGGTTCCGGCAATTTAGTAAAAACTTAAGAGACATTGGAAATGCTCAGGAGAACGGACTGTACGTACACCCATGTAATAAGCAGACCAAAGTGTTCAGGGTAGAAAATTAAAATGAATACCTAATCACTTGCATATCTGTCAAGTGACTATGGGAAAACTAGATTTAGCTCTGTATACACACCTGTTTTTTTTTTTTCAGCAATTTTAGGAGGGTTTCCTTGGTATGGGCAATCTTATGCCTCCCTCAGCCTCTTTTATGCAGATAGGATTTTGGTCCCTGCTTTCAGTAGACTGAGATGGTCATAAATGCTCTTATATTTGATTCAGCACTAGAGTACCAGTGCATCAGATGCGAGTGCTGACACACGTCGCATACAAACACCTCATGCATCCTTGCTTATGACCAAACCATCTTTCACACATAGATGAACATGCCACCACATATAGAACCTGGTTCCTTGAACATATTGACAGACAAGGGCTGACAGTATACAGGATTTTAATTTCTAAACCATTCAGCTCATGTTTACAACAAAATGGATAAGCTCGAGTTGCCCTGTGCCCCATGTAACGAAGAATGATAATTTAAAGAGTTGTTACATGCCTGTTCTCTGAGTCGGGTGAGATGAGAGGTGTGGTTGGTGTAGAGGAACCTGGCCGGAAGAATGTATCCACACCCTCGGAAATGTCATGATCTTCTTCAACTAGATCTGCACGACCCATGGGGCGTGTTGGTGCCCGAGTTTTAACTCTTCGTGGTCGGGCTTTACCAAGGTGCTGGAGTTGACCACAACTGCTCGGTAATTCAGATACGCTGTCCAATGACTCGGCTGTAATATTAGCATAGAGCGCATACATTAGGTACGTTTGCTATTTATATCCATTAACAAATTGACATTCATTCTTGATTTAAAAAGAATACCCAATGTGTTTTAAGAGAGCAAATACACCATAAAACATAAATAATAGATCTATGATTAGAATGACATAAGGCAGGTATAAATTGATTTATCATTAACATTAATGTTTTAACAACTAAATTACTTGATAATTTTTTATTTAGACTGTCACCATCTTAAATGATAATCTATAGAAGTGAAGCCTACCTGTAGTGTAATCAAGCTGAGAATCAAGAACTGTAGAAATATACTAAAAAAGATAAGCATACCCTTGTCCTTGGGAGAGCCAATTACTGACTGGGTGCTCGAAGTAGACTCACTCCTGTCTACATCAGTCCAGCCAATAAAGTCTCCTGAAAACATACTACATGCATCATCAAACTCAACAACACGCCAACAACAAACTAAAGGCACCACCAAACTGAATTTCCAGGCATCAAACCCATCATACTAAGAAATTAAATGCATCAGCAAATCATATTTCAGGAATTAGCTGCAGTACATGCATAATTCAACCTGTCCACTTGCATAACGCATCATATTTTGATGTAAAATTCTGCAATGTCAAAATAAGATGTACTAACATAGCAGCTTGCAAAATTTATATGATGCTCCATTTTCAATTTGTAGGCCCTCAGTTAGGTTAGGCTTGGGCAATTTAGTACATTTTAGATATGCTGGGAATGCTCAAGAGGACGGGCTGCATAATTAAGCTACCACTCTCACCTAGAATTTACAACACAAGCAGAGCAATCTATCAGATCACCTTCATAAGAAGTACCATACATTAAGTAATGCAACATGCCAAGTCATCCTTGCAAAATTAATTTCAATTATGTAGTTTCAAATGCTACAAAAGTGAATACTGAACATCAAACCTTGAAAACTCAAGCAAATACAAGCAGCTAACTTGAATTACATACTTTACTTCAAAAATCAAATTTTAAAGATTTAAATTTGTTTGTGAACTCTTACAAGTATTAGAGATGTGTGGTGTGGCGCCCAAGGGCTACAGTAACTTATCACCAGTTCTCCAGCAGCGTTATGGTCCAAACATACATTTATTAAACAAACTGCAGTACTTTTTCTTCAGGTTCTCGAACTTTAACATTTTTGCAACTGATAATATTCAATTAACCTAAAAAAATTATAAACACACTAGAAATGCATTATTAAAGTGTTGTATTAGTTACCGAGGTTCTCTGTGTTAGATATCAATTATTAGGATTTTAGTGTACAAACTTTTACCATTTAAAAACTTACTGTTTCATTACTATATGGTTACAACTGAAAATTATGTTGGAAATAAAGTAAAATTGTGAAGGAGGTCAAAGTTATAGAAGGGTAAATGGGTGGTGGAGGAACGTGTCTACTTGCTCACCTGCTACAGGTGTTCCACCTCATATTCCACTCTCTCAATCGCTATATACACAGTACACTTTGTGTGGATATAGTGTCCTAATAAGAATGAGTCCAATAAAGAATAACCTTGTTAGCATTATTTTATTAATGAGGGCAAACTTTCAATTCTGCACTGGGATTATTATAGTTGTTAATAATTAACTACAGATATTTGTACATGCATCAAGTTTGTCATTTCCAATTCCATGGAAAATCTTAGTCCAAGAAATCATTATTAAATAGAGTAATCTTCTAAGCAATGCGTATCATAGCCATATAATTACATTTAAAGGCATGATTAACACATATGTAATGAACTTTCACAAACAAAAATGACTTAATTGCAACTAGTATTGCAACTAGAGCAAAGGAGTTTTCAGGAGTTAAAGTTCATCATTAAAGAAGTTTAACTTATTGTTTCTAATAGCATAGTTTTAGCAACAAACACTAAACAATATAACATTGTTTCTAAATTTTTCCCTTTTTCATCAATGCAACTATTAAAATGTATAAATTGTCATTATGACAGCATTAATTGCAAGAGCACCACCACCGCTCACTAATGTGACATGCTAACATTTGTCACGTTTACTACGCGCACCAATTCTACAACCACAGAAAGAAAAGCATAGAGCAAACCACGACAAGAATCTGAAGAAATGACAACAATTCACACAGTGCCACAAACAAAGTAAAAGTATAGTATTTGCCAGCGGATAGAATGCATCGTTATACCTAACTTTAAAAGGAAGCCTTAACTTGAGTGAAAGAACACAGAGAAGTTGTGCTTTAAAATCACTTTCAATAAATTTATGATAAAAGCCTATGAAAATAATTGCCTTCTACAAAATATCGTAGTAAAATAGGGGTTCAGGTATGTCTTATTCGTCGGCAAATATGATAACATCTTTTTAAGAGCAGTAACATATTCTACTTTACATTACTAATTCTAGTCTTGCAGGAATATTATGGAACATTGTAAATACAAAGCTGCCTGAATCCTACTTAAATGTATTCTAAAGTGTGAGCTCAAATTGAAGCATCTGATTTCAAACTTTGGTACCATGACTATCCTTTTTAGGTTAAAATGTAAACTTTACATCAATAAAAATCCTACTAAATTTACCTGATGGAGAACAAGGCCAAGTATGCTTTAATGGCAGAGAGCTTCCTTACACTCGAGCACTATATGACTGCACAAGCAGACATCTCTGCACATACATGCAGAAGGGAAAGGGACAGTTGTGGCAGGCACTACCGAGTCTTAGACAATGTCGAGCCACCCAAGAGATGGCATGGGGAATGAATATCCCATAAGAAACTACTAGGTACGCAGTTCAAAATTCAGGAAATAAAGTTACTCAAAAGTTAAAAAGACGTTCTGTGCCCTCTGTAATCCTTTTTTGTGCTACTGCTGCTCACAGGATGTGTATGGGGTGCCAATAAAGTAGCTGCCTCCAGCTGCAACAATCAAATTGCTTAAATGTGTTTGTGGTTTATAGACCAACTCATAGGTCCACCTCCTAACATTTGACTGACTGTTATATTAGGCTTTATCATATCTTTAGCTATATCTGAAGCCATATCTGCCCAGCTCATTCCATTTCCTCACTACCCATAGCTTTTCCAAACTTAACTCTGGCACCTCTGTGTTCAGCTTCCAAATAAATCCTGGTTCATACTGTCTTGCACACAGCACTGGGCACAATGAAGCTCTTCTCATCACTGTCCTCAGTGGCCTGCTACACATGTTTGTTCATAATCTCCTAAAACCCATGAATACAACTCTGTTATTATTCAGGAGTTTACCTGTATATATCACTACACTAACCAGAAGAAAACAGTGATTAGCACAATGTAATCGGCTAAATCAGAAGCTTCGAAATAAACGACTAGGCAGTAATGTACAAGATTCAACTATAAAAGAATTGTCTCGTTTGCAATTTATCAGAAAACTTTGAGGGACAAGTTATGGAGTTGCAGTCAGCAGAGGTGAACATTAAAAGGAAGCTACAGGAAACCTGTAAATGTATTTGTATCTATTTGCTTTGTTATAATTTGAGTCTGAAATATTTTGTGTTAACCAACCTCCTGCCTTCTCAACTATTTAAGCCACCACACACTGTAAAATGTTAGAAAAAAGTTGTACTGTATGAAGTTGAAACATCACAAAATCTTCTTACACAATATCCAACAAACACAATGAACAATTTGCATTATTTACATATCCTTGTCATTCTATTATATACAACACACTCACTTTTTAGCCTACTGAAAACAGAACCTACCCTCTGCTGTGGGAGTATTCTGGTGCAAATCCTGAGAGGTTCTACTGTACAACTGTAATGAAGCTTGAGGGACAGGCAAGAAAACCTGCATGTCCTCCATCCACAACTCCCTTTCTTCAACATCAAAATTTTCTGTGGTCTCTCCCAGAATATCTACACTATCACTACTAACCCCCTCCTTAAGATAATGGTCTGCACTATAACGAATGTCCAAAACTTGCTTCAAGGCTGCATGAACTCCTGCATAATCTGCAAGGATACGAGTAGTGCAAACTAAGACATGCATATCACGCTCCATCACTTCATTAAGCATTTACTTCTACTTTCATGCTACACCTTTGTTAGCCCTCTACAATCATAAAATGTAAGGTGTGTTTAAAGAATTTAAGATCATATTAATAATGAAATTGCATTAAATGCATTTTTAATCAAGTAATGCATGCAATGGTTAGGCAAGATTAAGGCTTAGCTGTATCATGCAAAAGCAACAGTAAACAAAACTGAAAAAGTTAAAGTGCAGAAAAATGTGTGTTTTCAGGAAATATAACTTGCAAAAATAGGATTTTACTTAGTGCTTATATCACTAATAAATAAAATGCACAAAATATTATGAAAAAATAAAAAGTAAAGTATTCTTACCAACAACGCTCTGTGGGCGCAACTTTCTTCCGTGCAAACTCTTCCGTTTTGATGCCAGTTGCGGGGTGGCCTGGAGAAGTGCCAGAAAATGTCATCATAATAGTCATCTACTGAAACACAATATGCTTCACGTGTATTTTACACTGATTTACAATTTAATTATTAATTTAAGAGAAGTGTTATAAATTAATTATGGCAATTGACTCTGCACAAAAAAAAAGATTTTTTTTTTTTATATTCCTCTCCCATGATACACAATAAGTTTAGAGAAAAGCCATTTATAGTCATCATAATCTTGAAACTTTAAAGATTCCTTATACTGTACAGTATATTAGAACAACATTTTTACATCATAAGCAAAGCCTGAGCAGCTTATAAAGCATTGAGCAAATCATGCAGAAGTATATTTTCTATTTATGTATAAGCATGCAAGTCTTGAGTTGGCTTACAAAAATAAATAATGCCAAACACTATTCTGGAAGCATCTTTCTGCCATAGAAACATAAGGTGCACAATATTTGGTAACCTTAAAAGATATTACAGCAAACAAATACAGTAAAGCAGTGAAAAATCTTTCATATACAAATAAATTATAAATATTTTATCTTGCAATAGATGCTAAAAATTATTTCAACCTTATTTCCAAATGCGAGAAGAATGCAATTGTTACAAAACTTGCAAGCCTATAGTCTGAAAAATAGTGACACTTAATTCAAGCTTTAAATATTAATAACAAGTGGCAATACTGTAACCAGTGATGTTTTTGAAGTGGATACTGTCAAAGCAAACACTTTTGTGTCCAGATTATTTTTTGTCACTTTGGCCCGAGATTCCTTGTGTGATAAGGTACCCAACACCATGTGCTAATATTTTGTGGTAAATTGGGTATTTATATTAGGGACAAGACTATAAAATCCGTAGATGATTTGTGTGGCTATTGGGTAATGAAAAATGAATAAAGAAAGGTACTACTGTACATGATACAGTAAAAATGTAAAATGTATTAAGAGGAAATGATATGGATGAACAAGATTACTGCAAAGAAAAACACCAAGTGATCTGAGACAGATGATGGAATATATCGGAATATAATGATAAGATACCGGAAATTGTCGGTATATAATTATCAGGAGAAAATGCTAAGCCAGTACAACTAAGGACTTAGGATAGCATGCAGGGAAGGAATGGTGCCCAACCACTTGGAGAGTCAGAGATAGAACGCTGACCTGCAAGAGGCGAGGCCTTTGCTTTCCCATCCAGTTCAAGTGGTTGGCGATGTTACCAATAGGTAGAGTGAAAATGTTAAGAATAACAACATGTTTTGAAGAGAGGAAAATGGGAAGATAAGTGGTACAAGAGTAGTTAGATAAGGAAAAATTATAAAAGTTATGAACAAGTTAGAGAGAAAAGGCACTTAACTTAGATGGAATTACAGCAGATGTGTGTAAGTATGGGGGTAAGGTGAAGTGGAATTAATGTTACACATATGGCAAATAACATGGCAGGAGGGTGAGGTGCCAGGTGATTAGACTGAGGTCACTGTGGTCCTAATACACAAGGGAAATAATAGTAGGAATGAATATGAAACTAAGGAGATTAGGTTACTTGGTATCTTAGGGAAAGTGTATGTAGGCATACAAATTAAGAGCGAGAGAAAGTAGAATGCAGGATATGGGAGGACCAGAGATGGCTTAGGGAAGGATGGGTTGTACACATCAGATTTGGACAGTGAGAAAAGGAAAAGGTTGTGTACTGCTTTTATAAATTAGGAGCGTCAACACACAGACTTGAAACACACAATGCAAATTGGGAGTGATACTGGAAGAGGCAGTGTTACTTACATACTTGGGAGCAGTGTTAATAAAAATAGCAGAACCAAAGGTGAAACTAGACAAGAATATGAGAGAGAAGAGTGATATAAATGGAGAACAGTACTGTATAATGAATGAGAGCAAGTAATAGTATAAGAACAGTAGCAGTGTCCAAGAGCAAGGGATAGTACAAGAACAGTAACAGTGTTCAAAAGTACCAGCAGTGGAAATTACCTTTTTATGGGAATAACATCACGTGTATGTATATAGAATTGTGAAGTACAATATATTTAGGTGGTATATCAATAGGATGCCTGAGAATATTTTAAGAATAGTGATTAGAGGTGAAAGAAAATCATATGCTAGAGGCAGGTGATCTCTGGGAGGGGAGAGTGGAACATTTAAAAAGGTGTGTGGGGGTAATAAAGCATCCAGGAGACACCTGCTGCAGGTCACTCCTGCGTGGGGCTTCCTGGACAAAATATGGTGTCACTGCACTATTAACTGCAGTCTCACACTTCAAAATATGACTAGTGTATTATCTATTTTGACTAGAATGAATTATGCCTGTAGCTTGATATCAAGAATACGGTGCTTCTAATTGTCAATTCTATCCTCACCATCAAAAATGTTTATGCTTGAAGAATAAAGTACAAAGATATTAATACAAGCGCATACTTGGCCACTTCAAACTAAAGAGTACACAGCAAGCAAACACAAGACGCACATGTACTTACGAGGTTCAAATATTCCAATTTCTGTGAGTCAGGGGAGAAAGAGAAAAATGACAGGGAAGTAAGGTGAGTACCCGAACACCAGACAAGGACATAATGCCGACATTACAACTGGTTTCTCACTACAACTTATCTCACACACTTATCTAGGAAGGTATTTCATACCCCCAAATAATATCTAACTCCTCACTGGCTTGATGGTATGCTTAACCAATTAGTAATATTTTCAATGTTATTCACCATTGCCAAATTGCTAATAAACTGTGACTCATTACTCCCCAAGACAGCAAAATTTCATAAAATGCAAAACAAATTTCTACAACACAAATATACCTGTAATGAGAATTTAACTTTTTTAACAGGCATATTTCAGATACTGAAATAATGTTTCTTTAGCAATTAGTTTAAAAATCAGATAAAGACAATATAAAACTTATGTTAGGATGGTATGTAGTAAATACAAACATTTACACTTTACAATCACAATTTTGACTTATCTGCTGAGAAGGAAAAAAAAAACGACATTCATGAACCCCAAGACAGATCAACATACATGTAGCTAAACTTGCCACAGAAATGAAAATTACACACATTTCACATTTGACGTAAACAAGCAGAAACTTCTTTGTTTCCAACATTAAGAATTTAAATGCAGAAAGTCCCACATGTACACTAACTCACGATCTATACAAACAAAATCAAATATTTTATCTTGCAATAGATAAATTGCAAGATAAATCGTAGTTACCGTACTAAAAATAGAAGAATATACAGAATGTATTTAGATATTGCATAATGCATGGAAAGCCATCTTAATAGTTATGTGGCATATTTCCCTCAATATTTTGTCCAGAAACTGCAATGTTTTTAGCCATAAACTTTACCAGATTCTAGAGCATAAACTGGTTCATATGATGACCAAACCACACACCACAAGATGAAGACTAGACAACATTACGGTGCGTTCTGGACCATTATCACAATGATCCGGCACGAACCAAATGTTGTTGCCTTTTCATATTCTGGTGTGTGGTTTGTTCATCATATCTTCAGCCACGTTAGCACGTTAGTGATTCATCGTCTGCAACTGGTTCATAGCTTCAGGTTGACGGTTTTAAGTTTTACACGGAAACTACCATCTACAGCCTACAATGTGTCAACCAGCTACAAACAAGTCTTGTAGCACAGTTGTCTACATCTTTGACGCGCAATCAAGGGACAAAGCAACTATAATTTTATCCTGATACGAAGTGCACGTGGCCAGAAAATCTGTTGCAGCTACAATTTTGATTTATTATATTTTGCCAATTAGGCCTACATGGCTTAACAACAAGAGTTGTTGAGCTATGTAAAGGTAGCTGTTACCTTTACACTACGGTAAATGTATCTAAAGCTTCTAGCCAACGTTCATTAAGGAGGCGTCTGGTTCCAAAAATGCAAAAATGAAAACTCGTTCGATTTCAATCAAACTTTTTTTTACAAGTTCTATATGAAAAGTGTTTCATCTGGTCCAAGTTTCAGCATCGTAGCATAAATATGAAGGGAGAAAAAAAATATTGAAGTAGTTGTGAAAATTATGCCAAAACGGTAAAAATCGATTATGAATCAAAAGTGTCAACTGAAATCATAGCTATGACTCTTTGCTATCACAATAGAATATACTAAACAAATATTATAATTAGTTTAATTGAAAAAAATTTTAAGAAAAAAAAAAAGGATTTTTTTTTTTCAAATTTTTGTTTTTTTCTTTTTTTTCGGGCGATTTGCATCAAACTTACACACCTGACTGTACGTAAGCCTATCTGTAAGGATGCCAATTTTGGAGAAAATTGGTTGATGTCAACCTCAGCCACAGATTTTAGAACCTTAGACTTTATTCATTTCTGTTTTTTTTTCAATTGACACAAACGTTTACAAAACCGATTCATTTTTTATTCAATTTACATGAAACTTACACAGTATATGTGGAGGGCATGTCTCTACATTTGCGTGTTTTCATTTTTCTCTAAGTTCATTTATTGATTTTATAATAGCAATAAACATGCCATATTTGCATAATTTTTGGGGGGAACTTTGAACATTTGTATTAGGAAAACTAAAGATGTTTTGGAAATTTTAAAACACGCAATCCTTTATTGTATGCTAATGTGTCAGAAAAGTGTCACAGAATAATTATATCTGAAACATGTGTTCTGAAGTGTAGACTTGAAAATGTGTAAAAAACGGTGAAAAAAAAAAACTCCCTTTCTATTTACGCTGCAGTACTGAAACTTGGGACAATTTCAGCACTTTTCATATACAACTAGTCAAATAATATTGGTTGACATTGAACAACTTTTCCGACACCAACTAAACGCCTCCTTAAGTAAAGAGAAACCTTAATTCTGTGAGAACCGTAACTTATCCTTGCCAGGTATATATATTATACAGTACTGTAATTTATAAAAATATCGGCATATACAGGTACAGTACTGTACTTCATATCATGCCAGATCATGGAATCATTCAATTTTCCACCCATGATCCTTGGCATAATATTACACACTTTTAAGTCACCCAAGGTCTGCAGAAAAGTAGCCTCATGGCCATGAGAGTTTACTGCACTGAGTTGTCTCAGGTCTATAAGAGCCCACATATGTCCTCATGAACATGTGGAGCTTAGCTGCATTAAGCTTCACAATATGTATAGAATCATTATAATGGATATGTAACGGGTTTACTACACACCAGTGTGTGTAATTCACAGATCAGTTGCATGACTCCAGGCCGTGGGACCGTTCATTATCGGAAACCGACAACAGGAAGATAGTAGTATTCAAAATGTAAATTCAATAGGTGAATAATATTGAAAGTGATTGAAAGTGGATAAAAACAATGAACATCAGACCAGGAAATACATTTGAGAATACAGTATAAAAAATATATATAATATATACCTTTATTCTTAATGGACATATGGATCCATTTCTTTTAATCTACAATTTTAATTGAAGTTTACAAGCAAGTATACTGTACCATAAGATTGAACAAATGCTCCCCCCCCAAAAAAAAAAGATACAAACATGCATACACACAAACATGAACACAAGATAGAGGGAACTAGACTTTGGAGAACAAACGGAACAAGGATGACATGATAATGACAAAATACTTAGGAGAATTGGCAAAGTAGATAAAGAAATATTCAAAGCTAGAAATAACAGAATAAAATGGTATGGATAACTATTATAAACGAGTCACAGACATCCTGAAGAACTATTTCACTGAAAGTTCTTAATAAATGCAATGTGTTAAATGAATTGGCTAAAGGTAACTTAAAACAATAATTGAAATATGGTAAGAAAACTGAGAGTATAGTCAGGAAAACTTAAGATTATTTGAAAGGTTACAATTATTCCTTCTGCTCGTATTGCCAAATGTGATTTTGTTAAGAGTATTATTTATATACAGTACTGTACTCGTATATTTTTCCCATTTAAACCACGATGAAGAACTTTAATTAGCCGAGCCATTTAAATCTTAACATTCTACTACTATGCACCCAGCTTTATTCTGAATTTGACTCAACTTTGTACTATTCACTCATCTATCAATACTGCATTCATCAAATCGGCAGAATATCACTAAAATAATCATTACCTAATTTCACAATTGATCATGTGGGAAAGGCATCAGGCCAAAGAAACAAGATTAGCAGAACTAGGAAGATAATAGGTACTAAACACAAAGCACTCATATATTCACTATACCACAATAAGTAACAGAGAAAAAAGCATCACATATTCCAGAACATTTATACACGCAACAATAAAGCTTTCTTTAAATTTATGATTATACCACATTTTATATTAATTCTAACAAATCCATGCTTTCTTCATACAAAATGCACCATCTTCCACAATCCATATGATAAACTAGCAGAACTAATTTTTCTTGTTTCATAAATTTTAGTTCCTAATGAAGTGAATGGTCTACCATGTTCCTAATTATCAATGGAAAATTTTAGGTATATTGTTGCACCTAATTATGTATTCTAATTCCCACAAAGCATCTGTTATATATAAATATAATTCACTATTATCTATCACCCAAATAATCTATATTCACTAGTTTTTAGTCAAGAAATATTGACCACAATAAATTATTTATTCTTACAGTAATCAATTTTCAACACACCAAGAGAAAAACTCACCAGAGGTGATGGATCTGATTTTTGACTAGTCGTGTCATCTCCCTGACTCACTGTATCCGAGCGTTCACTACGTGATGACGATTCACTACTTCCCCGCTCGCGGCTTCCCATTTCTGTTCCAGTTGAGGCTCTCTTCCGAGGAGCCTCTCCGGACTGCTGTTACAAAAGAAAAATAAGTATGGCTATAGGAATAAAAAACTTTTTTTTAAAGGAATCTATTATTTATTATTTTTAGAGCTAGAATTTAGAGAACTGAATCTAGTCATATTTAAAAATTCATGGGTTCTTTAACCTGCAAAGGCTGGTGCAGCCTACTTGCTAAGAGGTCTTGGTACATGGTGACTTTTCTCTTATGCAATTTTCTTGCTTCACATAAGTGCACTACATGCAGTTTTAGACATCCTTGCAATTTTAAGACTTATCCCAATCTCCACTGGATTTGTGTTTTACAATGTTGGGAGAAAAACCTCTAGTGGCAACTCTCTATTATATTCACCTAATTGTGCTTGAAGGGGTTGAGCTCTGGCTCTTTCAGCCCACCTCTCAACTGTCAATCAACTAAATTCCCCCACCCCACCTTCGTTTACATTGTGGAATGGTATTAAGGTAGTTGCACAGCTGGTACTACTACCTCCTCAGCCCTGCCTCACTCAGCCCTGCCTCACCCAACCTTTGTAGCCAACAGTTGCTGCATGTTCCATGATGCTATTTTTGTGTGTTGGAAAAGTTATGATATTTGACAGGCACTAAAGTCTATAAGGAGCTATCTTGGTTGATTCACCTATACTGTAACCTCCATGTGTACTGGCCTAATTCTTCTGCATCAAGGCAAGGGGGTTTTTAATGTAGATACAATAGATGTGGTACCCGGCAGTGCCTGGGACTGACCCCAAACGATTGTGCCATTTGTGTGGGAGCTCCCAGAATGCAAATTTGACATCAAAATGTGCATTTTGGTTGCCATCTTAATTCTGAATATTATGAACAGATGACTATACCACAAACTTAGTGGCCACCATTTCACCTCAAACTTCATAGAAAATAATCTTCCCTTAAAGGCAGGGCAATGGGGTCGAATCTAACCCACCAATGACTTGTGGACAGTCCCTCTGCCCACTTTTCTAGTCACCCTGCCAATTTGGGTCAGGGTACACCCAAGCCAGGTAGACTGTCAACCTCGTACATTTTTTTTATATAGACATATACTTTTAGGTTTACTTTGCATTTCTGTAGTCTGGCAGAGGTGGCATGCTTATTGCAATATTCTCAGACAAGGAAAACATTTTTCTTTCACAAATCTGAGTGTTTTGACTACTATACTATTCCGAGCATAACTAATTTGGTAATTACCCAAGTGTAATTACCGAAGTGTAGTTACAGGACGAGAGCTACGATTGTGGTGTCCCATCTTCCCAGTACTCTTTGGTGTCTAACGCTTTGAAACTACTGACGGTTTTGGCCACCACCACCACATCACTTATCTTGTTCCAACTGTCTACCATTGAGAAAAAAAAATTGGCACCTTTGTTTTCTTAGCTTGAATCTGTGTCCTCTTGTTTATGAAGTTGCTGGTTTCAGGATTTCCTCTGTCAATTTGGTTGATTCCTGTTAGTATTTTGTTTTGTAATGTTCTTATCGCCTTTTTCTTCTCCCTTCTAGTTTTGGCATGTTTAATAATGATTCTAGTATCTCCTCGTAACGCTTGTTTTTCAGTTTCGGAAGCCATTTTGTAACGTGCCTTTGCACCTTTTCCAAATTATTTGTGTGCTTCTTGAGATATGGCCACCATACAACTGTTGCCTGGTGAAGGACTAATTGAGTTTAGACTGCTGCTGGTTCTCAACATAGGGTACTCATTACCGTCTAAAACCTAACCGGTCCTAACCTTTTCGAGTAAGCGGCAAGGCTAGATACACGCTGCTATGTGAACGAAGTTAAGTACATAGGAGTTAGGCAACTGTTGTGGATGGCAACCTGGGGGATGTCAACAGTTGGCCTAGACTGACCTCAGTCAACCCAACAAGCTTCCTGTGCTCAACAGTGGGAAACAAAACTATGTACATTGTGCAATTTTATTAAAATATTCATAACTAGTTTAGGTTGGTGAAAATGCCAGAAATGTCAGGGAAATGGCTATGAAACCATAAATTTTCAAAATATTTACTGGAACAGGTTCCTAAGACAATCATTAGGCACGGGGGTAAAAAGTGAATGTTCCTGGTCTGAAAAAAGCTTATTTGGCTAGATTTCATTCTGAGTGAAGAGTTCTGAATACTGACCTTGGTCTCTATCTCAATCCTGTTTTAAATGAGGTTAATAAATAATAAGTTTATTAGAAATTAAAAAAAAAAATACTTAGAATGGGGGAAAGTCAATGGGCCTATTCATGAAAAAAAATGAATGGCTGATTTTAATTTAGGAAGTGGCATGTTTCAAATATTAAAAGTTTGAGTTTAGCACACTAGGAGAGCCAGATGTTATTCTGACTATAGTAATGAGATCATATCTAAATTTTGGGTGTGGCAACGTAGATGACCCTGGATCATTTAGGATTTGAGAGAGTACATCATTTGGTGGCTATGGCCCTACTTTTGGAAAATAAGCTTAGGGGCTGAATCCTATGAAATACTGGAGGTGACGACCATGAACACTTTAGACACATTTTCATGGAACCTGTCCATCATGTGATTGGATGAAATTAATATTTTGGCAAATAAAATTTGCCCACAAAACACAGGAAGAAGTAGAGTACGACTGTATGGGTCTCAAACCGTGGACCCCACGCATGTATGAGGCCGTAGTTCTATCAACTCCGCTATGAGCATACAGCTATAGCTCTATCAACTCCGCTATGAGCATACAGCTATAGCTCTATCAACTCGGCTATGAGCATACAGCTATAGCTCTATCAACTCCGCTATGAGCATATAGCTATAGCTCTATCAACTCGGCTATGAGCATACAGCTATAGCTCTATCAACTCCGCTATGAGCATACAGCTATAGCTCTATCAACTCCGCTATGAGCATACAGCTATAGCTCTATCAACTCCGCTATGAGCATACAGCTATAGCTCTATCAACTCGGCTATGAGCATATAGCTATAGCTTTATCAACTCGGCTATGAGCATACAGCTATAGCTCTATCAACTCTGCTATGAGCATACAGCTATCTTGAGGTTATCTTGAGATGATTTCGGGGCTTTAGTGTCCCCGCGGCCCGGTCCTCGACCAGGCCTCCACCCCAGGAAGCAGCCCGTGACAGCTGACTAACACCCAGGTACCTATTTTACTGCTAGGTAACAGGGGCATAGGGTGAAAGAAACTCTGCCCATTGTTTCTCGCCGGCGCCTAGGATTGAACCCAGGACCACAGGACAACAAGACCCGCGTGCTGTCCGCTTGGCTGACCGGCTCCCTTATAGCTCCCTATAGCTCTATCAACTCTGCTATGAGCATACAGCTATAGCTTTATCAACTCCGCTATGAGCATACAGCTATAGCTTTATCAACTCCGCTATGAGCATACAGCTATAGCTTTATCAACTCGGCTATGAGCATACAGCTATAGCTTTATCAACTTGGCTATGAGCATACAGCTATAGCTTTATCAACTCCGCTATGAGCATACAGCTATAGCTTTATCAACTTGGCTATGAGCATACAGCTATAGCTTTATCAACTCGGCTATGAGCATACAGCTATAGCTTTATCAACTCGGCTATGAGCATACAGCTATAGCTCTATCAACTCGGCTATGAGCATACAGCTATAGCTCTATCAACTCCGCTATGAGCATACAGCTATAGCTTTATCAACTCCGCTATGAGCATACAGCTATAGCTCTATCAACTCGGCTATGAGCATACAGCTATAGCTCTATCAACTCCGCTATGAGCATACAGCTATAGCTTTATCAACTCCGCTATGAGCATACAGCTATAGCTCTATCAACTCCGCTATGAGCATACAGCTATAGCTTTATCAACTCCGCTATGAGCATACAGCTATAGCTTTATCAACTCCGCTATGAGCATACAGCTATAGCTCTATCAACTCCGCTATGAGCATACAGCTATAGCTTTATCAACTCCGCTACAGCCCAATTGATAGAGGTATGGCCACATACGCGTGGGGTCCATGGTTCGAGACCCATTCAGTCCAGGTGAATGGATTTCCACGGAAGTGTGGATGACAATTTATAATTAGAATATGAATTTAATTATCCAGTCAGAGGAGTCAACTGGTCTAGATCACTGAGGTTTACCTCGTATTGTGAATTATAATTAAAATACTAGTACAGTACTGCACTGTAGTGTGCACTTTAGTTTTAGGATGATTGACATTATTGCATAGCAAACATGCTATGTTTCACAGTAATGCAACCTAGCAAGGTGTTAGTGATTTTTTTTTAGTTTTAGTCTTTCCTCTATGCATATTATTTAAGATAATAAAATAATTTATTTCTCTCATTTTAATACTAGTAGCGTTAGTTAACAACTTCTGAATATTTGAATCGAATAACTATCACACTGCTACTCATTACCAAAGAAAGCTGGACTATGGTGTTTTAGGTTTAAGTCTCATAGTGCTGTGTTGAGTATACCCTACACATACATGCACACACATCATGACTACCTTATTCTCTCATGTTGACCTCAAGCTCAAGAAGAAAAATGTACCATCGAGACAATTTATAGTAATAATTTCCTGCTCTAAGAGAAAAATGTTTCATCTTAGTGATTACAGCTCATAGCTCTATATAGAACCATGAGATTAGTACTGGATAGATATAGAGAGATATTTGATTCACCGAGTGTGGAACTCCTGGTTACTCAATCTCACCTTGCTACCCCACTGCAACAGCATATAGCTCAAGTTACCAAAACTGTGGGGGTGGACATACTTTACTAACCAGATTAACCAAGAATGCATTCTAACTTCTTTCCAATGGAAGTAGTAACATGAGTTTTTGAACACTATTCTATCCAAGTCTTTAGCATCTATGCTTAACTGTGTATGCGTGCCAATTTATTTCTCAATACCTAGTGTCATAAGGATCCCATAGCTTCCCCAACAGTTGCCGAGGCATCACTGGAGACAGCATTTTGCCGTGTTACTGTATATCAACTGTTGTTCGGTTGTGAATTAGTTTAGCTCATAGCGAGTTGGTTAAAAGTTTGTCTGTTAAACCTGCTCGATCTTCCATAGAATCGGTTTATTTTTTTTTCTTAACACTTATTTAACAATGTCTATCACCGTTTTAAGTCAAGTCGTGTTAGCTCTTCTTGGAACTGTTTCTGCCGGGGGCTATTGCTTTTTTTTATTTTTGGGGGGCTTTTCTTTCAAGATTGTGGTTTTATGCCATCCACATTGCAGATGCTTTAGCTTTAAATTTTGCTCGAAGTGTGGACAGGGTTCCTTTTTATTTTTTTTGTTTTGGTAGTTTGCGTGTATTTCCCTTACCTCATCAGAGATGCCTGCTCTTAGGAGTTCAGGTTCCTGCTCTACAGATTCACTCCTGTCAAGTCTCTTCACTTTCAAACAGCACATGGGAATTTTTCTCTCGACTCTTAATGATGGGAAGTGTAGTACAGTAGTTGGTTATGTGGTTGTATTTGTGTCTAGCCCTGTTCCAAGTGTTGAGACTTTGTATTTTCATCAAGGGCACACACGGGGTCTCATTAGTGACTGCTCTTATCCAAGGCTTCATGTTCCTTCCCCCACTATTGTTTATGGTTGGAGTTCCGTGTTTGTTTAGTTGACCGACTCCCTTACCCTGAAACACCCCTCGTCATGTGGTAAAACAGATTCAAGTCCTGGCATCCATTAGATAAGGGTTGGTCTCAGAGGTACGGTTCAATACCCTAAACTTTGAAGTATTTTTTTGCATGCATGCAGTTATTAAGTGCAGGTAACCAATAGTGATTCTCCCCTATATGAATGGCAATAGTGAGTGATCTCTGTACTCAACAGTATCATATTCATATAATTCAACAGATACTTTAAAACTAATTCATGCAACAGAACTTGATACATGTAAACAGAGTATTGTATATCAACAATAGAAAAAGATTCCAGCAAAGACTCTTACATTTAGTATAATTCAGTTTATTTATCTCTGGATTACAGTTATGTTAAAATTTAACAAAACTATAACAGTTCCATGAGAGTTAACATTATGGTAATAATGTAGCTTATCCTGAACACTGAGGAAACAGAACATACAACAAACAATAGATAAAAACAATACTTTATTTTAAGTATAAAACCCACATTACACAAATTTATTTGTTTATAACATACTATATTAATGGAGGATAGAAAATTACAAACAGTTTAATTAAAAAGACAACATTCATTGTTATAAGGCCAAGTATAATCATCATAGGATACTTACCAAGTTTTTACACGTTTTGGATAAGGATTCAACAACTTCATCAATAACACGGTCTGAAACAGTTGAGGCAATAGCCAAGTTGACTTCGTTGACCTTGTTCAATATAACTGAGCCTGCTTGTTCCACAATGGCAGACTCTACGAGATCATACGAGAGCTGCAGAATGAAAGTCATAATTAATTTTAGGATAAATTTTGTAGGTGTATATAAAGTAAGAATTAATTATCTACACACAAATTCTTTCACCTGTACACACAGTTCTATCCCAAGTTCTTTCCCAAGAGGCAGACAAGAGGAGCTCCAGCATATTTCAACAATCCTAAGTATTGTAGTACAGGATGATGATAGTGAGTGGTGTCCCAGAGAACAAAGGTATAGTGCTTTTGAAAAATAGGTGAGATAACAGGAATGTGCCAAGGGAAGTGAAAAATTGGATGAGAAAAAAGTTGCCCTAGTGTTTCCAGTGCAGAGAAGAACACTCAAGATGGCCGCCGGCAAGAGGAGATACAAAACAGAGCTTGATTTTGCTGGATTCAGTGAAGAAAGCATTGATATAACCAGTCTATGCAACAAGTTGGTAAAATTAGATACTATAGTGACCTCTCATGTAGAAATAATTAGTAAATTGAAAGAAAGTAATGACCATTTAAATAGCAAAGTTGTATGTCTTGAGGGTGTAGTGAAAGACTTGTGCAAGGATAAGATTCAATTGGAAACAAATTGCAAAGCCATGGAAGAAGAAAATAGACTCTTAAAAATAGCTTAGGAAGAAGTTAAAGTAAATTTAAACATAAATGACTACAATAGGTTAGGTAAGGAATTTCAACAGGAGAAACAGCTTTTGTCAGCACAGATGGAGGAAGTTACACAGGGAATAGAACAGTGCAAGAAATATGCAACTCACCTATGCACAAGTGACCAAGGAGAAAGAAAAAATAGAAGAAGCTGTAAAGGAAGTCAAACACTGCAGCAACCAAGATAAAACAAACATTAGGCCAGAAGTGAGAAAAGAATTGGCATCTAACCCGAAGTTGGTGCAAAACACAGTTGATCGGAGTAAGTCCCTGATCATTTTTGGCTGCAAAGAAAAGGAGATAACATCTAGGTAAGAAAGAGCTGTAGAAGAAGCAAAGTAGTAGATACAATTGTTGGCCTCGTGGAAGGTCTTACAACCATAGAGAATGTGTGCAACTACAGGAGAATAGGCAGATATGTAAAAGGGAAAGATCGACCTTTGAGGATCACCCTAAATGGTGCCAAACAGATGGAAGAAGTACTAAGGAATGCTAGAAAATTACAAAGTGATGAGAATGGGAAAGTGTGGTCGTTAAGACGAGATCTTTCAAAAGAAGATAGAGAGAAGCTGAAACTGAACCTCGCCGAGGCAAAACGTTAAAACGTCTTAAATCATAGCGAGAGCAGATAACGATAGTTCACGACTGTTGATAGTCGGCGACTTCAACTTGAAATCCATAGACTGGGAAGCATATCAGCTAAAACCAAAGATTTCTGGACCTGTAAATTTGTAGACCTCATCCTGGAAACATTCTTGTATCAACATGTTAAACAAGCTACGAGGATGAGGGAAGGGGACGTTCCCTCCATGCTAGATTTGATATTTACCAGGAAGGAGGAAGAAATATTTGACATTCAGTACCTTCCTCCCTTGGGTAAAAGTGACCACGTCTTTTTGGGAACAAAGTATGCAATGCGTTATAATCTGGAAGAAAATATGAAGGTTGATTCAATTGAAAAACATGACTTTAGGAGAGGACATTATGGCAACCTTAGACATTTTTTTAGTGAGTATAATTGGACAGACTTGTTGCTAGGCAAGGAAGTGAATGAGATGTATGTCAAGTTTTGTGAAATATATGATAAAGGCACAAAAAAATTTATACCAAAACAGAGAAGCAGAACTAGGAAACAGGATTGGTTCAACAGAAAGTGCGAGAGGGCCAGAGACCAAAAGACACAAATATGGAATCAATACAGGAAGAGGCCAAACCCCCAAACATACCAGCGATACAAAGATGCGAGAAACAACTACACGGCAGTGAGGAGAGAGGCAGAAAGAAATTTTGAAAAAGGGATTGCAGACAAATGTAAAACAGAACCAGGTCTATTCTATAAATTCATAAACAACAAATTGCAGATAAAGTATAATATTCAGAGGTTGAAAATGGGAAATAGATTCACGGGAAATGAAAAGGAAATGTGTGAAACATTAAACGAAAAGTTCCAAAGTGTGTTTGTACAAAATGAAATCTTCAGGGAACCAGATACAATAAGAATTCCAGAGAACAACATTGAGCACATAGAGGTGTCTAGAGACGAAGTGGAAAATATGCTCAAGGAGCTAAATAAGAACAAAGCAGTTGGTCCAGATGGAGTTTCACCATGGGTTCTGAGAGAATGTGCACCTGAGCTCAGCATTCCTCTTGATTTTTCAGGCATCCCTGTTTACAGGAGTTGTAGCTGATGTGTGGAAAAAGGCTAACATAGTTCCAATCTACAAAAGTGGAAGCAGGGAAGACCCCCTTAATTATAGACCGGTATCATTGATAAGTGTAATAGTCAAAATATTGGAAAAAATAATTAAAACTAAATGGGTAGAACACCTGGAGAGAAATGATATAATATCAGACAGACAGTATGGTTTTCGATCTGGAAGATCCTGTGTATCGAATTTACTCAGTTTCTATGATCGAGCAACAGAGATATTACAGGAAAGAGATGGTTGGGTTGACTGCATCTATCTGGACCTAAAAAAGGCTTTCGACAGAGTTCCACATAAGAGGTTGTTCTGGAAACTGGAACATATTGGAGGGGTGACAGGTAAGCTTCTAACATGGATGAAAAATTTTCTGACATAGAAAAATGAGGGCAGTGATCAGAGGCAATGTATCGGACTGGAGAAATGTCACAAGTGGAGTACCACAGGGTTCAGTTCTTGCACCAGTGATGTTTATTGTCTACATAAATGATCTACCAGTTGGTATACAGAATTATATGAACATGTTTGCTGATGATGCTAAGATAATAGGAAGGATAAGAAACTTAGATGATTGTCATGCCCTTCAAGAAGACCTGGACAAAATAAGTACATGGAGTGCCACTTGGCAAATGGAATTTAATGTTAATAAATGCCATGTTATGGAATGTGGAATAGGAGAACATAGACCCCACACAACCTATATATTATGTGAGAAATCTTTAAAGAATTCTGATAAAGAAAGAGATCTAGGGGTGGTTCTAGATAGAAAACTATCACCTGAGGACCACATAAAGAATACAGTACAGTATTGTGCGAGGAGCCTATGCCACGCTTTCTAACTTCAGAATTGCTTTTAAATACATGGATGGCGATATATTAAAGAAATTGTTCACGACTTTTGTTAGGCCAAAGCTAGAATATGCAGCGGTTGTGTGGTGCCCATATCTTAAGAAGCACATCAACAAACTGGAAAAGGTGCAAAGACATGCTACTAAGTGGCTCCCAGAACTGAAGGGCAAGAGCTACAAGGAGAGGTTAGAGGCATTAAATATGCCAAAACTAGAAGACAGAAGAAAAAGAGGTGATATGATCACTACATACAAAATAGTAACAGGAATTGATAAAATCGATAGGGAAGATTTCCCGAGACCTGGAACTTTAAGAACAAGAGGTCATAGATATAAACTAGCTAAACACAGATGTCGAAGAAATATAAGAAAATTCACTTTCGCAAACAGAGTGGTAGACGGTTGGAACAAGTTAGGGGAGAAGGAGGTGGAGGCCAAGACCATCAGTAGTTTCAAAGCATTATATGACAGAGTGCTGGGAAGACGGGACACCACGAGCGTAGCTCTCATCCTGTAACTACACTTAGGTAATTACACACACATATATCAGTCAGGGAGCTTAGTTAATAAGCACCAGGACTGACCAATCCTTATAGACGATCATTGGTGCGGTGGTTACGGTACTGTGTACGTTTAGGGGTGATCCTAGACGGCATGGGTTCGAATCCTGGCCAAGTCAAAGAGTTCTTAGTGATCTATGGCTTGCGCGTTCAGGCAGCTATCTCACACACGTTAAAACTCAGTGCGGCCCGTGCATGCGCCAGAATTTGATGAAAAACTGTACCCAAATGGTTCCATGAGTGTCGTCGGGGGTTGATCAGTCAGGGAGCTTAGTTAATAAGCACCAGGACTGACCAATCCTTATAGACAATCATTGGTGCGGTGGTTACGGTAACTGTGTACGTTTAGGGGTGATCCTAGACGGCATGGGTTCGAATCCTGGCCAGGTCAAAGAGTTCTTAGTGATATTATATATATATATATATATATATATATATATATATATATATATATATATATATATATATATATATATATATATATATATAAATATATATATATATATATATATAAATATATATATATATATATATATATACATACATTATATACTGTATATATATATATATATATATATATATATATATATATATTATATACTATATATATTTTTGTTTTGTTTTTTAAACATAGGTGGGTACAGGAGTACTGTATACAACTTGACTCATGCTAGCAGGCTAGGAGCTTTTCATTCCCATAGCTAATAAGCCTTACCTACTAGCTTTTTCCTGGAACATAACCAGCCAATCTGGAAACAACCAGGACCCCCAATTAGTGCTGGGTGAAGAAGGGCGACACTTAAAGAGAATGGTGCCCACTCGATCCTCACTGGTCATGGCTTGAACCCATCGAAAAATGGCTTGTAAGTGTGCGCGCTTCATGTGTCATCTTACATAATGTTTTCCTCCTTCAATTCACATTTGCAAAAAATTATATTACTATAATTAATCCAGGAATGACTTCAATAACTGTCTGACAAGTTTCCAGAGAATGGAGACTTGACTCTACTACATTTATATCATCTGTGAAGTCGTTATAATTCATAGTGTCGGGGACACAGGCAGCCAGTGCATATATACACGTTAGGCTTATATCAAGGTCCTGCCCTAAGGTCAAATTACTGAGCCCCCCCCCCTCAGGAGGCAACCCCCTCAACAAGCTGACTCACTCCTGGGTACCTACTTGCTGCTAGGTGAACAGGGGCACTAGGGGATAATAAATGCACCCAAACATTTGTCCCTTGATCATACCTTGACTTTGTTCCACCCAGGATTTGAACCTGGAATTCTCAATTGTGAATTGAGACCAACTCAACTGTACTACCGGGACCCTATTAATTTAATATGCACTGCACGTGACACGCTGATATTTTGCCCAATTCCAAATTATACACTATGGTGTGGGCAAGCTTGCCACTTAATGCTATAATCTATAGTAGAAACAATGGGTTAAGAGAATACTTTACCTGAGATTTGGCAAGGCAGGCAGCCCTCACATCATTAACGACCTTCTCCTCACTCAGCACGTTAGGGCACTTGTCTTGAGCCGACCGAACCATACTCTCAACTGTATCCTGCATGTAATGTTTATATTCTTTATACAGTAATAACAATTGTTCTACATAAATAAACATTCAACATCTAATAACCATGATCTCAATAAAAAGTGATTGTAGTCTTAAACATCCTTCAAACATGTGTCTGAGTAAGCATTTAGAAAATTACAGTACAGTATTTATCAATTCAATTATTTTTATCTAATGCTCCTCAAAACTTGAGAGCTGGCATTACTAGCCACTTAATGCATCACATACAGGATTCAAGTACAGTAATTAAAAGTTAACTAATGCAGCAAAAGAAAGCTGCACATGTTCACCTTTACGTAAAACAGTTATGAGCAAGGCCAGACACCCACTGACCCTTATATAGACTACCATAAACTTCCCACACTTTTTAAAGTCACACAAAGCAGGATATGATGTTAAATTAGCTCAATTTGTAAGTGACATCCTCTTCCTGTGGTGAATGTCTTGAGAAAATACTCACCCATATACAGCTCAGTACCACTAACCCATTTTCATACAAATACTAATGTAAT
>WNGS01164437.1:23323050-23340550 GCA_020271785.1 Procambarus virginalis
TAAGATGCATCTCAACAGGATAGAGTAGCTAGGGTATTTCTACCCTCCAAGCAAGATCTGGCATTGGGTGTTGATGGGTTTGGTCCCAGGAGGAGCAGCAACGCTTGCCCACTGATTCTTAACTGTTTGCTCCTGTTCTTCCAGCAGTGATTGTAAACTGATTGGGGGATACGAATCTTATACGAATACGTAAGGTAGTGCACAAGGTGAGCTGTGGCCATAATACCCCAACTTTGAATAGGCTGTTGATGTTTATTTACATTACTTTGAATAGACTGTTGATGTTGTTTATTCTTGTTTAAAGTTAGTCTAATTTAGCTTGATTCAATTTTGTGAGGTCTTCTTTCTTCTCTTGAGTTGAAGTCTTCTTTCTTCGTGAAGCTGAAGTCTTCTTTCTTCTTGGAGCTGAAGTCTTTCTTCTCTAGATGTTAGAGTCTTCTTCCAGGGGATCCACCACCTCAAAACGAGCAAAATTAGGTCCCCATACCCCTAAAGAGGGGGGGGGGGGAAGGCAGCTACCTTCGATACATTCTAGTGCTGAAGCTGGGATGTTTTTCCTCTTCTTGATCTTTTGCATGGAGTTTGGCTTGTTGGCGAGCTTGGTGAAGCAGTGGGTCTTTCCACTATTACAACTTCGTTTAGTTCTTCCCCTGATGCGCGCCACACACTGTTGCACATCAGGGTTTTGATGTCAGATTCAGATTCTACCTTGGTTACAGTTTCTTTGCCATTTCTGTGTTTGGTCGTTATCGTTCCTGTTACGATGTCCAGGATTGATAGTGGCGTTTCTGATGCCTTCGGGTTATGGATCAGGAATCTGCGGGGGGCTTTCAGGCCATCCAGGATCACTGGTGAGGCCGATTCTAGGTCGTAGTCTGACAAGTTGACGTTGATACCATCTTCGTCTGCATATACTGGGTCCCGCATTGGTACATGGAACTCTCGCATTCTTGGGTCGGCGTTGTCGTCAATACCTTGGTAGCAGGTGACGTATGGGTTGAAGATTTTCGGAGGAGCTGTGCTGGCTGTGGCTTTGGGTTCTGGTTGACTTGCAGGTGTGATGACAGTAGCTGGTTCAGCAGGTGTTGAGACCGCTTGGGAAGTCGACGTGTCGCTGTTGTTTCCCATAGTCTGGTTGGCAGGGGTGGCTGGTGTAGGATCAGTCACTGTAGTTGTGGAGCAGGTAGTGAACATGGCCTCTGGTATCACAAACGGTGGTAGGTTGTTCACCTTGTACAGTTCGTTCAGAATTCTGTACCTTTGTCTGAGGTCTCCACCTGAGAGCTCCGTTGCGAAGTGTATCAGAGCTGCAACAGTGCTATCAGGGGTGGCTGCTGGCGGCGTGAGTGAGGACGGCTGGCTGGCTGGGTTGAGAGGTGTTGTCTGTGACCTTGAGTGGCTGGCTCGGGAGCTGCTGGTCCAGTAGTTTATTTGTGCGCCGCTCGCGGCGCCACTGGTCGGGAGTGCTGGGAACGATTCTTCTTGAATGTTGAATTCCTTCGTTCTTGGAGTTGAGATTCTCGGTCTGGCGTCGATCATTTTTTTAATTTCCGCCTGTCTGGAGGGGCACTCTTGAGAAACGGCTGTGTGTTCACCGCTGCAGAGTAGACAGCGCTTGATGGTGGCTGTGCAGGCCCTGTGATGGTGTTCTCCAGTGCAAATGCTGCATTTCTGCAGCGGGTTTGGACACTTCTGAGCATAATGGGTGTATTCATAGCACCTGAAACACTGTCGTAGGCGGAAATAACGTTGCCTGGTGATCTGGTGGGGAGTGCAGGCCACTCCACAGCACCTGAGGCCGTTGTCCGCCGCGAGAATAGCTTCTGCTGGAGTCTTGAGGGTGACCTTGAGGGTTGGCCTCCCATTTTCATCCTGCTGAATGAGGTGGGCCGAGATGGCCGTGAGGGATCGATTTTGTGCGTTTATGCTCTTCACGATCTCTGTAGCTGGTCGTTCCGCGATGATGTCACTCACTCTGTGAATGAATATGGTCCTTACTGCCTGAAACTGGTGGGGAGGCAGGAGTGTTAAGCCCTTTGCCTCGAGCGCAGTGGTCGTCGTCGTGATGAATAAGGCTTCTAGTGCTGCTGCACTACTGAAGAGAATTTGGGGTCCATTGGCGTCCATAACGACGTCGATGGGTGCTACCCCGGAGGTCGATGACAGTATATCCATTATCTCGGACTTGCTGTATGAGGTGTCGGTTCCACGGAACCGCACCTTCACTCTGAACAGCATGCTGCTTGTTCAGGAGGCTCTAATCGTTGCTGCCAAATATTTACCCACCCGGCAGTGCTGGGTGCAGGAGAGCCTGAACTAGAGGGTTGCACTTTCTTTAAGAGGTCTCCCGTCTCTTACCGGTATAATGCACCGGATCAGGGTGGGGTCTGACCTCCTAAAGCAAAGTACTCTCTGGGGGGTGTATGGGGTGTAGGAGCGGGTAAGAGAAGACAGGAGGCAGGAGCGAGGAGACTCACCTGAAGATAGTTGGTGATGACAGCGTGGAGGTCGGTGGAGAGCTGGTGCAACTTGGTCTCTATGGGGTTGCCAGCCTCATCCCGCCGCAGGACAACGTCGTGTAGGTGAGTGATCAGCTGTAATCAAACATATAATGCTTAACACCACATTACCTCCAATACTCCCTCTCTATACTTCTTCACTATACAACAACAGTCACAATTATCAAACATACATCAGGCTGCGTAAACTGCCACGTCCCCCCCCCCCTCTATGCCAATACATCTTCCTCAATGTATTGTTTGCTTATCAATCTTGGTACATGTCTGCCCTGGTGGGTGTGCACACGCGCGTCAGCGAACACCCTCTAAATCCACCCTCCCTCCCTCCCCGAAGAGCAGCAGTTCAACCCCCGTCAGAGCGAGTGAGGGAGTATGAATGCATGCTGGATATGGGTGTCTTGAAGCTGTGGCTTTTCCTTTACTGCAGTACAATTACTA
Source organism: Procambarus virginalis (assembly GCA_020271785.1). NCBI lineage: Eukaryota > Metazoa > Arthropoda > Malacostraca > Decapoda > Cambaridae > Procambarus > Procambarus virginalis. The sequence continues at coordinate 23,326,008 of WNGS01164437.1, forward strand.
TGCACCCCATGCCCATCCTATATGCGGATAGAAATACTACATTATATTTTAGTTTGTCAATGGACAACTTTGACCTGGCACTGAATAAACGCGAGACTGACAAAACTTATAATTATATTAACTTAAAACATCGGATCAAGTGGCGCCGCGGGGAAAAAATTGCACGCGTCGAGAATCATTAACATGTTTCTTGGTTTTAACATGATTTCTCAAGGTGGTAGTAATGGTTTCAACACAAGACTAACCTATTAACTTGATCAACAAAAGTACGGAAGTGTGACAACCTTGTTAACGGCGACCTGGTCTACTAGGAACCACAGCAGCAGCAGCAGCGGAGGACGAGGAGGATGAAACAAACACCTCAAGAGCAAGGCAAGCGCCTCAACCGGTACGCTAACAACCAACTGCTGCTAACTACCTACACACACACACACACACACACACACACACACACACACACACACACACACACACACAATACCTACTGAAACTTACGCACGGAAAGTCGGGGTATACAAGTCTCCTTCTATACCCTCACTTCTAAATCGGAAGTATGTGGTGGAGGGGGCGGGACGACCCCCTCAACCGCCACACTCACGTGCGGGGAGGACCACAACCACACAGGTGCAGGGAGAGGGCAGGGACCACAACCACACAGGTGCAGGGAGAGGGCAGGGACCACAACCACACAGGTGCAGGGAGAGACCATACACTTACAAATGCTACTACTAAATAATAATTACAATCATTATTATGCTGGGACAATCAAACACGTGACAACTGCAAGATTCATAAAGCGGTCTCAATAAAAAGTTGCAACAGGTGTCGGCGACTGGGGACGGAGGGGACGAGGCTTAGGTGGTGGTCAGTACTGTAGCAGGCAAGACAGGGGTCACTGGGTCACATGGCACCTGCCTTAACCACCAAACAACGTGGCTTTATCTCACCTATATAGTGGCTTGCCTTCCTGCGGTGATCCACTGCTTCCTGGCACCAGTGGCGGAGGAGGAAAGGTAGGAGTTAAGGGGTGGTGTAGGAGACGTACCGTTGGGGTATAGCACAGGATCAGAGTAAATACAATAGTGGCACTCCCAGCAGTGTGGCACCCTGGCGGCTGGCGGCCCGTGCTTCGCATGCCACCACCAGCTGGCACCCCACCTGACCCCGTATTGTGTCCGTGGCCGACACGCCACACACCGCCCCGAGGGCACCCACCACACGGACGGACCAACACCACACCCGCACCTACACCACCACCGCTGCCCGTGACAATTACTCCAGGTATCTGGCGTGCCTGGCGCATGTGCCCACTCACATGGCCGCCACCAACAAGAACAAAGACAGTTGTGTGCGCCTCGCCACCACCATTTTATATCCACTACATAATGCCCACCACCAAATACAGCCGTGCCAGCGCTCAACAAAACAAATAGCACGGAAAGTTATTTGTGGAAATGTTAAGAGAAACACGAGACGGAGCAAGTGTGGGAGGGTAAGGCGGCCACAGGTGGTGGGGACTACTCAACATAGAAGGATAACCAAGTAACAACTGGGAAAGACGCAGGTAAACTTGACTTTACCTCGTAGACGACTTGTACTCTACCACAGTCAATACAACGTCAATGTTCGGTCATTATTAATTGAGGTCACGAATAATACGTGAAAAACACCTTCACAGCCGCACTAACTCATGCACGAGTTGAAGAAATGATGGTCTTAGCAAGACAGCTCTTTACAAACATGACAATTATCCCCCATACAAGTCTGTCTGTGTGTGTGTGTGTGTGTGTGTGTGTGTGTGTGTGTGTGTGTGTGTGTGTGTGTGTGTGTGTGTGTGTGTGTGTGTGTGTGTGTGTCTGTGTCTGTGTCTGTGTCTGTGTCTGTGTGTGTGTGTGTGTGTGTGTCTGTGTCTGTGTGTGTGTCTGTGTGTGTGTGTGTGTGTGTCTGTGTCTGTGTCTCTGTGTACTCACCTAGTTGTACTCACCTAGTTGTGCTTGCGGGGTTTGAGCTCTGGCTCTTTGGTCCCGCCTCTCAACCGTCAATCAACAGGTGTACAGTTTCCTGAGCCTAATGGGCTCTATCATATCTACACTTGAAACTGTGTATGGAGTCAGCCTCCACCACATCGCTTCCTAATGCATTCCATTTGTCAACCACTCTGACACTAAAAAAGTTCTTTCTAATATCTCTGTGGCTCATTTGGGCACTCAGTTTCCACCTGTGTCCCCTAGTGCGTGTGCCCCTTGTGTTAAACAGCCTGTCTTTATCAACCCTGTCGATTCCCCTGAGAATCTTGAATGTGGTGATCATGTCCCCCCTAACTCTTCTGTCTTCCAACGAAGTGAGGTTTAATTCCTGCAGTCGCTCCTCGTAGCTCATACCTCTCAGCTCGGGTACTAGTCTGGTGGCAAACCTTTGAACCTTTTCCAGTTTAGTCTTATGCTTGACTAGATAGGGACTCCACGCTGGAGCCGCATACTCTAGGATTGGTCTGACATATGTGGTATATAATGTTCTGAAAGATTCCTTACACAAGTTTCTAAAGGCCGTTCTTATGTTAGCCAACCTGGCATATGCTGCTGACGTTATCCTCTTGATATGAGCTTCAGGGGACAGGTCTGGCGTGATATCAACCCCCAGGTCTTTCTCTCTCTCTGACTCTTGTGTGTGTCTGTGTGTGTGTGTGTGTGTGTGTGTGTGTGTGTGTGTGTGTGTGTGTGTGTGTGTGTGTGTGTGTGTGTGTGTGTGTGTGTGTGTGTGTAGGAGAGAAACACAGTGCCACTTGCTGTTCAAAAACATGGCCGCTGCTCTCGGGGTGTGATAGGCCTAACTGACTGCATGCAGGGCAGCAACATCAACAGTGGTAATGCTCTATTACTACGGGAGCTGATCGTCCTTCAAGTAACACATTCCTTGGGTCACTATTGCCCCGTTCCACAAGTTGATGGCCAGGGGGAAGCATCACCCCCCCCCCCTACACACTAAAAAATTATCAGTGAAAGATTTTAATCATCTCGTTGACTGAGAGAGTAAGCCTAATAGGCTTCGAGGTCCCGCTAGGCCTGCCCTTCTCCACAACAGTTGCCTAAATCCCAAACACCTATTTACTGATAGTGAACAGCAGAGGCATCAAATGAATAGAACTTGGTCAAATGAGGCTAATTTAGCCTCTACCGAGTGGAAATTTGTGTCTGGACCGGTTTCTTCCAGGTAACACCCCCCCCCCCTCCTCCCTCCCACCAGATCTCACCAGTGCTGGGCGGTGAGGTTATCTTGAGATGATTTCGGGGCTTAGTGACCCCGCGGCCCGGTCCTCGACAAGGCCTCCACCCCCAGGAAGAAGCCCATAGCAGCTGTCTAACTCCCAGGTACCTATTTACTGCTAGGTAACAGGGGTCGACACCCTTGTAAAGTACATCAAATACAATTTTTGAAGATCATGATGGGTCTGGTTACTAGATAAAAACTGCTTGATGGGGTTGGGAGTTGTTCTACTCCCATGACTTGTGAGAGCTCGGTCCACCAGGCTGTTGCTTGGAGCGGCCCGCAGGCCCAGATATCCACTACAGCCCGGTTGGTCCGCACTTCCTGAAGAAAATTATCTAGTTCTCTCTTGAAGGTGTCCACGGTTGTTCCGGCAATATCTCTGATACTTGCTGGCATGGGGGAAAGAACTATTAGTAAAAAGTGCCAAGCCATTACGACTATTAGCGTTTGGCGGATATAAATAGCAGCCACCTCGTTGTGGACCAATAGCAGCTGCCTCGTTGTGGACCAATAGCAGCTACCTCGTTGTGGACCAATAGCAGCCACCTCGTTGTGGACCAATAGCAGCCACCTCGTTGTGGACCAATAGCAGCTGCCTCGTTGTGGACCAATAGCAGCTGCCTCGTTGTGGACCAATAGCAGCCACCTCGTTGTGGACCAATAGCAGCTGCCTCGTTGTGGACCAATAGCAGCCACCTCGTTGTGGACCAATAGCAGCTGTCTCGTTGTGGACCAATAGCAGCCACCTCGTTGTGGACCAATAGCAGCCACCTCGTTGTGGACCAATAGCAGCTGTCTCGTTGTGGACCAATAGCAGCTGCCTCGTTGTGGACCAATAGCAGCCGCCTCGTTGTGGACCAATAGCAGCCACCTCGTTGTGGACCAATAGCAGCCACCTCGTTGTGGACCAATAGCAGCCACCTCGTTGTGGACCAATAGCAGCCACCTCGTTGTGGACCAATAGCAGCCACCTCGTTGTGGACCAATAGCAGCCACCTCGTTGTGGACCAATAGCAGCCACCTCGTTGTGGACCAATAGCAGCCACCTCGTTGTGGACCAATAGCAGCTGTCTCGTTGTGGACCAATAGCAGCTGCCTCGTTGTGGACCAATAGCAGCCACCTCGTTGTGGACCAATAGCAGCTGTCTCGTTGTGGACCAATAGCAGCCACCTCGTTGTGGACCAATAGCAGCCGCCTCGTTGTGGACCAATAGCAGCCGCCTCGTTGTGGACCAATAGCAGCTGTCTCGTTGTGGACCAATAGCAGCTGTCTCGTTGTGGACCAATAGCAGCTGCCTCGTTGTGGACCAATAGCAGCTGCCTCGTTGTGGACCAATAGCAGCCACCTCGTTGTGGACCAATAGCAGCCGCCTCGTTGTGGACCAATAGCAGCTGCCTCGTTGTGGACCAATAGCAGCTGCCTCGTTGTGGACCAATAGCAGCCGCCTCGTTGTGGACCAATAGCAGCTGCCTCGTTGTGGACCAATAGCAGCTGTCTCGTTGTGGACCAATAGCAGCTGTCTCGTTGTGGACCAATAGCAGCTGTCTCGTTGTGGACCAATAGCAGCCACCTCGTTGTGGACCAATAGCAGCTGCCTCGTTGTGGACCAATAGCAGCTGCCTCGTTGTGGACCAATAGCAGCCGCCTCGTTGTGGACCAATAGCAGCCACCTCGTTGTGGACCAATAGCAGCTGTCTCGTTGTGGACCAATAGCAGCTGTCTCGTTGTGGACCAATAGCAGCTGCCTCGTTGTGGACCAATAGCAGCTGCCTCGTTGTGGACCAATAGCAGCCACCTCGTTGTGGACCAATAGCAGCCGCCTCGTTGTGGACCAATAGCAGCCGCCTCGTTGTGGACCAATAGCAGCTGCCTCGTTGTGGACCAATAGCAGCTGCCTCGTTGTGGACCAATAGCAGCCGCCTCGTTGTGGACCAATAGCAGCTGCCTCGTTGTGGACCAATAGCAGCCACCTCGTTGTGGACCAATAGCAGCCACCTCGTTGTGGACCAATAGCAGCCACCTCGTTGTGGACCAATAGCAGCTGCCTCGTTGTGGACCAATAGCAGCTGTCTCGTTGTGGACCAATAGCAGCTGCCTCGTTGTGGACCAATAGCAGCCACCTCGTTGTGGACCAATAGCAGCTGTCTCGTTGTGGACCAATAGCAGCTGTCTCGTTGTGGACCAATAGCAGCTGTCTCGTTGTGGACCAATAGCAGCTGTCTCGTTGTGGACCAATAGCAGCCACCTCGTTGTGGACCAATAGCAGCTGCCTCGTTGTGGACCAATAGCAGCTGCCTCGTTGTGGACCAATAGCAGCCACCTCGTTGTGGACCAATAGCAGCCGCCTCGTTGTGGACCAATAGCAGCTGTCTCGTTGTGGACCAATAGCAGCTGTCTCGTTGTGGACCAATAGCAGCTGCCTCGTTGTGGACCAATAGCAGCCACCTCGTTGTGGACCAATAGCAGCCACCTCGTTGTGGACCAATAGCAGCCGCCTCGTTGTGGACCAATAGCAGCCGCCTCGTTGTGGACCAATAGCAGCTGTCTCGTTGTGGACCAATAGCAGCTGCCTCGTTGTGGACCAATAGCAGCCACCTCGTTGTGGACCAATAGCAGCTGTCTCGTTGTGGACCAATAGCAGCCACCTCGTTGTGGACCAATAGCAGCTGTCTCGTTGTGGACCAATAGCAGCTGTCTCGTTGTGGACCAATAGCAGCTGTCTCGTTGTGGACCAGTAGCAGCTGCCTCGTTGTGGACCAATAGCAGCTGCCTCGTTGTGGACCAGTAGCAGCTGCCTCGTTGTGGACCAATAGCAGCTGCCTCGTTGTGGACCAATAGCAGCCGCCTCGTTGTGGACCAATAGCAGCTGCCTCGTTGTGGACCAATAGCAGCTGCCTCGTTGTGGACCAGTAGCAGCTGCCTCGTTGTGGACCAATAGCAGCCACCTCGTTGTGGACCAATAGCAGCTGTCTCGTTATGGACCAATAGCAGCCGCCTCGTTGTGGACCAATAGCAGCTGTCTCGTTGTGGACCAATAGCAGCTGTCTCGTTGTGGACCAATAGCAGCTGTCTCGTTGTGGACCAATAGCAGCTGTCTCGTTGTGGACCAATAGCAGCTGTCTCGTTGTGGACCAATAGCAGCTGCCTCGTTGTGGACCAATAGCAGCTGCCTCGTTGTGGACCAATAGCAGCTGTCTCGTTATGGACCAATAGCAGCCGCCTCGTTGTGGACCAATAGCAGCCACCTCGTTGTGGACCAATAGCAGCCACCTCGTTGTGGACCAATAGCAGCCACCTCGTTGTGGACCAATAGCAGCTGTCTCGTTGTGGACCAGTAGCAGCTGCCTCGTTGTGGACCAATAGCAGCCACCTCGTTGTGGACCAATAGCAGCCACCTCGTTGTGGACCAATAGCAGCCACCTCGTTGTGGACCAGTAGCAGCTGCCTCGTTGTGGACCAATAGCAGCCACCTCGTTGTGGACCAATAGCAGCCACCTCGTTGTGGACCAATAGCAGCCACCTCGTTGTGGACCAATAGCAGCTGCCTCGTTGTGGACCAGTAGCAGCTGCCTCGTTGTGGACCAATAGCAGCTGCCTCGTTGTGGACCAATAGCAGCTGCCTCGTTGTGGACCAATAGCAGCTGTCTCGTTGTGGACCAATAGCAGCTGTCTCGTTGTGGACCAATAGCAGCTGTCTCGTTGTGGACCAATAGCAGCTGTCTCGTTGTGGACCAATAGCAGCTGCCTCGTTGTGGACCAATAGCAGCTGCCTCGTTGTGGACCAATAGCAGCTGTCTCGTTGTGGACCAATAGCAGCCGCCTCGTTATGGACCAATAGCAGCCGCCTCGTTGTGGACCAATAGCAGCTGTCTCGTTGTGGACCAATAGCAGCTGCCTCGTTGTGGACCAATAGCAGCTGCCTCGTTGTGGACCAGTAGCAGCTGCCTCGTTGTGGACCAATAGCAGCCACCTCGTTGTGGACCAATAGCAGCTGTCTCGTTGTGGACCAATAGCAGCCACCTCGTTGTGGACCAATAGCAGCCGCCTCGTTGTGGACCAATAGCAGCTGCCTCGTTGTGGACCAATAGCAGCTGCCTCGTTGTGGACCAATAGCAGCTGTCTCGTTGTGGACCAATAGCAGCCACCTCGTTGTGGACCAATAGCAGCCGCCTCGTTGTGGACCAATAGCAGCTGCCTCGTTGTGGACCAATAGCAGCCGCCTCGTTGTGGACCAATAGCAGCTGCCTCGTTGTGGACCAATAGCAGCCACCTCGTTATGGACCAATAGCAGCCACCTCGTTGTGGACCAATAGCAGCTGCCTCGTTGTGGACCAAAAGGTTTTCTGGAATTTCTTATTTTTATAATGGTCTCTTCTCGAAAAAACTTTGCGAGTCGAAAGTCAACTTCGATTCCACAGCTGTGGGTGGAACAGGTGTACAAAAAGAGAGAAATGCCACAATACATTAGGTGAACAAGTAAAACAATCAACAGGAGGCTACCGTCCATGCCTCGTGTGTTTATGCTCTCGACTGCTCACGTAAACACACACACAGCTGAAGTTCTTGGTGTGTTGCGCACGCGCGCACGCACGCACATTGCTGCTTGTGTCATGACTGGTCGAGTTCGGCTGCTTGCCCAGGAACCTTATATAAACCACTCGTACCGTGGGTTTTTAGAGCTCTGGGATCCACAACACGGGGAAGAAGGCATTTATGGTTAAGGTTCCAATTTATTCAGCGAAGAATGACATACTTGGGGGATATATGGCGAGACGGACGCCCAATGGAACCCCTACAGTGATGACACGTCCATTTGAGCTCCAGGCAAGGATTCATCAACCGTTTACGAAGCCTGTATATCGTACTTATTAAACACTTTATGACCTTATAAGCACTACGAGGCTGTCTTTAACAATAATAACCTTGGGTTGTGAAGTTTTCAAGTTCGTAAACTTAGAACAACATCTTGAGTGTGTTCATTTTAGACAGTTAAGTTCCAGCTGCAGGTGGGCAGATATGACCGGATGAACAACCCAGCAGGTCATGTACTGATTGGTGGTGCTGTACATGTTGTAGTGGCAGTATGCTCACTCTCAGGATGACTGACGCTGCCCAATAAACTACCCTTCCAGGACAAAAAATACTCTTAACGTTTATGAAAAAAAAAATTGAAACTTGAGTAAGTTGCTCCATGCAACTTAGTTAACTAAGACAATGTGATGTTGCAAAGAGTAATGTTGATAAAGAGCGTTGATGGTGTTTCCCGACCCACCAAGATGAGCACTAACTGTAGTGACCCTTGCGGTACTCCTCTCCTCACCTTACTGACGGGCTCCTTCCCGGCAGGTATTCTCCTCCAGATACAAGAGCCTGCTACTTCAGTTGGAATACCAGTTCAATACTATGGCTTAACCTTAAATGTATTCACTAATACTGAACAATAGTTGTAAAAAGCATGAAGTGTTGTGTGAGCCAATAGCCAAGATGAGCGGCCATGTGCTTCAGTGATGGCCGTCACAACATGTCTAAACATAGAGGTGACTGCCAAGACTGGTGGCTAGTGTACTTCCCCCACACTAACACATAGTGACCAGACTACGTCAGTGCTCTCTGGCTGCTCCTCTCACACCTTGGCCACCCCACACACTTCCCTCCACATATTACACACTAACACATAGTGACCAGACTACGTCAGTGCTCTCTGGCTGCTCCTCTCACACCTTGGCCACCCCACACACTTCCCTCCACATATTACACTACATACTCCTATCTCACCAATATACACACACACCTCATACCTAATATCCAGTTACCTAACAACACCATCTTTCAGAAATACTTTTCATCCTTTTTTTGTGGAATGATATTTTTTAGTATAAATGATCAGTAATATGTCAAAATTAATTCTGAACTTGACCTAACCTAAGTTAGTAATTCATGTTCTCAATATAATACTGTTTGGAGATAATTAGTTTGAAAAAAGCATATTATGCAAAATCGCTGTCTGTCTGTTAGGCAAAATGGGCTTCGCTTACTAAGCCAACTAGTGCGGTTGTGCGTATTAGGTATAAACATATACTAGGATCAACCTTGCAGCCAATTAAGTCTCCATGTTGTACTAGTGAGTGTGTAGACTGCTCAACCTTCGACCTCCACCTAGCCAACCCTCGACCTCCACCTAGCCAACCCTCGACTTAACTAGTCCAGTACACATCTGTTCCATTATGAACAACACTATATTAGGCCTAGGATTTTTACTTCAAATCATAAAGCGAGGTTTCGTATTATTTACATCCTTAAAAAGGCATATGAAAATAATGTTTCCAGTACAAATTATAAAAATCAATGTGTTTTCATTACAATTAACTAAAATTTTCGTGATTTTCCATTTATATTACCGAGAGAAGATGTACACATAAAACCACTCGAGTATATTACCTTTCCAAGAGGTTAGGCCACTTTTGTTATGGTGGCCTTCAGTATTCATATTGTACAACAGGCATGAGGCCAGCAAGACTAAGAACAGTGAACTACACGACAGACACAGTTAAGCCCTAACAACCCCTCCTCACAGGAGGAAGAAGACAGGGCCACTGTCAAACTAAACACGTCAAGACATAAGCAAATGGGAGGTATATTAAACAAGTACTTTAACTATGTATTTACTAGAGATAAACTTGTTATTGTAGCTGAAGCTCAACTGATCCATGTAGGTGTTGAAACGGACAGCTGGGTAGCTTTGTTACCAAGGATGAATTTATTTAAGACCAATTAAGGCCCAATAAGTTGTCGTCACAACACTGTGACAGGTCTCTGGACCAGACCTTGGGCCAACAACTGTGACAGGTCTCTGGACCAAGGTGGACCGGTCGTCTTCCCACAATTCACTTGCGTGTATAAAACACTTCTAAACTACTACATTATACAAGTTACAAAGCCTCAACTATCGTTTCATCTGCTTCTTACTAATTTACAAATCTAAATTTGTCCTATTACAAACACTTGTAAATATAAAGCGCTAGCGTTATCAGAGCAAAGCTTATTAAGGTATATACTGCCGTAACGGTCAAGTTAAACTGCTGCAACTGTTTAACCATTAGTAATTAGCTCCACTCCACCAAAGTTAAGAGTCAAATGGAAGGATATAATGGCTCCACTACCATATGGCTCATCATCTAGGACAAATACCCAAGTCTCGTCCCTACTCTTTGGTCATTACAAGGCTCTCACACTGACCACGATTCATCTAGCGTTAACGCATCCACATACGAAACCTGTACATCTTTTCTCCATCGTGACTCGTTTCTATTTAGTAAACAGTTTACCAGCTCCGAAGCAAAGCAACTCAAGGTTATTACTGTTATAGAAAACCTCGTCACTCTTCACAACTTTTCAAAAAACGTAAACTATGTTTCCATGACTGAAGAAAGATGTATGTTTGGAAAGTGGGAATGTTATTGCTGTGAAATTGGCATCAAAAGCCAGGGTAGCCAGGCAGGTGATTGTTGAATGGGTGGTGCTACCCATGCCCAAGAGGTGGTAGAGGCATGGGTATGCCGTAAGCCTGGCAGGTGGTGGTAGTATACCCAGGTAGAAGGCTGCCTCGTCACCAATGGGCACATCACCCTGGTGCCCCATATCTTCTTCCACACACCTCGGGGCTGCCACGCTACCCATGTTTTCACCCGTCTATTATTCAATATTTTCTATCACCAGGAAAGGCCAGCCTTCTCGGGCGATTGTCTGGTCTATTAGGCTGTTGGATGTGGTAGGCCGCAGGGTCATAACTTTCACAATCAGGCTGGCCCGGTAACAAACAAACAAAAACGTTAAAGCTCCTTTTTGCACGATTCTTGTGTTGTTCCAGCAATATTTCATATATTTATAAGTAGGAAGTTAACGAGTCTTCAACCACTGATACTTAAACCGTCGAGAAGTACACTTCACCTGCAGGACGCTCCAAGAAACGGCGTGTTGCGAGTGTATTAACAAATGGGGCCAATCGCCAATTTAGGGGTCTATGGCTTAAACTGCATTATATACCAATTACAATACGCAGAACCAATTACAAAGTGTGATATAGTAAATTGCCAATTACTCGCGGGATGGGTATGGGGTATATAATAAGTTAATTAAAGCTTGTGTTATAGGAGCGGGATGGGTATGGGTTAATGGGGCGCTGTAGAGTGAGAGTGTGAGGAGAGTGTGTAGTAATGTGCGGGCAGAACAATATGAAGTGTGTTTACCTTGTAGAGTGCCCAGGCGGCCAGGCAGGTGAGGAGCCCCAGAGTGATCACACCCCACTCAGGTACCATTGTGCCGCTCCTCCTTCACAGCTACTCTCACCCTCCACCACTCAACACCACCTCACACACTATACACACCAGTGCTAGGCGTGTTACTAACACGTAGTCCCTTCACTGTTGATGTCACTGCCGCTGACCAGTGCTTCAAGTGGTACTCCAGTCCAAGGATCAACAGGTGCTGGACCACACTGACGGACCCACTGTCAACAGGTCACTATCGTGGAGAAAGTTGTTACGTCACTACTTTCTCATGCAGCAACTGCCAGTGGTTAGGCTTGGGTGTAGAGTGTGTATGGTTGGCAGGCCAATTGCGCACTGGCTGACGGCCGGCTGGACGGATGAGCATCTCCTGCACCCCGTCCCTCCCTCCCCCACACCCCCGTCATCCACCACCGGCTGGTACCTCATCTATGCAGAGATGGTGACTAGTGCCACCACCATCTGCCACCATACGGTAGTTGTGTAGGGTGCCCGAGGTAATCCACACCTGCTCTCTCGGCTACATGCCTCTCCACCACCACAACCAACATGCGCTCACCCAGCGTTGGCCATCAACAACCACGCTATCTTGCCTTGGTTTCCAGAATCAACGTCCCCGCGGCCCGGTCTCTGGTCAGACCTCCTGGTTGGTGGTCTGGTCAACCAGCCTGCTCGCAATCTGAAGTGTGAATCACAGCCCGGTTGATCGTTTATCGTTTGGAGGTGTTTATAAGAGTTTCTCTTTTGAACACCGTGAGGTGTGTTATGTTCAGAGCGAATGTGTTGAAGAGTATTGGTCCTTGGATGAACATAGAACAGTCTCTCATTGTAACTATTGCAGCTCTGCAGACGATGAGTCACAATAACGTGTATTGCAACTCTGCTTTTCAACGGGGCTTTTTTGCACTTCCTGCCATACCTCTTGGTCTCGCGGAATTATTTCCATGTGCAGATTTGGAACCGGCGCCTCCAATATTTTCCAAGTGTAAATTGCTATATATCTCTCCCGTCTGCACTTTACAGATTTCAGATTTAAAATTTGTAAGCAGTCCCAATAATTTAGATATTTTATTAAGTGGATTCTGGTAGTACAATACCTTAACACGTTCTCGAGATCAGCTTTAAATGAGGCTCTTATTGTGCAACAATATTCCACCCTAGAGAGCACTATAGTGTGATTTGACCGTTTTACACGTGTTGTTCCTTGTTACACGTGTGTTCCGCACCACCGGGGCTGGAACTTATATTCATTAAACATGCCGTTTTATGTGGCCCATTCAAAGACCTGTTTTACACCAGTTTGGACACTTGGGGCCAAATTCACCAAGCAGTTACGCAAGCACTTATGAACCTATACATCTTTTCTCAATCTTAGGCGGCTTTGTTTACAATTATTAAACAGTTAATGCGCCCCGAAGCACCAGGAGGATATTTATAACAATAATAACAGTTCAGTGGGAAGTTTGTGTTTTCATTCGTGCTTGTAAACTATTTAATAAATGTAACCAAAGCCGTCAAAGATTGAGGAAATATTACACGTTCGTAAGTAGTTGCGTTACTGCTTAGTGAATCTGGCCCCCTGGTGTGTGGTGTCTACCATGATAAATGTGCTGGTGTCATCTGCATGCTATACGGTACTGTCCTTGTCTATGTCCAATATGAAGACGAGACAATGTACCGGTACCCTGGGGGACTGGGCTTGTCACTCTGGGCCATCCTTCTTCACTATTGCATACTAGGGTCTCTTCGTTAGCAAATTAAAGGTACCAGTGCTTCCCCTTTTGTAAGTAATAACACCCATAATTATACAATGTCTTTCATTCCAGCTAAGGACATGGCATAGTAATTTCAATATAAAATGTTTAATAACTATCATATGCTAACAAAACTAGGTGAATAACGGGGTGACTAAATTATATATATAGCTGACCATGAACACCAAACAAAGTCATGCCAAAACAGTTGGCATGATTTTGGTGGTGGAGTTGAGGCGCGTCAAGTACAGGAGAGTATTTAGGCCGCGGGACACTATAGTCTAGTGACCAACGGGTCCACGGGGTGATAATGGTCCTGGCTCCTGGCAAACTCTCCCACTTCCTTTCTTATTGTGTCTGCTGCCAGCACTAATTTGAACTCACGTTATTGTCATTTATTCCATGTAAATATTCTTGACTTCTGCCTGATGTAAACTACACTGAAGTGTATGGATACCTCACGGAGTATACAGTGATAGGAGCAGGTACACCAAGGTGTAGTGAGGATATGTATGGTACTGGAGACTATCACTATATGAGGTATCTTCTCTGGCAGCTTTGTTTACGCCAACTGGTCAACTGACCTCAACTATGGTCCCGGGGTAGAATTTACACATGCAGGTGGTCGATCGGTGAGTGAGTGAGAGTGAGTGAGAGTGAGTGAGTGAGTGAGTGAGAGTGAGTGAGTGAGAGTGAGTGAGTGAGAGTGAGTGAGTGAGAGTGAGTGAGTGAGTGAGTGAGTGAGAGTGAGTGAGTGAGTGAGAGTGAGTGAGTGAGTGAGTGAGTGAGTGAGAGTGAGTGAGTGAGTGAGTGAGTGAGAGTGAGTGAGTGAGTGAGTGAGTGAGTGAGAGTGAGTGAGTGAGAGTGAGTGAGTGAGTGAGTGAGTGAGAGTGAGTGAGTGAGTGAGAGTGAGTGAGTGAGTGAGAGTGAGTGAGTGAGTGAGTGAGTGAGAGTGAGTGAGTGAGTGAGTGAGTGAGTGAGTGAGAGTGAGTGAGTGAGAGTGAGTGAGTGAGAGTGAGTGAGTGAGTGAGTGAGTGAGAGTGAGTGAGTGAGAGTGAGTGAGTGAGAGTGAGTGAGTGAGTGAGAGTGAGTGAGTGAGTGAGTGAGAGTGAGTGAGTGAGTGAGTGAGTGAGTGAGTGAGTGAGTGAGTGTGAGAGAGTGAGTGAGAGAGTGAGTAAGTGAGTGTGAGAGAGTGAGTGAGTGAGTGAGTGAGTGAGTGAGTGAGTGAGTGAGTGA
>WNGS01164437.1:23345550-23348050 GCA_020271785.1 Procambarus virginalis
ACAAAAATGAGTCGACATGCTAATAACAACGCTCTCTCTCAACAATAAAATTGGTATTAAAATGCTTAGAGTAATAAGAGTTGTTTACTAGTAGAGCAGCTACAGGAGGCGTCAGTGTACCGTCCACCCCGCCACTCCTTCACTCCATAATGCTCAATAATTCTCTCGTCAACCATCACACACGTTAAAGCCTCACACAATATTATTATAACACTTTAAAAACAAATCTTCAAGCAATTGGAAACGTTTATAGACAAATTCCTATATTGTGACGTTTTCTTAAGTCAATACTGTCACTTGAAGACTAGGTAAGGGGCACCCCGTCCTGTACTGACCTGTGACTGTCTGCGGGGCGCGAGGTCTACCTCTCTATGGCCGCCTACTGGCCTTGCTCTACCTGTCGCCTTAGTATTTAACTATTCTCATATTTAGAATCTTTCTTGAACCTGACTGGAAGTGATATCCACAACTTCCTCTCAGTACTTGCCACTTGTTAATCCGGCCGCCATGCCCACTTTATCAATGGATAACACTTTACAAGCGTCTCTCAACTGGTGACCTTCACTGTTCACATCTCACGTCTCTAAATGTCCTCGGGGAGGAGAT
The DNA here is from genome assembly GCA_020271785.1 of Procambarus virginalis. Lineage (NCBI taxonomy): Eukaryota > Metazoa > Arthropoda > Malacostraca > Decapoda > Cambaridae > Procambarus > Procambarus virginalis. The sequence continues at coordinate 23,346,157 of WNGS01164437.1, forward strand.
CCACTCAACACAATGGATTGACAACTGCTTCATAATTAGTGTTATTATCTACTCTCTAGCTATGGTTAGCTTACTTTCGGTTAACGTTTAGTTACGTTAGCTTTCATTATATTTTGTTGCATTAACACGGTCTATTACTGACGATAATGTGAAATATGGTATTGGAAAACTATTTCAGTGTGCCCAAGAATTAAAAAAAATAATTGCCAAGAAAACCTAAACCCTCTAACCTATGCAATCACTAGTTTTCTCAAGCAGCTGGGTTCTCAGGTGATTGAAACAAGAGACTCAAGAGCGGCCAGTTTCCTCTTTCAGCGCCTTAGCTTGGCAATACTGAGAGGAAATGCTCACTGCATCCATAGTTCCTGCCGGCCATCTGAGGAGCCGATGGCCATCTGAGCGACAACCTGTGACAACTAACCTTCTACCTTGACCAGACCACACACTAGAAAGTGAAGGGACGACGACGTTTCGGTCCGTCTTGGACCATTCTCAAGTCGCTGAGAATGTCAAGGTGAGTCATTCTCAAGTCATCGACTTAAGAATGGTCCAGGACGGACCGAAACGTCGTCGTCCCTTCACTTTCTAGTGTGTGGTCTGGTCAACATACTTCAGCCACGTTATTGCGACTCCTCGCCTGCAACCTTGTGCCTTGCATGTAACCAATGTTGTAACCATTTGTGTGTAGTAGTTTTAAGTAAAATAACAAAATAGTACATAGGGAGTGGTAGAAGACAATATGTAAGAATATGTGGATGCCCCACAAGGCTCCCCCGGATGCTACACATCCTCTTCTTCGAGGCCGAGGGTCCCTACAAACACAACCTGAGGTGGTATCCCTTATATATTTACTTAGTAATTTATAGTTGAGAAAATACCTGTTTTTGAATACACAAAACATTAAAATTTGTGAATTCAGCTTCAGGTGAGCGGGTGGATAGACAAGTGTTGCCTGAGGATGGTGTAGTGAAGAGGGACCGAAACGCCGCCACTTTCCTTGTATTTAGTGTGTGAGAGTTGGCTTATTGTTTCAGTCACATTATAGTGACATTCTTTGTGAGTTGATAGTGTGGTTGTGCTCATGTAAGCTAGAGGAGCAGCAGCCTTGCCGCGTGTTGGAGTGACGGGTCGCCACATTGATTGATGAAGATTAAGCCACCCAAGAGGTGGCACGGGCATGAATAGCCCGTAAGTGGTGGCCGTTTTGAGCCATTACCAGTATCGAGACCTGATACTGGAGATCTGTGGAGGTGCAACTGCACCCTGCGTGACGGCAGATGTCTCCCGTGAGTTAGCCATCGTTGTTGTTGTTGTTATAGATTCAGCTACTCGAAACAAGTTCCAAGTAGCACGGGCTATGGTGAGCCCGTAACTTACCTGGCACAGGAGCTGGGCAAGAAGCACGGGCTATGGTTAACCTCGTGGACAGGAGATGTCTCCCGTGAGGTCGCCAGGGATCTCCACTCATCATATCCGAAGCCCCCCCCCCCCCACCTTACCTAATATGCTAATCCTTCACAAAGTGTAAAGTGTCCCCGAGATCACTGTCATCTGTACACCGGATGGACCCTTGCAGGTGACGTCACAGCCACGCGCCACATGTAAACACTGCGGGTGAGGACTACCAATATTGATCACATTTACCAACTTGTGCTGTCAACCAGTGTGCTTACACTCCCCCCCCCACCCCCCGGCCGCACTGTTTACAGGTAACTAGTCACCCAGTCACGGCACCTCAACGTGGCCCACAAGTAACATACATTGGCTATATATTAATGTGAAATCACAATATCACTCACGCAGGGTGCCGTCGCACCTCCACAGATCTCCAGTATCATCTCTCGATACTGTTAATGGCTCATAAGGGCCACCACTTACGGGCTATTCATGCCCG
>WNGS01164437.1:23353050-23369535 GCA_020271785.1 Procambarus virginalis
TCGTTGTGGACCAATAGCAGCCACCTCGTTGTGGACCAATAGCAGCCACCTCGTTGTAGACCAATAGCAGCCACCTCGTTGTGGACCAATAGCAGCCACCTCGTTGTGGACCAATAGCAGCCACCTCGTTGTAGACCAATAGCAGCCACCTCGTTGTGGACCAATAGCAGCCACCTCGTTGTGGACCAATAGCAGCCACCTCGTTGTGGACCAATAGCAGCCACCTCGTTGTAGACCAATAGCAGCCACCTCGTTGTGGACCAATAGCAGCCACCTCGTTGTGGACCAATAGCAGCCACCTCGTTGTAGACCAATAGCAGCCACCTCGTTGTGGACCAATAGCAGCCACCTCGTTGTGGACCAATAGCAGCCACCTCGTTGTGGACCAATAGCAGCCACCTCGTTGTAGACCAATAGCAGCCACCTCGTTGTGGACCAATAGCAGCCACCTCGTTGTGGACCAATAGCAGCCACCTCGTTGTGGACCAATAGCAGCCACCTCGTTGTGGACCAATAGCAGCCACCTCGTTGTAGACCAATAGCAGCCACCTCGTTGTGGACCAATAGCAGCCACCTCGTTGTGGACCAATAGCAGCCACCTCGTTGTGGACCAATAGCAGCCACCTCGTTGTGGACCAATAGCAGCCACCTCGTTGTGGACCAATAGCAGCCACCTCGTTGTAGACCAATAGCAGCCACCTCGTTGTGGACCAATAGCAGCCACCTCGTTGTGGACCAATAGCAGCCACCTCGTTGTGGACCAATAGCAGCCACCTCGTTGTAGACCAATAGCAGCCACCTCGTTGTGGACCAATAGCAGCCACCTCGTTGTGGACCAATAGCAGCCACCTCGTTGTGGACCAATAGCAGCTGCCTCGTTGTGGACCAATAGCAGCCACCTCGTTGTGGACCAATAGCAGCCACCTCGTTGTGGACCAATAGCAGCTGCCTCGTTGTGGACCAATAGCAGCCACCTCGTTGTGGACCAATAGCAGCCGCCTCGTTGTGGACCAATAGCAGCCACCTCGTTGTGGACCAATAGCAGCCGCCTCGTTGTGGACCAATAGCAGCCACCTCGTTGTGGACCAATAGCAGCCACCTCGTTGTGGACCAATAGCAGCTGCCTCGTTGTGGACCAATAGCAGCCACCTCGTTGTGGACCAATAGCAGCTGCCTCGTTGTGGACCAATAGCAGCCACCTCGTTGTGGACCAATAGCAGCCACCTCGTTGTGGACCAATAGCAGCCACCTCGTTGTGGACCAATAGCAGCCACCTCGTTGTGGACCAATAGCAGCTGCCTTGTTGTGGACCAATAGCAGCTGCCTTGTTGTGGACCAATAGCAGCCACCTCGTTGTGGACCAATAGCAGCTGCCTCGTTGTGGACCAATAGCAGCTGCCTCGTTGTGGACCAATAGCAGCCACCTCGTTGTGGACCAATAGCAGCTGCCTTGTTGTGGACCAATAGCAGCCACCTCGTTGTGGACCAATAGCAGCTGCCTTGTTGTGGACCAATAGCAGCTGCCTCGTTGTGGACCAATAGCAGCCACCTCGTTGTGGACCAATAGCAGCCACCTCGTTGTGGACCAATAGCAGCTGCCTTGTTGTGGACCAATAGCAGCTGCCTCGTTGTGGACCAATAGCAGCTGCCTCGTTGTGGACCAATAGCAGCTGCCTCGTTGTGGACCAATAGCAGCTGCCTCGTTGTGGACCAATAGCAGCTGCCTCGTTGTGGACCAATAGCAGCCACCTCGTTGTGGACCAATAGCAGCTGCCTTGTTGTGGACCAATAGCAGCTGCCTCGTTGTGGACCAATAGCAGCCACCTCGTTGTGGACCAATAGCAGCCACCTCGTTGTGGACCAATAGCAGCTGCCTCGTTGTGGACCAATAGCAGCCACCTCGTTGTGGACCAATAGCAGCTGCCTCGTTGTGGACCAATAGCAGCCACCTCGTTGTGGACCAATAGCAGCTGCCTCGTTGTGGACCAAAAGGTTTTCTGGAATTTCTTATTTTTATAATGGTCTCTTCTCGAAAAAACTTTGCGAGTCGAAAGTCAACTTCGATTCCACAGCTGTGGGTGGAACAGGTGTACAAAAAGAGAGAAATGCCACAATACATTAGGTGAACAAGTAAAACAATCAACAGGAGGCTACCGTCCATGCCTCGTGTGTTTATGCTCTCGACTGCTCACGTAAACACACACACAGCTGAAGTTCTTGGTGTGTTGCGCACGCGCACACGCACGCACGCACATTGCTGCTTGTGTCATGACTGGTCGAGTTCGGCTGCTTGCCCAGGAACCTTATATAAACCACTCGTACCGTGGGTTTTTAGAGCTCTGGGATCCACAACACGGGGAAGAAGGCATTTATGGTTAAGGTTCCAATTTATTCAGCGAAGAATGACATACTTGGGGGATATATGGCGAGACGGACGCCCAATGGAACCCCTACAGTGATGACACGTCCATTTGAGCTCCAGGCAAGGATTCATCAACCGTTTACGAAGCCTGTATATCGTACTTATTAAACACTTTATGACCTTATAAGCACTACGAGGCTGTCTTTAACAATAATAACCTTGGGTTGTGAAGTTTTCAAGTTCGTAAACTTAGAACAACATCTTGAGTGTGTTCATTTTAGACAGTTAAGTTCCAGCTGCAGGTGGGCAGATATGACCGGATGAACAACCCAGCAGGTCATGTACTGATTGGTGGTGCTGTACATGTTGTAGTGGCAGTATGTTCACTCTCAGGATGACTGACGCTGCCCAATAAACTACCCTTCCAGGACAAAAAATACTCTTAACGTTTATGAAAAAAAAAATTGAAACTTGAGTAAGTTGCTCCATGCAACTTAGTTAACTAAGACAATGTGATGTTTCAAAGAGTAATGTTGATAAAGAGCGTTGATGGTCTTTCCCGACCCACCAAGATGAGCACTAACTGTAGTGACCCTTGCGGTACTCCTCTCCTCACCTTACTGACGGGCTCCTTCCCGGCAGGTATTCTCCTCCAGATACAAGAGCCTGCTACTTCAGTTGGAATACCAGTTCAATACTATGGCTTAACCTTAAATGTATTCACTAACACTGAACAATAGTTGTAAAAAGCATGAAGTGTTGTGTGAGCCAATAGCCAAGATGAGCGGCCATGTGCTTCAGTGGTGGCCGTCACAACATGTCTAAACATAGAGGTGACTGCCAAGACTGGTGGCTAGTGTACTTCCCCCACACTAACACATAGTGACCAGACTACGTCGGTGCTCTCTGGCTGCTCCTCTCACACCTTGGCCACCCCACACACTTCCCTCCACATATTACACTACATACTTCTATCTCACCAATATACACACACACCTCATACCTAATATCCAGTTACCTAACAACACCATCTTTCAGAAATACTTTTCATCCTTATTTTGTGGAATGATATTTTTTAGTATAAATGATCAGTAATATGTCAAAATTAATTCTGAACTTGACCTAACCTAAGTTAGTAATTCATGTTCTCAATATAATACTGTTTGGAGATAATTAGTTTGAAAAAAACATTATGCAAAATCGCTGTCTGTCTGTTAGGCAAAATGGGCTTCGCTTACTAAGCCAACTAGTGCGGTTGTGCGTATTAGGTATAAACATATACTAGGATCAACCTTGCAGCCAATTAAGTCTCCATGTTGTACTAGTGAGTGTGTAGACTGCTCAACCCTCGACCTCCACCTAGCCAACCCTCGACCTCCACCTAGCCAACCCTCGACCTCCACCTAGCCAACCCTCGACCTCCACCTAGCCAACCCTCGACTTAACTAGTCCAGTACACATCTGTTCCATTATGAACAACTCACTATATTAGGCCTAGGATTTTTACTTCAAATCATAAAACGAGATTTCGTATTATTTACATCCTTAAAAAGGCATATGAAAATAATGTTTCCAGTACAAATTATAAAAATCAATGTGTTTTCATTACAATTAACTAAAATTTTCGTGATTTTCCATTTATATTACCGAGAGAAGATGTACACATAAAACCACTCGAGTATATTACCTTTCCAAGAGGTTAGGCCACTTTTGTTATGGTGACCTTCAGTATTCATATTGTACAACAGGCATGAGGCCAGCAAGACTAAGAACAGTGAACTACACGACAGACACAGTTAAGCCCTAACAACCCCTCCTCACAGGAGGAAGAAGACAGGGCCACTGTCAAACTAAACACGTCAAGACATAAACAAATGGGAGGTATATTAAATAAGTACTTTAACTATGTATTTACTAGAGATAAATTTGTTACTGTAGCTGAAGCTCAACTGATCCATGTAGTGTTAACACAGACAGCTGGGCAGCTTTGTTACCAAGGATGAATTTATTTAAGACCAATTAAGGCCCAATAAGTTGTCACAACAACACTGTGACAGGTCTCTGGACCAGACCTTGGGCCAACAACACTGTGACAGGTCTCTGGACCAGACCTTGGGCCAACAACACTGTGACAGGTCTCTGGACCAGACCTTGAGCCAACAACACTGTGACAGGTCTCTGGACCAGACCTTGGGCCAACAACACTGTGACAGGTCTCTGGACCAGACCTTGGGCCAACAACACTGTGACAGGTCTCTGGACCAGACCTTGGGCCAACAACACTGTGACAGGTCTCTGGACCAGACCTTGGGCCAACAACACTGTGACAGGTCTCTGGACCAGACCTTGGGACAACAACTGTGACAGGTCTCTGGACCAGACCTTGGGACAACAACACTGTGACAGGTCTCTGGACCAGACCTTGGGACAACAACACTGTGACAGGTCTCTGGACCAGACCTTGGGACAACAACACTGTGACAGGTCTCTGGACCAGACCTTGGGACAACAACACTGTGACAGGTCTCTGGACCAGACCTTGGGCCAACAACACTGTGACAGGTCTCTGGACCAGACCTTGGGACAACAACACTGTGACAGGTCTCTGGACCAGACCTTGGGCCAACAACACTGTGACAGGTCTCTGGACCAGACCTTGGGACAACAACACTGTGACAGGTCTCTGGACCAGACCTTGGGACAACAACACTGACAGGTCTCTGGACCAGACCTTGGGCCAACAACTGACAGGTCTCTGGACCAAGGTGGACCGGTCGTCTTCCCACAATTCACTTGCGTGTATAAAACACTTCTAAACTACTACATTATACAAGTTACAAAGCCTCAACTATCGTTTCATCTGCTTCTTACTAATTTACAAATCTAAATTTGTCCTATTACAAACACTTGTAAATATAAAGCGCTAGCGTTATCAGAGCAAAGCTCATTAAGGTATATACTGCCGTAACGGTCAAGTTAAACTCCTGCAACTGTTTAACCATTAGTAATTAGCTCCACTCCACCAAAGTTAAGAGTCAAATGGAAGGATATAATGGCTCCACTACCATATGGCTCATCCTCTAGGACAAATACCCAAGTCTCTTCCCTACTCTTTGGTCATTACAAGGCTCTCACACTGGCCACGATTTATCTAGCGTTAACGCATCCACATACGAAACCTGTACATCTTTTCTCCATCGTGACTCGTTTCTATTTAGTAAACAGTTTACCAGCTCCGAAGCAAAGCAACTCAAGGTTATTACTGTTATAGAAAACCTCGTCACTCTTCACAACTTTTCAAAAAACGTAAACTATGTTTCCATGACTGAAGAAAGATGTATGTTTGGAAAGTGGGAATGTTATTGCTGTGAAATTGGCATCAAAAGCCAGGGTAGCCAGGCAGGTGATTGTTGAATGGGTGGTGCTACCCATGCCCAAGAGGTGGTAGAGGCATGGGTATGCCGTAAGCCTGGCAGGTGGTGGTAGTATACCCAGGTAGAAGGCTGCCTCGTCACCAATGGGCACATCACCCTGGTGCCCCATACCTCGTCTATCTTCCACACACCTCGGGGCTGCCACGCTACCCATGTTTTCACCCGTCTATTATTCAATATTTTCTATCACCAGGAAAGGCCAGCCTTCTCGGGCGATTGTCTGGTCTATTAGGCTGTTGGATGTGGTAGGCCGCAGGGTCATAACTTTCACAATCAGGCTGGCCCGGTAACAAACAAAAACGTCCCTTTTTGCACGATTCTTGTGTTGTTCCAGCAATATTTCATATATTTATAAGTAGGAAGTTAACGAGTCTTCAACCACTGATACTTAAACCGTCGAGAAGTACACTTCACCTGCAGGACGCTCCAAGATACGGCTTGTTGCGAGTGTATTAACAAATGGGGCCAATCGCCAATTTAGGGGTCTATGGCTTAAACTGCATTATATACCAATTACAATACGCAGAACCAATTACAAAGTGTGATATAGTAAATTGCCAATTACTCGCGGGATGGGTATGGGGTATATAATAAGTTAATTAAAGCTTGTGTTATAGGAGCGGGTAAAGTATGGGTTAATGGGGCGCTGTAGAGTGAGAGTGTGAGGAGTGTGTAGTAATGTGCGGGCAGAACAATATGAAGTGTGTTTACCTTGTAGAGTGCCCAGGCGGCCAGGCAGGTGAGGAGCCCCAGAGTGATCACACCCCACTCAGGTACCATTGTGCCGCTCCTCCTTCACAGCTACTCTCACCCTCCACCACTCAACACCACCTCACACACTATACACACCAGTGCTAGGCGTGTTACTAACATGTAGTCGCTTCACTGTTGATGTCACTGCCGCTGACCAGTGCTTCAAGTGGTACTCCAGTCCAAGGATCAACAGGTGCTGGACCACACTGACGGACCCACTGTCAACAGGTCACTATCGTGGAGAAAGTTGTTACGTCACTACTTTCTCATGCAGCAACTGCCAGTGGTTAGGCTTGGGTGTAGAGTGTGTATGGTTGGCAGGCCAATTGCGCACTGGCTGACGGCCGGCTGGACGGATGAGCATCTCCTGCACCCCGTCCCTCCCTCCCCCACACCCCCGTCATCCACCACCGGCTGTTACCTCATCTATGCAGAGATGGTGACTAGTGCCACCACCATCTGCCACCATACGGTAGTTGTGTAGGGTGCCCGAGGTAATCCACACCTGCTCTCTCGGCTACATGCCTCTCCACCACCACAACCAACATGCGCTCACCCAGCGTTGGCCATCAACAACCACGCTATCTTGCCTTGGTTTCCAGAATCAACGTCCCCGCGGCCCGGTCTCTGGTCAGACCTCCTGGTTGGTGGTCTGGTCAACCAGCCTGCTCGCAATCTGAAGTGTGAATCACAGCCCGGTTGATCGGGTATCGTTTGGAGGTGTTTATAAGAGTTTCTCTTTTGAACACCGTGAGGTGTGTTATGTTCAGAGCGAATGTGTTGAAGAGTATTGGTCCTTGGATGAACATAGAACAGTCTCTCATTGTAACTATTGCAGCTCTGCAGACGATGAGTCACAATAACGTGTATTGCAACTCTGCTTTTCAACGGGGCTTTTTTGCACTTCCTGCCATACCTCCTGGTCTCGCGGAATTATTTCCATGTGCAGATTTGGAACCGGCGCCTCCAATATTTTCCAAGTGTAAATTGCTATATATCTCTCCCGTCTGCACTTTACAGATTTCAGATTTAAAATTTGTAAGCAGTCCCAATAATTTAGATATTTTATTAAGTGGATTCTGGTAGTACAATACCTTAGCACGTTCTCGAGATCAGCTTTAAATGAGGCTCTTATTGTGCAACAATATTCCACCCTAGAGAGCACTATAGTGTGATTTGACCGTTTTACACGTGTTGTTCCTTGTTACACGTGTGTTCCGCACCACCGGGGCTGGAACTTATATTCATTAAACATGCCGTTTTATGTGGCCCATTCAAAGACCTGTTTTACACCAGTTTGGACACTTGGGGCCAAATTCACCAAGCAGTTACGCAAGCACTTATGAACCTATACATCTTTTCTCAATCTTAGGCGGCTTTGTTTACAATTATTAAACAGTTAATGCGCCCCGAAGCACCAGGAGGATATTTATAACAATAATAACAGTTCAGTGGGAAGTTTGTGTTTTCATTCGTGCTTGTAAACTATTTAATAAATGTAACCAAAGCCGTCAAAGATTGAGGAAATATTACACGTTCGTAAGTAGTTGCGTTACTGCTTAGTGAATCTGGCCCCCTGGTGTGTGGTGTCTACCATGATAAATGTGCTGGTGTCATCTGCATGCTATACGGTACTGTCCTTGTCTATGTCCAATATGAAGACGAGACAATGTACCGGTACCCTGGGGGACTGGGCTTGTCACTCTGGGCCATCCTTGTTCACTATTACATACTAGGGTCTCTTCGTTAGCAAATTAAAGGTACCAGTGCTTCCCCTTTTGTAAGTAATAACACCCATAATTATACAATGTCTTTCATTCCAGCTAAGGACATGGCATAGTAATTTCAATATAAAATGTTTAATAACTATCATATGCTAACAAAACTAGGTGAATAACGGGGTGACTAAATTATATATATAGCTGACCATGAACACCAAACAAAGTCATGCCAAAACAGTTGGCATGATTTTGGTGGTGGAGTTGAGGCGCGTCAAGTACAGGAGAGTATTTAGGCCGCGGGACACTATAGTCTAGTGACCAACGGGTCCACGGGGTGATAATGGTCCTGGCTCCTGGCAAACTCTCCCACTTCCTTTCTTATTGTGTCTGCTGCCAGCACTAATTTGAACTCACGTTATTGTCATTTATTCCATGTAAATATTCTTGACTTCTGCCTGATGTAAACTACACTGAAGTGTAGGGATACCTCACGGAGTATACAGTGATAGGAGCAGGTACACCAAGGTGTAGTGAGGATATGTATGGTACTGGAGACTATCACTATATGAGGTATCTTCTCTGGCAGCTTTGTTTAGGCCAACTGGTCAACTGACCTCAACTATGGTCCCGGGGTAGAATTTACACATGCAGGTGGTCGATCGGTGAGTGAGTGAGTGAGTGAGAGTGAGTGAGAGTGTGTGTGTGTGTGTGTGTGTGTGTGTGTGTGTGTGTGTGTGTGTGTGTGTGTGTGTGTGTGTGTGTGTGTGTATATGTGTGTGTGTATATGTGTGTGTATATGTGTGTGTGTATATGTGTGTGTGTATATGTGTGTGTGTATTGTGTGTGTGTATATGTGTGTGTATATGTGTGTGTGTATATGTGTGTGTGTANTTCATATGAGTGCAAAATACATTATTTTGTTAATGCATTTCAGTACTACACAGTAACATGGATTAAACATAATTCAAAGAGTACAATGACCTGTTTACTGTCTGTGGAATATTTTCAACAAATTAAAAATTATTCATAGGTTTACTTTGTAATTACAGACATATTTATTAAAGATTATAGATAATTTTATATGCAAATATCCCTTGGATCACATATCTCGCATATTGCACTTGCATTATATTTTGACGTCTATCCGACTGATGACGACAATAAAACCTGGAAATGACATGCACTAAATACCAGCATTGGCCATCCCTGACCCCAAGTACCAGTAGTAAAGGCCCAGAGAACACCAGAATCTGTTGCCACACGTATTCTTTGGTTTGCCTTTTTTTCACACCATTTTAAGTTAGTTGTACTCTAATGAAAAAAATCTAGTGTTGGCAGTGCCCTAAGTCTGACACAACATACTAGGGTTCCATGTTGGCTCATCTAGTCATACAGGTGTTACTGTAGTTCATCACTCAATCTAATAAAAATGGCTGTTATATATAAATGCGAAGACTGACCTACACATCCCTAATAATGCATATTTTTTTTATTTACATATCTCAAATACACTAGGTTCCAACAACCATAAATAACTGCAGTATAACTATGTTTGATTTCATCATATTTCTGTAATTCATAGATATTAACAATATGCTAAGATTCTATACATCAAGAGGTGATGCATACATGTCACAGCCTTCTTAAGAAGTTTCCATCAAGATCATGATGCAACACCAGTACTTACATTCGTCTTAACTTGTTTTGTTTGCTAGCAGGTCAAGTACTATGAAGAGGATCTAAAACACAGTAAGTTGCCATGGAAGCAATCCCTCTACTATAAGATTCATAGTCTTGGAGAGCACATGAGATATCTGTGAATACAACACGTAGAAATGTGCTTTAAGAAATAGTTGCCTTGTTTAACTGTACATACTTAAATTTACTATACAAAAGATTTGCCCTTAAAATACTGTACTATACATTGACAACATCCTCAAGAGCAAGGTCAGTATTGAGAACGTGTTTGTGTGATGTTTGGCGGTGTAGTGGGGGTCCCGAGATGGAGTCACCATCCCGTTCACCGTCCACCCAAGTCTCCTCCAGTTCCTGTTGGCGAATTTGTTTATGAATGAGAACATTGGATATTTTATTAAACATTTTCATTGCATTCATGAAAATATAAAAAAATGCTAGAAATTAAAATTTTGTATTTTTGGGATTATTTGTGTATTTTATGCAATTTATACAAACCATTTTCTTTTAACTAAGCAATTTTGGTACGTTTATTTACATAATTATTAATGAATATGACCAAAAGGGTAAGGAACAATGATTCTAGCATGAGCCATCTCTACATTTCTTGTGAAGTTTAAAATTAACTTTTGGGTTCAGTTTCAAAGTACAGTACTGTAATTATCAAACGAAGGTGCCAAGCCGGGAAGATCATGTAGCACCATCAAAGGTGCAGGATATTCAAAAGACGCTAAATATCACTATGGATGCTATTACAAGAACAAAAAAGAATAAGGTGAATGATATCAATGGTAAGTGAGTCGCCAAGGATTCTATTGATGGACTAATGACCGCAAGGGACAGTCGAGAAGCAAGGCATGCATCCTGGAAGTCGGTATATTCAACAAGGATATGCATAACAGTACGAGGGAAAATGCAAAACGGACAATAAGGAGCCGGGCGGCACTCCACTAAGTATACCTGCAGCATTCCTGGAGAGGGTACTGGGAGTAATAGTTCTCTCCGAGCCTGGCCTCACTTGTGATAATTTTGTCCACCAGGCTGTTGCTTGGAGGGGTATGCAGGCCCACATATCCACTACAGCCTGGTTGGTCCAGCACTTATTGCAAGAACTTATCTAACTGCCTCTTGAACACATCCACCTTTGTTCCAGCAATATTTCTAATGCTTGCTTGGGTGTTAAACAACTGTGGATCTCTGATGTTCAGACAGTGCTCTGATTGTGCCTACGGCACCTCTACTCTTCACTGGTTCTATTCTGCATTTCCTTCCATATCTTTCATTCCAGTATGTTGTTATTCTACTGTGCAAATTTGGTACCTGGCCCTAAAGTATCTTCCATGTACCGTATATATTATTTGATACCTCTCGTCTCCTTTCCAAAGAGAACATTTTAAGAGCTTTGAGACGGTCCCAATAATTTAAATGTTTTATTGTTTCTATGCATGTCGTATATATTCTCTGTATTCCCTCTAATTCAGAGAACTTGTCTGCTCTGAAAGGGGCAGTGAGTATCAAGCCAAACTCAAGACGGGACAGCACCAGTGACAAATACAGTAGTATTAGCATTGCTGTGGGCATCTCTGGATTTGAACTCTCACAATTCATCCTATCATTTTCCTGGCTGCCGCTATATTTGCTCGGTTATGTTCACTAAATGTCAGGTCATCAGACCTGACAAGTGCCCATGAGTTAAACGTGTATGGCCAACATGTAACCTCACTAGATGAAAGTTCGTTTTAAATTTTTTTAGGCCCGACACGTGATCTCAGGTGATTTAGTTTGTGTAGAAATGATGAGATATCTGATTGTGCCTTGATATTTGTACATGGTCAGGCACATTGAAAGAGTTGTTGTCTTGCCTATATATTGTGATTGTTGAAGCCAACAGTCCTGAAGTGGGCATTTAAGGCATTAATGATATTCTTCTCTTATGATGAAAGTGGTGGCAGTCTTGCTCTTAGTAAATTACCTGGAGTTTACCTGGCATTGTTGTTCTCACCAAAGAGAACAACCTGGGGGCAGGCTTCATCGAGACGGCAACGGGCTGGAAAGGGAGGGGAAATATGCAGTTTCATGTATGGCCACATTGGTGAAAAGGGGACTCAACATCCAGATCATCTCCTACCAGATGCTGCAAAACTCGCAGCACATCAACAAATCTTTTTGGAGATTACAGGGTGGAAGCACCCATCACATAAGGAGTGAAGAGTGTCGAGTTATTTAGCCAGCCTGTATTTGAGTGTGGGAATGTTGCTGAAAATTTTGGGAAGTGGGTTTCAAGGTTCAAATCTTAGTTCATCCTTCTTTCAATTCAACAAAAGATTTGGTAGTTTATGCCCCCAGCCAACTAATAAGAATTCCCGACCAGATGAACCCGACTTCGGCAAGTTAATCGGCATACCTGGTATGCTCCAGGTATGCTCCCGGCACACTCACGTTCACAATGTCTGTATTGTAATTTTATATTTACTATCCTCCTTCCTTTGAAGATACCAAAATGAACTTACCAATACTCATAGGGACCAATATACAGTACACGTTTAAAGTGAACTTTGCACATTTTTTAAACTTCATTCCCAATATATATATAAAAGATTCACGCTGAAATAATTTACCAAAATTGCTTCGGTCATATTCAGTAACACGTACTGTACCAACAAGAATGACAGCTCCAAAAATAAATATATTATCTATTAGTTAAGAACAAATTAAAACAAAACTTCAGTTACTATAAGCACCCATCAACACCCAATATATGATGTTTGGAAAACTAATCTTTGAAGTTGGCTTGTTAAGATTTTTGGCTATTGGGTATGGCATGTATGTGCTCATACCCATACCCATACCCAATCTCTCTCAATAATAATTCCACTCTGTGCAACAAACTTTTATGTTATAAATGTGTAATTTTTTTTGTTTTTTCAAATTACTGTGTATGAAAATGCGTCCTTAACTATTTGTATCCACTGCTTTAGATTTTAGTGTGTAATGTAATCAAGGCAAGTTTTGCTTGTGATCAGATAGGAATGTAGCCTCTTATTATACAAAGCTTTTGTGAGAGCTTTCACTACCTTTACTTATACAGTATTTCAATATATTAATTTTCTAAACAATTAAAAATGAGCAAATCTGTAAACAAGAAAGAGTGGGGTATTAAACAGGATATGGCCTTGTAGTATGCAGTTATTTTATATTAAACTACTCATTGACAATATGACAAAGTAATGGCTTCCTTTTAGCCTTAGAATGTGTATATTCAATATTGAAATCAGTTACAGTAGGTGTCTCTTAAGCAATGTTACTGAAAGTATGAAATGCTTTCAGTAGTTTTCCAGCTCAAAAATAGCTTACAATTATCTGGAGTGCAAATAGTACTTACTCTACCATACGTGAATGTGAAAAAGTATTACGATAAGGCTGAATAAACCATGCATTGTATACCTCTAGCTGGTTGCTTGTGAGCGTCGAGCGCCGCTTGTCGAAGATTACCAGCAGCTCGGGGGCCATACCTACACAAATAACACAAACACATACACGTGCACAATCAGTGACCACTAAAACATAAGCAAAAGTAGATAGCATGTAGTGACACTTAAGCAAAGCAGGATTGAAAATGTCATGTTTGTGTTGTGGATCTGCACTCACAGCCATTTTCCTAAATACCATATTGACAAGTGCTTTATGATTAAAATAAAAGTTTGAATTTTGTGATTACTGTAGCAACAAAATAAACTTAAATGAATTGGAGACATTCTAATTGTGATATGATTTAATCTAGTAACAATCTGCAGATTTTATAATTATCCATCTTTACAACACATTAAAAATTATAACAAGAAATAAGCAAAACAAAAAAATTATCACATACGTTTATACTACACAGTTACACAAGCAAAAAGAATATGCAACGGCCATGAGATATACACCAAAAAAACCACATCAAGATAAAACAAGATTGTTGGTACTAGATTAATCTAATATGAAATGAATAGACTGGAACATAAACGAAGCAAAAAACCAACATCGGCTGTAACGAAATGCCTCTTTCTGGGAGACCTCAGTGGCTCCACGTAGCTAGCTGCACCAAGATATCTTCTCACCTATAAGTCACATCAGCCTTGGCAAGTCTTTAATAGCTCACCAGAGACCAGAACCCACAACTTGGCCTGCCCCTCACAAAGGCGCAGATAGCAGAGGATTCATGATCACCCTCACCGAAATCCCCAGAAAGGAAACAAAACAGACAATTGCAGGTTGAAAGAAATTAAGCAACATTGAAGCATATAATCCACCCAATAGTTAGGTCATATACCACCAGGTGGCAGTACCATGGAAACTGCTGGCTACCCCCGTCAGCAGCAGCTCAGTCATGAGATGATAAAAAAAAAAAAATACGCACCAGAAAGAAGGGAAGGGAGCCATTGAGACCCCCTATCCTCAGAGAGAAGGGTTTTATTTCATTTAATTGAGGGGCTGAACAGTGGCTCCATGTTCCTAACTCAAAAGGAAAATGGAACTCACCAGGAGAGGAGAGCAAAGATCAACCCCCCCCCCCCAAAAGGGAAGAGGCCAGGATGGCAACAAAAGCTTGATGGGAACCAGAAACAGTGACCAGGTACTGAGCCACAAGGACCCTGTTATACCTTACAGCCCGAGCCCAGATATCAGTCCAAGACTAAGAAAATACAGCAGTTAAAGTTGCAAACTTTGAAACACTGTGGCCCAAAATGTTGGACCACAGGCTATAGTAAATATATTGCCATAACTGAATAACAAATTATGCCTCCTTGGCTGGACAAACCAAGACTCAATGACCAAAGAGACTCAGAAGCCAACCAGCTCATTCATCAGAAAACCCCAACAACACCTGTTGGGCTGCAAATGAAGAAACCGCCCAACAGGTCCAAGTCACAACCACCAGCACTAACCTGGTGAAGATCTGAGGGGCCATATTCAAGCCAAAAGGAAAGACCTGAAAGCAGTATGAAAGATGCCCCCACAATAAACCTTAACCAGTCCCTGGACCTCAGATGAATTGGGATGTGCCAGTACACATCTCCGAGGTTCAGGAACCTGCCTACAAAACTAAGCAGACACAAAGTTATAACCTAGAAGGCCCACATATTGCAGGGTCCAGGAGCTGGCAAAAAGAGGCTAGTTATCCTAAAATAGCATCATCAAAGGGGCAAACTGTAAAATGGACAACACGAAAGCCTCCAAGCAGTTGCACCTTTCTATGACAACAATGATACCGACTAGACTAGGTAAATGCTGGAGGAAGAGCTATGATCCAAGAGTATGACTCCACCAAAACTCTACCTCAACCAACAATAGGCGAGCTCAATCCCAAGGAAACCACCTCTGAGCATCAGGGGCAGAACCACGTTTCCAGACAGGAGCTGGAAAGCAACAGTCACAGCTGAAAAAACGTACAAAGCAACCTCAGGAAAAAAGGAGAGAGGCAGAGTGAAGGAAACTTAAAAACAAAGAGCTGTATCCTTCCTCAATCATGAGGGAATAGTTTGTATATATTAAATAGTTTACAAACTTGGAAACGTCACAACCCAAAGTTGTCATTGTTATAGACAAACCATGTAGTGCCCTGGGACTCATGAACTGTATAATAAATTTAAACTAATTTGTCATGATTGAGGAAGACTGTACTGGCTTCATAAGTGCATGTGTAAATGCCTTCTGGGTCAGAGGTCACAAAAACATGGACCAATATAGGGTGAGACAGCCCACAAACATTTGAGAGATACAAATATTTATGAAATATAAAATCCAGAGATTAAAAATAAGCAACAGAATAACAGTGAAAGAAATGTGTGAAACACTAAATGGACATTTCCTGTACGTGTACAAAACTAGGTTTACACTGCAGAACATGCTGCATAACCTAAATCACTTGTGCATGTAGAGGCATAACTTCAGGAATTATATAATCCCAAGAACTAACTAGGGCCTACATACATAAATCACTACATAATCAAGTGCCACTTTAGAGTGTATGTAAATAGTGTATCACCATGTCCACATGACAAAACCAGAAACATTTGGCCTTGATATGAGGTATATGATGTTCTTATAATATGTTCAGTCTCTGGGGACTGGCATGCAGCTGGAAGAGCTTATTTCATCATTCTTTCTACCATTTTATGGGTTATGTGATCATTCAGGGTCCCTGATAGATTAAAATCTTCATTACTAGATATATAATAATGTTTAGTAAAACAAATCACAATCACTACAAAAATCATAATTATTACATCTAACATGCAAATTACCATGCAAATCAAAATCAATAAGGCAAAAATTACTTTATTTTAGACAGACACAGCACCCTGACCATGCTAATAATCCAATCATGCTCAAATCTCAATACATACACAATACTGTACATGATATTCACAATGATTACCTGTATAAATGGCCTCTTTAATGACAAGAGGAAATATTAATTTATGTTACTAACACACTATTAATATTAGTAATCAAATAGATTAAATTTTGGATA
>WNGS01164437.1:23369605-23423199 GCA_020271785.1 Procambarus virginalis
ACGGAGCGAGGGGAGGTTGTGCGTGCACGGAGCGAGGGGAGGTTGTGCGTGCACGGAGCAAGGAGAGGTTGTGTGTGCACGAGGCAAGGGAGGTTTGTGTGCGCACTGAGGCGAGTGGGGAGGTTGTGCGTGCATGGGGCGAGGAGGTTGTGTGCGCACGAGGCGAGGGTTTGCGCGTGCACTTGGGGGAAGGATGGGTGGGAGGGGTGACATGTGCTGGGTGTGGGGGGGGGGGACATGTGCTGGGTGTGGGGGGGGGACATGTGCTGGGTGTGGTGGGGGGGGGGACATGTGCTGGGTGGTGGGGGGGGGGAGATGTGATGATCATAATGTGTGCCAAGATGCTAACTTAAGTACAGTACTGTATATGAAGTTGATGACAGGCATGTGTGCACACACACACACACATTCATTTATGTGTACATAAAATATACAGGCAAATATGTATATTTTACAATATATATACAGATTTGGGTATTCTATACGTATATGCATCTAAATGCAAATACAGTATTTACATATCATACATTTGAATACATATATTAAAAGACTAATATATGATAGTTTTAGACTAAGCAATGTTTATGTAAGGGAAAGTTATTTAGTATTTATTACTTAGTTCAATTCTTGTTTGTTGCCATAACACGAAAGTGACCCTTTGTTTTACCTGATCTGCGGTCTCCTCCAATGACAGACTTGGGTCGTGGTTTGGGTGCGAGAGGGGGAGGGGCTTAGGTTTGAGGGCGGTGATCACAGGCTTGGTGTTCGGGCTCAGTCCTGGGAAGAACCCCACGCATACGCCAACAATCAAATGACGCACAAGTTTACTCATTACACTATCACAGCAACTTTCACCATCACTTTTTTATATTTTCAAACAAGATGAAGTGATTGTACTTAATTAAACACACTATCCAGATCCAAGGCAGAGGTTTAAGAAGTCTTCATTACTAAGTATTACTGACATTACAGCCTTTTTATTTTCACACAAATTATTTTTAAACCGAGAAAGGATGAGAAAGATCAATACATCAGCTTTTCCTATTACAGTATTTAGTTTGACATTTAACAATATGCCATGCCTAACTCTGCTCCTGTGTTTTCCTTTTATTATTTCCTAGACAGATGCTTCCTGAACTAGAGCCACTGTGGTCCACCAGAACCACATTCCCATGCTAGGCTCTGGTCTTGTCAGGAAAATTAATGGAAAAGGGAGACAGTGGTGAGTAACTTGAGCCACCATTGAATGATCAGCTCACTTTAATACACAATATCAAGCAATAAATCCAACCACCCTTAAGAGAACTAATTAGGAAACATGACAATGAGCCTTCTAAAATACCATTACTAATTAATAATTCATTGTTTTGGGGAACAAGCAGCCAGTGTACATGTACATATTAAACCCATGTTGATGTCCTCCTAAAGTCGAACTACTGACCGTTCCCAGGATGCAACCCCACAATAAGCTAAATAACTACTGGGTACCTATTTACTGTTTGGTCAACAGGGAAATTGGGTAACAGGAAATGCGCTCAACCATTTCTTCCAACACGGGATTTAAACCCAGAATTACTGATTGCGAGTCGAGAACTCCTACACTACCATAACTCAACACCACAAATGTTGGAGAAGCAAACCAGCTCACTTTATGAACAACTCCAACTTACACAAGTGCCTTGTGTACTTTTTCTGTGGTTTGAGGCCTTTCTTTAATGTGTGGAGCTGGCTCGGGAAGCATCCAAGGTCTCCCACCTCAAACAGGGTAAGGAGCATAATGGAATAATCCCTTCTAAGCTTTTTTCATCTTTTCTGTTCAATCTTTCTCAAGCTTGTATGGGTGATCTGCGTTTCAAATTACTATTTGAAACCCCTCCAATCTATATGCTAACTCCTCCAATCCTGTTAAAGCATAGGATGCTGCTACCATATGGTGGTAGGGAGAACTGAGTTTGTTAATAGTAGCTCAAAAAACAACTGGAATTCATTGAATTAATTAATTAGTACTTCAAGGGGTGTTAAGAATATGGCTCGCTTACAGATGCGAGTCACAATTAATGTAGCTGAAGATACGAAAGCCAAACCACACATCAAAAAATGAAGAAACAACTACATTTTGGTCCATCCTGGACCTATTAATTATCAAGTTATGTGATAATGTTCCAGAACAGACCAAAATGTCATTGTCTCCAATTTCTAATGTGTGGTTTGATCATGGCTAACTTGCGTATGTAAAACAGCAAACTCATTCCTCATGATGTTTTTGCCACTGTCTCTCCATTGACTGCCCTAATAAATGAGGCAGCAGGGAGGAAAACTATAATGTCTTTCGCTCGGATAAAAAATACAAGAGACCGGATCAGAAATGTGTTTCGTTATCTTTAACACCCTATTTTTGTATCTATCCAAAACTGTAATATTATCCCATTTTTTTCCTCAATTCATAGGTGTTAAATTGTCTAACCACCTTGCTTCATTGTATACACATCATCAATGAACCATGTTTCAACATTGGATGATACTGAATCATTCATTTATTCATTCTCTTCACATCTAACAAATCATCCTACTCCTTTAATAAGAAGCAATGATGCCTGCCTTTCTTAGGAACTTCCTTGATGGCAGTAGGGGCAGACTTTGGTGCGCCAATACCTACGAGACCACTCCTTCCTATTCTTACTTGAACCAATCACATTACCACTTCTCTTATTAAACCCTTACTCCCACCATACAAATTTGTTATATTTACTGTTTTAGAAATTTCAGGAAATACTTGTCACACTTTGTGTATGTTCAAAAATAATTGAGTCGAGTGAGATGAGCATAATGGAACAGGTGTTAGTGAGTTAAGAAGAGACAAAGAAATAGTACATATACTATTCCCAGCCAAAAAATATGGAAGTAAAACTTGGGTGTGGAAAGGCAGAGTATTCGCTCAGTTGTGCTCCTGTCAGTTGAGCTTCAGCTCTTTATTTCTGCCTCTCAACTGTCAATCAACAGGTGAATAGTTTCCTGAGCATATTGCGTGCTGACATCTTCATTTTAAACTATGTATGGAGTCTGCCTCAACCATATAACTTCCTAGTGTACTTCATTCGTTAACTACTCTAACACTGCAAAATTGTTTCTAATGTGCTTAAGAGTACAATCAATGGCTTTTTTTTCTTTTTTTTTTTTAAAAAAGCTAATTGTTTAAGGATGTGGTAATGGTACAGCAATGAGGAAGACAAGAAATAAGGTATGAGAGGGTGTATAGGCTTGTTATTTCTATATTCAGCCTACTTACAGCTGACCATGTTCAAGGCTATTTCCTTAACAAAACCACGGCAAGATATTCCCAAAACACCACTACTGTTGCTGTACCGACGACTCAATGCTGAGTCCTCGCCGGACTTCCCTCTAGTAAACGGACGACTCAATGCCGAGTTGTCGCCGAGCGAAAGTGTTAATACTTTGATCCATTTATCTCT
Organism: Procambarus virginalis; assembly: GCA_020271785.1. NCBI lineage: Eukaryota > Metazoa > Arthropoda > Malacostraca > Decapoda > Cambaridae > Procambarus > Procambarus virginalis. The sequence goes on from WNGS01164437.1 coordinate 23,373,076, forward strand.
CATGTCTCCTCCAAGCATACATGCAGATTTTATACAATTAATCTATAGTTGTGTCTACTTGGTCTAGGAACCATTTCTTGTTTTAGTCCAATTATGGCTGCTTTCACCTTCTATAATGACACCGTTTTCTCTCGGAATTTCCCACGATGTCTTTCATTCTTGCACATAACATCACTGGCTTCCTCTTATGACTATTTTAGTTCTTGAAAATATTATTTTTGTCTAACAAGTATCAGAACCTTATTGCCTTTACATTCATTTCTACTTGTATCAAACCCCTTCACTCACCACCACCTTTCCTTACTGATTTCTTTTACAGTATTTTATTTTCTCTTGTTTTCCATAGACTTACTTAATTTTTGTTTAATGACATAAGTATTTACTTTACCCATTAATCATTATTTTTGTTACATAACCAATGTACTTGATCAAGTTTTCCCCCTCTTCAACAGACAAGGATATAAACGTGTAAATTAACACCAACCCTCTTCCTATTTCACCACCTTACAACTGAAAGCTATTCATCATAGCATGAAATTCCTCTCTCCCTACTTCTGATAATTTTTTGCTTTGTGTATGAAAAACAAAATCTATAGAGTACTTGCCAAGAGTTGAGTTACAGCATTTCCACATGTGCTTTTGAAATAAACTCTAGGTGTTTTCATTGGAATAACCGATTCTTGTGGTAGACTTTGTGGCAAATTTGAGGCTTCAACATAGTTAAACTGAGATGTATAGTGCCCATCAGCGGTTACATATCCTTCCATACTTTTTTATGATAAATACCTTTATGCCTCTAAAGTGCCTTTGCTATCATTAGCTTTGCAGACACTGCTTTGTTGTCTTTATTTTTATAAGGAAATCCTTTGCCTTCAAGAGAATTCATCCTGTAATTTTTTCATGCCATTCCTTGTACAACTTCCACACAGCACCACCAATAATCATTACTTTAACCTGCAAACATTTATTTTTATATTCCATGTACAGTGGCACCTCAACATACGATTGCCCCTACTTATGATAATTTTGAGTTACGATGTAAATTTCATTGAAAAATGCGACTCGACATCCGATGGTGTCGTCGACTTCCAATATTTGTTGGTACACGTTCGGGTCGACCGAGCGCGTGGTTCCCGGTCACGCGGCCGACCTGCCTCAGTTTACTACAGCTGCCCGCTTAGTGACGATCGCGCCTATAAGAAATTCCGCTTTTGTGGTGATTTTTTGCATTTTGAACATTAAAGTAATTATTATATATCACGCCATGAGTCCCAGGAAAGTCAGTGGTAAGGCTCAACATATGAAAACCCATGTAAGGATGACCATAGAGCAGAAACAAGAGTACAGAATGTCTCTTCCTCAACAATTAAGAAAATGTGTGCAGCATAGGAAGAATTGCAAACCTCTGCTGAAACGACTCGCCCAAATCAAGCTGCAGTAGGTCGTTGCCTTAACCTATTCAATGACACTGTGATGCATCATTACAGACAAATGTTAAAATGAAGGGAAAAACAAATGTCTCTTGACAAATTTGTAGTGAGACAAACAAGCACTGAACCACAACCAGGTCCTAGTGGTATTCAGGCAAACCATAGGAGAGAGAGTACCCCAGAGAAAACATCACTGCCTGATGTGATAATGGAAGAGGACTCTCCTTCCAAACAGTAACAACTCTCCTCCTCCCCCCTCATCACCATCTTCCATATGCCATCAAGAGCCCTTCATAAAGGTAAGAGAAACTTTGGTACTGTATTGTAGTTAGAAAAAAACATTGTATTCAGTAAAAAATGGATTTGTATGTTAATTTAATATTTTGGAGGGTGGGGAACGGATTAATTCAATTCCCTTTATTTCTTATAGGAAAAATCGCTTCGACTTACGATCCGTCTCTGGGAACGGATTAGTATTGTAAGTCGAGGCCTCATTGTATTCTGAGCTGACAATGTCATGATCTTTATTTTGTAAACATAAAAAGAAATGCAATGAAAACTTTGTGCTCTGTAAAGTGCACACGTTTGCGCCTTGCTGCACTCTACCTGCCTGACAACATCAGTAGGAGCCATGAGGGGGAGTCCAATCCTCACACTTAACACACTCGAGCACATTCCCTAGACATGACGATGTATCACGTTAATGTAAGTTCATTGAGCACTACTATCCTATTTACTGGAGAAGGAAATTACTGGCAGTTTAGAGTAGTGAATGGAAATTCACCAGTATAATTATGAATATGTAAGTCTTGTTATTATAATTTGTTATATATATTTGTCTTACTATTTTGTCTACCTAGTAGAGGCAAGTAAAATTCTTTAGCAACACTAAATTGGGGGCCAAAGCCTTAAAGAGACATTGGACTCCTTAGAAAAAACTAACTGATAGTTAACAGTTTAGTTAATACTAAAGCATCTCAATGTCTAGCCTCATGCTTATTACTCTGCATTCTCTACCGCCTTTATATTTAATAATTTAATTCTACCCTAACATTAACACTGACAGCTATGCACTTAATCTACTCAGTAGTACTCCTCTCACCTACTTCTCTTTCCCTTAACCAATCAATATGTATATCGTAGCTCTGAACTCTTATGTACTCAACTTACATATGGTGAACTAAAGTGACTGATTATTGTTAAATGTTAAAAGAGGCTTTAACATTGTTTATGGCACAAATTAAGGTCTACATCAACATTCGTTAATTGTATCATTTCCATTGTGTGCCCCTCCATCCCTATCCTCCCCTTGTTAAACATGCCATATAGTCTCATCTCTAACAATTTCCTTACTCTCAAACATCTTCACAATTTTCATTCTAAATCGACCCTACACTTTCCTTCTGCACTTTCATAGTTGAAAGAAAAATATTACTTGCCCCATCTACACCTTCTCTAACAAGCAGAGACAACGAACAGCAGTACCGATGACATGAGTTAACAACATGCACACTTGTAGGGTATTTCCAAATACTGAAGTCACTGGCCTCATAAACTGTTCTACAAATATTTTTAACTTGTGGTACTCAAAACATTTTGTTTAATGCATACAGAGAAATATACTTCAAAAAATAATGAATAAATATTATACTGAAAATATATATGTTACTTTAACTATTAGCACACAAAATGATGTATGAAACTTACTATAATTGAAATTATAAAATAGAAAAAGAAGAAGTGCTACAGAGCATATATTATGTAACATTTACTTATGTTCAAATGTTCAGGCTTTATTTATATCTAAGGTTGAAATGTGTCTCATCATCATTATGCATGGCATTTTATCCTACAATCCAATGATGTAAGCATAATCTTAGAATAAATACATACAGTATATCCCGTTATCCACAAACACCATTACTAATGATCTTACTGAACTATCTAAAAGGTTCTGGGAACTTAGGAGTAAAACTTGCACCACTCTCCTTAACTCTGACATTCCAAATCTAAAAGTGCATCTCAAAAGCATTGAATCAAGCAACTCAGCCAATAAAGCACACTATTGTATCACAGCATGTGCACAACTACAACATATGCACAAACATCATTACGTATAACCTCCAGTTGGTTTAGTCAATCACTTTCCTACATATACCAGGGAATGTGAAAAACCCATCCAATCATAAAGATCATGTCTAATGATGAAAGCAAACAGTACCATCAAACAAGGCCTACCTGTTGTGTCAATACAAGAATCCCGGTTACAATTTGGCGACTTATTTCCACCGGAGCCTCGTGGGAAGCCATTGGTGGGAGATTTGAGGCTGTCTGCAAGGCCAGTTGATCGTAATCGTACACCAGCTAGGAGGCTACTAGAGGGGTTTTCTTTCTTTTCTTCTCTATCTCTATCCTCTTCCTATTACAGAAAAAATATTAACATTTTATGACAATCTAACTGCTCTGTTATCAATCCTTTCAGTTAACTCATAATATGGAGATTTATTGTAATTTCTACTATCGTTAAAGTCTTTACATCAAATCCTACTCTGTTATTAGATGAAAAAGAACAAAAAGAATATTAGCTTGATCCATAAAATGACAGGATATTAAACATCCCCCAAATCATGATAATCAGTACCCGCACAAAACTGCCCATGAAGCTAAGTCTGTCTCTTAAATTTGAAGAACTGTATTATATAATACTAGCTGTGTTAGCAGAGTCAAATTATGTTGCATCAAAGTCAACTTTCCATATCAGGGCTAAATAGTTAAAATTAGCTAACAAGACTAAAATCAGGTGTTGAAAGTAATGAAACACAATTTCCTGGTAAAAGCTCAATGGCTTCCCGAGCTTAACGGGGGTTATACCAAGCCCTAGTCTGACACATTGGGTATCTGAGAACCTTCCATCACCTACCGAGAGCCAAGATCAAAATTTACTTCCCTGGCCTCGGTGCAAACCAGAGGATCAAAAACCAACCACAAGACTGGGGAAATCCACCAGAAAATATACCTGGAACAAAAATAGCACTGTACTTGATTTAGATCCAGCACTCCTATGTAAATAAAGCAAATGATCACTGCAGTAAGGTAAATACCTCAACTGATGTGCATGCCTGACCGCTCCCAGAATGGTAGCTCAAGCTACCTAAGGTCTAAGCCAGCCTGGCCCCTCGCTGTGCAAAATTCCATAAGAAAGAGGGGAATAGGACAGGGAGCCCTTGGGGGCCTGCAAGAAGGGGCATGTTATTACATTCATTGCTTGATTTCCTGAAATGACCTCTCAATAGCTATCTCGGTTAACAAAAGAATCTTTATAGAGGGGGGGCCACTTTACTGAAAAACATAAGAGGCATACTTGGCCAATTTGTACGAGAAAAGGAACAGAAGAGTAGGGTCCAAGGCAAAGAAAGACACTTCTACTGTCTAGACAAGTTGGAATGACTGGCCATAAAGCCTAAAAGACCTATGAAAAAATCAATACAAGTCTTCATTTAGTCTTATTATTATGGTGAGAGTAAAAGTGCATAAGGTCCTTTATGCAGGTAGTTTTCTTGTAGACAGAACCTGCACAGTTTCACTATCCTTCATTATTTGCATGTGAGGTTAAATTTCAGTAATTTTCTAAAATTATTTATGTCAAAACAGTGTGGTCAATTAACACTCAACTCAAATGTAGACCTAGCAACATTGACGGTATCACTTCCCCCCCCCCTCACTCATTTCTCTTCACAAGCACCAGTGCTATGTTGACCAGACCACACACCAGAAGGTGAAGGGACGACGATGTTTCGACTTGAGAATGGTCCAGGACGGACCGAAACGTCATCGTCCCTTCACCTTCGAGTGTGTGGTCTGGTCAACATACTTTAGACACGTTATTGTGACTCGTCGCTTCCACCAGTGCTATGGACCCATTAAATTTAATAAAACCATTACTGACAAAATATCTAGAAATTAAGTAGCTTCTCATCCTAGCGTTTCTCTGCGTTATAGTAATATACAAGCATTAGACTCATTTATTACCAATAATCTTGCCTTTAAATATTATTCAGAATAGGTCAAAACAAGAACTTGCATACTGAAGTCAACAGTTTGGCACAGTCTCCCCTCAACACTTGGGTTTATAAACAGGTTTACAGATAACCGCTAACATACTCTGCAGGTTAACTTTAACACTATCGGTCAACGGACAGGCACGCGGTCAACTTAGGGGTCATGCACTCGACGTGCGGGCGAGCATGCGGGTAAGCGCGCAGTGACACCTAAATGTGTATACTCGTTTCAGCTTTCTCACCTTAATTCTCGTGCTACGTTGCTCGTTTTGGTATCATTGTGTTCGCAATTAAATTCCCTACGGGTGTGTATAAATATAATGTCCAAAAGCCTGGTGTGACTCCCAACAGAAAGCCTAAAGTCGGCAAAAGTTACCCTTGAGTGCACAAAATCGGTAAAATGTGCATACTCGTTGCATTTTTTTCACCTTAATTCTCGTGCTACGTGGCTCGTTTTGGTATCATTGTGTTCGCAATTAAATTCCCTATGGATGTGTATGAATATAATGTACAAAAGTTTGGAGTGCCTCACCGCAGAAAAGCCTAAAGTTACCCGTGAACGAGCACCAATTTGTACACTGCAACCTAATGTGTATACTCGTTCAGTTTGATAACATCAATTTTCGTGTTACGTCTCTCATTTTGGTATCAAATTGTTTGCGACGTAAAGGCGCGCATTTTAAAACTAGTCCCAACATAATAGCGCAATAAATAGAATTTTAACAAATATTTTAAAATTTTGACCAAAAACCTATTTATAATCATATAAGTGTTCGGACATCAAGTTTCATGTTACATCTTTCATTTTGGTATCAAATTGTGCGCATTCTAAAGGCGCTTATTTTGATACTATCCCTAGGTCGATTGGACATAAAAATGAATTTTATACAAATATTTTGTAGTGGACGCAAGTCCGGTCCTCGGTTAGGACTCAGGAGAAAAATAATGGATAAGAGTCCGGTCCAAAGTTACCGATAGTGTTAAAATCATTTTAAAGATCAGCATAGCCAACAAGATTTTGTTTACTAAGAACTTGTACAATTAATTATACAAAGCTACTGGATGACTCAATTTATGAAGCAATGAAGTACAATTTAAGTGAGAGCTCCCACATCAAGCATGGTTAACTGCACAGTACTGTACTAACATTTGACTTGACTCCTTTCATCTTCATTCAACTCTAAACAAATGTGAAATACAGCACCACTGAAAAATATACCACTAAATTTTTATTTATATATATACAGTGGCACCTCGACATACGATTGCCCCTACTTACGATAAATTCGAGTTCCGATATAAATTTCATCAAAAAATGCGACTCGACATCCGATATTTGTTGGTACACGTTCGGGTCGGCCGAGCGCGTGGTTCCCGGTCACGCGGTCCGACCTGCCTCAGTTTACTACAGCTACCTGCTTAGTGACGATCGCGCCTATAAGAAATTCCGCTTTTGTGGTGATTTTTTGCATTTTGAACATTAAAGTAATTATTTTCTATAGCGCCATGAGTCACAAGAAAGTCAGTGGTAAGGCTCAACATATGAGATCCCATGTAAGAATGACCATAGATCTCACAAGAGATCATTCGTAAATATGAAGACGGTGTGCAGGTAGGTGAACTGGCTAGGCAGTACAACAAATCTCGGTCAACGATATCCACCATACTGGCTAAGAAAAAGGACATTATGGGTGCTAAAGTGATGCATCATTACAGACAAATGTTAAATCGAATGGAAAAACAAATGTCTCTTGACAAATTTGTAGTGAGACAAACAAGCACTGAACCACAACCAGGTCCTAGTGGTATTCAGGCAAAACGTAGGAGAGAGAGTACCCCAGAGAAAACATCACTGCCTGATGTGATAATGGAAGGGGACTCCCTTTCCAAGCAGTAACAACTCTCCTCCTCCCCCCTCATCACCATCTTCCATACGCCATCGAAATCCCTCCATAAAGGTAAGTGAAGTTATGGTACTGTATTGTAGTTAGAAAAAAAACATTGTATTCAGTATAAAATGTATTTTTATGTTAATATTTTGGAGGGTGGGGAACGGATTAATTCAAATCCCTTTATTTCTTATGGGAAAATTCGCTTCAACTTCCGATATTTCGACATACGATCCGTCTCTGGGAACAGATTAGCATCGTAAATCGAGGCCCCATTGTATGTATGTATGTATGTATGTATATATATATATATATATATATATATATATATATATATATATATATATATATATATATATATATATATATTATATATTATATATTATATATTATATATTATATATTATATATCTATCTATCTCTCTCTCTCTCTCAAAAAGAAGGACGAAGGAATCAGGCCAATCGCTGTTGGCAACACACTCCGACGCCTGATTGCCAAGGCTGCTACGAGGGTTGTCAGCCAGCAAGCGGCTGAATTGCTGAAACCAATCCAGCTAGGATTTGGAATCCCCCAAGGCTGTGAAGCGGCTGCCCATGCAGCACGAGCATACATCACCATCATTTTTGATGAAAAGGCCCTGCTCAAACTGGACTTTAAGAATGCCTTCAACATGGTCAGAAGAGATGCAGTAAGTACTTTGTGCCGTACATCGCCATTTCCAGCCCCTCTATCCGTTCATACTATCGTGCTACAGTGGCGAGTCAAAACTGCTCTTTGGTGAACATGAAATCAGATCATGTGAAGGTGTTCAGCAAGGTGATCCTCTTGCTCCCCTTCTTTTCTGCTTAGTCTTAAAAGAAATCACCGAAAGCTTGTCCAGCGAGTTCAACATCTGGTTTTTGGATGATGGCACTATAGCTGGAACCATAGACCACCTCTTGGCAGACATCAGGAAAATAAGGGAGCAAGAAGTAAGCCTGGGTCTCGTCCTGAACCCTTCCAAGTGTGAAGTAGTCTCCTCCAACCCAGACATCATAGCTAGAGTAAGGTCTGCCTTGCCTGGAGCCCATGTCATTAGGACCGAGAACAGCACCCTCCTTGGAGCCCCCCCTCAGGTCTAACGCCACTGAGGAGATCCTTGACAAGAAAATCGCAGACCTTAGGAGGATGGAAGACAGAATAGGTGACATCGATGCCCACGATGCTTTTTATCTCCTCACCAAATGCCTATCCCTTCCGAGGCTAACCTACTTTCTGAGGTGCGCCCCATCTTACGACAACCGAAAGCTTGAAGAGTATGACCTCTTACTGAAGGCCATGCTGGAAAAAAGTTGTTAACCTCTCCCTCAACGAATGCCAGTGGAAACAAGACACTTTTCCTGTTAGGCTCAGTGGCTTGGGTGTCTGCACCGCCACCCAAATTGCTGTCCCAGCCTTCCTGTCTTCCTCCTCAGCATCAGATGACCTGGTTAAGGAAATTCTACCTGACACCCTGAGNCGTTAGGAGCTGAAAGAAGCGTTTGAGCAGAATTCTGTGTTACGTTTCACTTACGAGATGGAGAAGGATGGAGCTGCCCTTTCTAGATGTAACAGTCATGGAAAGGAGCGGAGGTTTCCACACTGCAGTCTACACTAAGGAAACAAACATAGGAATGTGCCTAAATGCCAACAGTGACTGCCCAGATAGGTACAAGAGGAGTGTTGTTAACGCTTATGTCGACCGTGCTCTCAGCCACAGCTCAGAATGGAAGCAAGTCGACGAAGAACTCTGTAGAGTAAGGCAGGTCCTAGTCAACAACGGCTTCTCCAATGGTTTCATTGAAGACATCATAAGAAGGAAAGTGAAACGCCATGCAACCTCTGAAGATACAACTAACACAACACCTATACCCCCTATTAGACTATTTTACAGGAACTTCTTCTCCACAGCTCATAAAACGGAGGAAAGGGTCCTGAAAGATATTGTTAATAGAAACGTTATCCCTACAGACAAAAATCAGAAGATACAATTGACGATTTACTATAAAACCAAGAAAACTGCCAACCTACTCATGAGAAACTCTCCAGACACAAAGCAGAACGCTTTGAAAGAGACCAATGTCGTCTATGCCTTCAAATGCCCACTTGGGGACTGTAAGCCCCAAAGAACTCAATATATAGGCAAGACAACAACATCTCTTTCCAGGCGATTAACGATGCATAAGCAACAGGGCTCTATCAAGGAACATATAATCTCTTCCCACAACCAAACCATCACCAGAGAAATCTTAACAAACAACACAGAAATCATTGATAGATACAGCGACAACAGGCGGCTTGACATCTGCGAGGCACTACACATCAAGAAGTCAACACCAGCAATCAACAGCCAATTAACGCACAACTATATTCTACCCACTTCAAGACTCCGCTCCAATATAGAAACATCAAGAAATATGGGCCAATAGGCCTTCTGCAGTTACAGATCTATTCTTCCCTTTAGCTTATACCCATTGTTTCGTGTTCTGTGTTTGTTCTCACCTCACCCCAAACCATTGTAACATGTCACCTCACCCAAATGCAGGTATAAAAAGAAAAGCTGTTTAAACTCTGTTCAGTGTGTGTAACTAAAGTCTTTGAAAATGTAATAAGTTTTACGAAACGCGCTCAAGTGTCGCGTCAGACTAAGAAATAAAGAATGAATTTTGGAGAATTGATTTTTCATTTACCGTCATCAGTAAAAACAAACATAAGGAAAATTGAGAAAATTCGTGTTAGAATTATTAATCTTACTTTTTCGGTCATATTTAATAATATATATATATATATATATATATATATATATATATATATATATATATATATATATATATAAGGAAATGCCAAACCACACAATTACCATGACATATTGTAAGGTTCTGAGATATACATATAGACCTACATGTATATCAGGTATGCCTATGTATTCCTATGCATACAAAATTGACTAATTCACTTTAAATTAGCTAAAATAGAATATTTTGTTAAAGCTTTAGATCTAACTACAGTATGACTGTTCAGCACTGTCATGCAGGATACTGTAACCAAAGACTCATATTGTCAATCAAAATAATTTCCCAAAGTGTTCATTACAGTAACACCACCCAAAAACATTAGTATGTCATAAATATTCATACAAAAAACCAAAAGATAGCGAGGGAGAAATGCGTCAACTCTGAAGCATACAGAGTAAAGTATTAAGCATGTTTTCCCTCAAATGACACCAGAAATGAGTAAAATCATACAGCAGCCCAAGGAAGAAATAAATAATTATTATGAGTAAGAAGAACCAGCATGGAATATGGTTGAACATGCAGAGATCACAACTTAAATCTTCGATGATACAATCAAATTAAATAAATTTGATTTATAAAATTATTATATATTTATGACAGTTATTTTACAAAAAATTTCAGTGCATTATTTAAATAAGTCTCATAATAATATGACACAAGAGTGATTTATATATATATATACAGTATATCATTACAGTTATAGGTGAAGTGAACAGGTGTACAGCCATACAAAATACTTATAGCATCCAATTAGCACTGAGACTTTTAATGGCAAAAATATAGAGCATAAAATTAATGATCAAGTTGAAAACATGAAATTGAATATTTTTATTACAAAATTCAATAAATGTTGCTGACAAACCTTAATAAGATGTGCTGTGTAGAGCTGGAGGAGGCATGCCAGCTTTGGATGAGACGGGTGCTGTATGGATGGCAAGAGATGAAGCAACGTTGTTATGACTCCTGCGTGGACAGTAACTGGTTCTGCCGGAGCAGGGCCTAAGTTGAGTCCACCAACTGGTCGTTTGTTGCTTGGCGAGATGTCCATCACCTTGTTCTGAAACATCAAAATGTACCAAACAAAATAGCATAATATGGATGGAGAGAAATAAGTGAAGATAATAGGTTGTTTGTGCCCACAAGAGGGTGGCAAGGTGCGTGGCAGAGTTGAGGAGTGAGAGAGAATAGTTATGGAAAGGAGGGAAGATAGGTGTTTGTGATTTGTGTGGTGATAGATGTGTGGGGAGGGGAACTTGTGCAAGGGGTTAGCAGGGCAGTGTAATGTGTGGTCTCCCCCTTCCCACCCACACATTCTGACCTCTCCATCATCCTCATATTCAGGTCTTCCCCCCCCCCCCTCACATTCTGATCTCTCAAACACCCTCACATTCAAGTCTCTCCCCTCACAATCTACTCTTCACCCCCCTCCTCACATTCTGGCTCTCTCCCACCCTCACATTCTGGATCTCAATGCACCCTCACATTCTGGTTTCTCACTATCATCATTTATTCAGTCTTTCTTACCTAGAAAACAATTAACAAACTAAACTTACATTTTTTCATAATTTAAGAATATATTTGAAAATTAACAATAATGTATATCATAATTTCAAAAGATAAAGCAAATTAAATTTTTTGGAGATGAAAAATATTCCATTAATATTAAATATCTCAAAACAAACTTACATCTTTTCCAGACATGCCAATATCAGGAGGGCTGAAGGTGGGACCGGTAGCTTTATCAAATGCATCAAGAGCCATGTGGTACATCAACTGCAGGATCTGCACAATGCGCACAAGTGACACGGGAATTTCAGGAGGTGGTCTATAATGAGAGTAGAGGAAAATGCACAATTAATCTGCTGTCTGTGAAAGAAATGCTCACAAATTCTATCCAAAAACCTCTACAACCAGAATGCATATGTGATTAAGTAATACTGAGGTGCTGAGTGTAAAGCTCAGGCTCGTGTTGACAAAATATTATAATGTCAAGATGATGACAAATGTCGATATTGCCAATACTTACATGCCTGATAAATTATTCATTTTAACCTTAAGGATGCACAATAATCAACATATACCTATGTAATGTAAGGTTAAAAACAGGAGCACTGATCAGAAACTTTCAGGTTCATTTTTATTAAATCATGTAACTGAAAACAGAACTCTGTTGTTGACCAGACCACAAACTAGAAGGTGAAGGGACGGCGACGTTTCGGTCCGTCCCGGTCCATTCTCAAGTCGATTGATTTCGACTTGAGAATGGTCCATTCTCAATTTGTCGATTGAGAATTTGACCATTCTCAATTGACTTGAGAATGGTCCAGGACGGACCGAAACGTCGTCGTCCCTTCACCTTCTAGTGTGTGGTCTGGTCAACATACTTTAGCCATGTTATTGTGACTAATCGCCTGCAGAACTCTGTTCAATGGAAATAACACATCAGATGATTCGCCATTTAGCTTCCTTTCAATTGCCAAGGCAGCAGGCTGCTGAAGCTGTTACCATTCCACCAAAAGTTATCACAGTAATTTAGTAATACCTAGACATATACTTACTATCCTCTCTCATTACATGTTGCCATAAATGACATTCACATCCCAGCTTCAAGAAAGACTAACTTATTTTTAAATACTGTCACTTTAACTTTGCCAGAGTATGCCCTGGCAATGACCATTTGAATAGTTGTCACAGTGGAGAAACAGGTTGACAAGAACATGATCTAGAGAAAGAGGTCCTTGGTGGACCTCGTGGGCTCTGTCTCATGGAACACCAAGCAGGTAAAGGGGAGGGGGGGCAGAATCTGTTTAGAGGTGAGAATTTTGTTTTAATTCATGACTTATTTTTAGCCATCAAGTGGAAATTGATTTGATAAAGAAAGCTAAGTAAGGTTATTTAGCCACCAGACTGAGACAAATTCAACACAGTTCAGAGTACAGTACCCTGTAGTGCAGATAGTGTGTGTGTAAAGAGAGAGAGAGAGGTTGGCAGAGTGGTTAGGTAAGGCTGGCAGTGAGTGTTTCAGGCATACTACCATTTGCCAACACTAATAAATATCTTTTCAGTTTTTTGTACAGCATATATTTTTGCAATAATAATTCCTTATATTTCTTACAGCTTTGACTTTATTTATGATGGGATAGCTCGAATACATTTATTTGGTCCAGAAAGTGATCATAAACTGTATCATTTAGATACAGTATCGACCATTTGCTATTGGAGTGGCAATCAACTTATTCCCGCAGTCATTACACGATGCAGATTTCCTTTGATATTTATATTGTCATTACTAAATTGCCCATTTAATATATTATTAGTTATTTCTGATAAAATAGTGCTGATGAGGTGATTACATATAAAGAACAAAATGGAGAGGAGGAAGCCAGTGCTTGAAACTGAATAACTGAACCACTGAATGTAATGAAACATCCTTTTCTGGTGTGGCACTTGGTAGTTTCTTCAAATTAAGTATTTGTCCAGCCATGCCTTAGGGAGTTGCACCAGGCCTCCGAGATCGACCCTTGCATAACTGGAGCCAGCACCAAAATCTGCATTGCTCTATGTGGAGAGGGAAGCTTGAGGATTAAAGACTGAACAGAAGTGAAAAACAATCCACCAGAAAACACAAGTGCAAGAACTGCATGAGAAAAATTAGATACCCTGAGGAAACAAGCCAAATGATCATTGTCTTTGCTTTGGATAAATATCCCTAATTATGATGTGCCTCACTACCAGCAGGTGGCAGCCGAGGTCACCCAGAGCTCAATCTCACTTATTCTACCCCCCACCCCACCCCCCCTCCCTCACTTGTTTATAAGATCAGGGCATAAGAAGTACAGAGCCTCTGAAAGGACTTATCCTCTGCTTCAATCTTTCAGCTACATGGTGTTGGTTATCCCTGGGACATTAATCCTATTGGGGGTGCCATTACTATGGGGGAGTAGGACCTAGCTCTTAATGCTCCATTTCCTAGCCATTTATATCTGGCACACTAATTACCTCTCTCGACATTCATAAAGATGTTTAAAAGTAGATGGACGTGGCTTTGATAACTTCTTTCATTAAATGCATTCCACTTAGCATGTGAAGTGGTAGAGGAAGGGTCTGGGACAAGAGTAGAGATAATAGCAGGGCACAACAAAGGGCAGAGAAGGAAGCCTGTGGTGCAGGTTAGGACAAGGGCAGGGTCTGGGTCAGTTAGGGTGTGGGTTAAGAGAGTGGTGGCTATGATGAAGCTAACAATCAAAATATTATAACAATACTAACAATGAAGACAGGCACTACTCACATGTATTCCAAAATAGGTGTAGTAAATATGGTGTGGTAAGTGTTCAAGTCCACTCCAATTGTTGAAGATGATGCTGTGCTCAAGTCAGATTCCTCGGTGACGCTAGAGCTAAGTACCAAATCTAAGGTTTCCTCGTTGCTCTCTTGAATATAAGTGTCCGTCATAAAACACCCAAGGAGGCGTAAAGTATCACAGAAGCTGGTATAGCAAATCTGCAAAAAGCAAGAGTACGTACTTCTCGTATTTTACACTTAATTATAATTCAAGTAATATTTATACCTATTTATTTATATATTCATGTATTTGTATATTTCATGAATTTCATAAAATTTTCATGATCACTGCCATCCCTATTAACACCAACTATGTAAAAAGGACAATTAAACATTGTTTAATGAAAATTTTCATTGCACCTTTTCTACTCGGTGCGGTTTTTTAGATGTGGACACCATACAACTGCTGAATACAATAATTTTGGCCTCAAAATTGTTGTGAATAATTTCTTTAGTATTTCTCAGACAAGACAGGGCTCATCTTATCATGACTTTTAGAATTCTGAATAAATGAAAGATGTTAACCCAGACTAGTTCTTTAAAAGAGCCAATGTAACTTACACAAGAGGCAACAGTTTCAAGCTCTACAAGCCACAATGCAGGACAAACAATGTTTTCACCCACTGAGCAATAAACCCCATGGAATCACATACCATGGGTATGTGATTCCCATGTGGAATAAGGATGATGTTGGCAAATCACCAGTTTATTGTGCTCGTTGAGGCCACTAGAGATGATGGACTTCATGTAAACATCGCGAAGAGAGATGTGTTCCATAAAAAATAAAGAAAACTTCTAAATAAATAAGTCAATGTAAAAAGGAAGATAGGACACCTGAAGTTTGAGTTCTATCCTAAAAACTGCAAATAAGTAATAACACTCACATACTGTACACATACAATCAATATCTCTCAAAAACTCACCTCTTGATGAAAGAATTTGGCATTAGCTGGTTCATATCTCATGGCAGTAGTAAGTGTGTTGAAAACATTGAGCAAGAGGGTAAGAATTTGTCTTGAAGGAACAGAGCTCCAGGCTGGTGGTACCACATCCCCCAAACTACCTTCCAAACTCACCAGGGCACTCATCACATAAACAAAGCCTCCAACTTTGCGGAATACAGTTCTTGTTCGGTGAGATTCTTTTAAGCAAACAAGGAGAGACTGAAAAAGTTAATACTATATCAGAATTATTTCATCAATTCAAAGTTAACAAACATAACTTAATTATAATTCCATTGTTTATAAACACTGTACTTTATCACAAAGTGAAAAAATAAAAAAAACTGTCTCCTACTGTGCAAAATTTAGAACTAAATAACACTTCCAGTATTTCATGTTAAAATATTATTGGATAATAAAAATAAAAGCAGCATCAATGTTGGCCAAAACAAACATTGCTAATTACCTTCAGGATGTCAATTTTGAGTTGCAACTCTGCTGAAGGAGCAGAATGTAAGAGGCCCAGCAAGGACCCCATGTCGTCATCACAACCACTGGCCAAGATCAGCTGCTGCATTACCCCTGTTATATACACCAAAGTTGCAATTACAGCCAGGTTACATTTGCTGATACAAGCAATCATCACTGAGAATACTGTATCATGGTTCATATGTAATAACACCACAATAACATAATATATCTATGATAAAATCTTGGGAGCAGTGTGTGTGGTTGTACTTGCAACCAGGGTCACATCAAATGCATGCATTACTTTGTAATAAATCCACAAAAGGTAAAGTTAGCTTTGGTTGCTCAGTTCCTGGTTCACATATCTCAACATGCACAACACAAACAAATGTATTATCATTTCAAAGATATGATTCAGTAGCATCATAATAGTTTTGTGTGTGTGGGGGGGTTCAAGCACCTTACCTAATGCTTGGAGTCGGCAATGCAGATGGGGAACAAGGGCAACAGCGCATTTGGCTCCTCCAGACTCCCTGAAGACTGCAGCATTTTGACTGTTTCCTGAGAGGAGGTGTGTCAGAGCCTCCATCACCAGGAAACCCAATTTCTCATCCATGTTGCAACCTTCTCCTAGTATGAAAAACATTACTTGTTACTTGTATTAACTGGTACTGGCTTCCAATGAATAAACACAATGTTTTCAGATAATTATTATTTAAGGAACCAAAACCATTTTCTATAATTTATTTTATGTAAACATTGCACATGCCTAAAATATATATCTGCTTTTTGAATTTACAATATAAACAAAGTAAGATTTTGCAAGTCATAGATGAACCAAGGTATTTGCTCATGAAGAAGAGCCAGTCAGACTTGTGGAACAGAAATTCAAGTAAATTTAGTGCTTTGATTTGACGAACAAGCATTCTAATTTAGCAATATCAATTTATTTTGGTTAGGTTTAATTATTTTTAATGTAAAGAATAGGTCATAATAACATGGCTGGAAATTAATTCTCAACCCACACACATTAAAAGAGAAGAGAGTGAGTGAGGGTGTTTTGGCCAGTTCTGGAGTCTTACTCAGTCACATGTGCAAGAATTGGGTTATCTATTAAAATGTTCTGTAGCACAGTAGATTTGATGCAATACAAAACTTAAGTTTAGATTCCATTTTCAAAAAGAAAATTAGTTTTTGTAATAATGTAAAAATATATAGGATTGCATTTAAAATTTGCTTCATCAACCTAAGCAATAAAACCTGTAAAAACTATAGTACAGTACTAACCTTTACTCTGTGATTCATCGTTATTGTGAGTTTTGAGCAGATCATGATACCTTGTGAGACAAGTCACAAACACTTCAAGCATACCCACTTCCCGATATACATCCTTGAACACTGCATTGTGCCTGAAATAAAGTACTGTATTAATTTACAAATACAGTACTTTCAAGAAAAAGTAATTAACACCAAAAATGTGTACATGGAATGATGAGGTATAGCAAATTGCATGAACATGCCTGATAATTATCAAACTGCAAGATATTAATCCAGATAATACCAACTTAACACTTTTGTTGCCCCGGCAGGCAACCCGCCGCACACCTCAAGGTATGCCGAGTGGTGCGAGTCAACTTGCCACCACCCACAAATGTTTATTCTCTTTTCAGCTTTCAGAAAATTGCTAATTATTTGCAATATAATGCTCCAAAGAAATATGTGCATATAAGAACATACAAGTCTCACTTTCCTATACTTTAGACCTGCCGCGCACTGCAAGGTAACCCGAGTGTTGCCCGAGAGCTCGCCACTCCAATGGTTTTTCTCTTTTCAGCTTTCTGACCTCAATTTCTGTGCTACATCATTCAATTTGGTATCAAATGGCTTGGAATAGAATGCTGTAAGGTATATTTGCATATAAGAACATACAACTCTTACTTTTCTATACTTTCGACGAAAACTCAATAACCTTTCCCTCATACGTGTTTCTTTCAATGCTTTCGTCATGGATTGGCTCTGTTCTTGATCAGTATCCATCTGGAAGTCAATTTGCAGTGTTTATGAAGTCGGTAACAACAAATACCCAAGATAGAATAACCGGAACGGGGAAACTTTTTACCTCAAGGGAGCGGCTGTGACGAGCGAGGTCACGAAAACAGCGAGCCTCCAGCATGGTTGCGCGCCCACACGGTTGGGACAGGATGCCACGTAGGGTATACAGAGAATGGGGCAGAAGTTGGAGTGCATTTTAAAATAAGTCTCATAGTATTTGGACAATAAATGGAATTTCTACAAATTTTTTTAATTAATGACGCAGTTTGCGTCATCGGGCATATTCCATATTTTGGTTCCGTGACAGAATAGACGTCATTGGGCAGGGAAAGTGTTAACAGTCTGATCATCTGTGTTTGTTACTAGAGAACCATCTAGTTGAAATCATTTGAACAAGGCAAAACAAAGCCTTCCAGTTGTTTGTAAAGCTTCACTGACTTTCTGGATGCTGCAGTTCAGTGAGGAGGGTGGCGGCCAGGTTTTGCCTCTACTCCCGTATCGAAACTTAACTCCCACATCCGATGTGGCCCACTTGCATTAAGTAATCTCATAAAGATAGCTTCAGGAAGCCATTGAAGGCCCTCACAGAAAAATAAATATAATATTTATTGAGCTGTGTCTGACAGCCTGGTTGACCAGACCACCAACCAGAAGAACTGGTCAGAGACTGGGCCACAGGGCAGCTCATCCCCCACAAGGTAACCACAAGGCAGGGTAAGCCTTTTTAATATAATATATAAATTTTTATTTTTATATTGTGTCCAAATATACATTAACATGCCTAGTATAATTTTCAAAATGAGAGCTTCCCAAACAGTTGGTGATAACTGCCAAAAAGTGACAAAATATCTAGATATCTGGACTGGGTTCAAAATTACTTGAAATAGATTTTGGAGGTGCCATTCTACTGATGCAACAGAATTAATAAAATATGTCGTACTTGAGAATAGTGAGTAGTGTGTTGATGCATATGATGGAACAGGAGAGAGTATGCTGTGCTTTCAGCAGGATTGAAAGGGAGATGAGTTCTTTGCAAGGGACAAACTTCAGCTGGAACACCACAAATTCTAGCAGCTGGAAGTACTTTTCCTGAAATATATAAAAAGTACCGATACACATATTTTTCAACATTTTTTAGTCCTATATTTTCTAGAGTATCTATATTGTTCATACCAACTGCGAATGACAATAGCTTTCTGATAAAATAAGTTATCATGATGGAAAACAATCAAACAATGATATGCCATAAGTGTAACTTGCTTAGCCAACAAATAGGGGTTCAGCTCCTGAGCCCATTATGTGCTTCTGTAGCCTTTTCTACTATTAATCATAGGATGGGTATGGGATGCATAGTAAATTAACTAAACTAAACTATGTTTGCTGTGGTAGTTCATATGCCTTAAAAAGAATTTGCAAAAACCAGCACTGAATATAACAAAATGCCTTTCTGGTAGGTACCTTGGAACCTTCCAGTGTATTGGTAAGGGGTGGGGGGGGGGGTAGATTTTGTTTGATACTTGCTTTAATAGACAAAGGTTGCTTCACACTGTCCTCTAGCAGCTCTTCATAGCTTTATGGGCTCACTATAGTCTGTGCTACATAGAAATTCTGTTCTGATTATCTGAATCTAAAATAACTCCATTGTTATGTACATGCTACACAGGCTCTTTGTGCAGCTGTGACATGTAATTAATGTACTGTACTTTTTTATGTAAACGTTCCTAATTATAAATGTACTACATTATGAATAATTTTTTATTTGACTTGATTTGACTACTTAACATAACCGCTCAAGTTTACCCTAAACATCTACAATTGGTGGTGACGATGTGCAGTAGAAACACACAGTGAGGGATTGTGGTAGAGTATATGTAATGAATGTGTGCGCGATCTTTGCTTTCTAACAATAAGACACCAACTTTAAAAATATTTTGGCAACAATAACGTGGACTCTAGAGTTGGGCAAATATGATACATATATACATAGCTCACACTAGTTGGGCAAATATGATACATACATAGCTCACATAGTTATCAATCAACTTTTCACTTGAATTGTCCTTAACTTTAATGTTACATTTACTTAGCAGGTACAGTATTAGCAAAGATGTCATTAGCTATGGCATCTTCTAAATCTTGATGTCATAGTGAATTTCTTCATTATTTTACAAGCAATAATACTCAATGAGTCAAATATCACCAACTTGTATCTCCTTAGGCTTGGCATGGATCTTTTCAGCAAAGCTGGAGAGTGTGTGTTGAGGTTCAAGGATGAAGTAGTTGGCAGAATCTGAGTGGTAAACAGCTGATATGGCATCCAGAACAACAGAGCAAAGGTTAGAAGTTGTGCCTCTCAGAAACACTGACTGAAGGACATTGAAGGCCTGCACATTTCTTACACTAGCACCTGTGAAGACATGACATCACTTCAGTTAAACTTTCACACTATAACACACTTTTTAATTTGTAAAACATTATTTACAGTAGAGCTAACGATCATAAAATTCTAATTCACAAAAGATGGACTAGCAATGTAACGTATCTAACACAACGTCCCAAGCAAGTATACTGGTCATACTGTGAACAATATATTGCATAACAGTGCAACGATTCCTCACCTCTACCAGATGGAACAGGCAACGTGAAGCCTGGTATATGGAAGAGGGAGCCAACTGATGCAGAAGATGGCTTTAGCTCTATGTATCCACAATAAGAAAGTGACGAGACCAGTAAAACAAGATTCCTTAGGGCTTCACGGCTCTCATCTGAAGTATCAGCCTCTAATCTACAGTGAAAACAAAAGTTATATGATTAATTTTTATCTCTTGAGATTTAATTTATTATATCAAATAAAACATGAATTTTGTAGTTTTAGATATCTCCATGATAGCATGGAAGGTAATATGCAATAGTGATAAAGTCACTATTGCAAAACAAAAGAATTTAAGAATATTGCTAAATTACTAGGATGTAATTAGCAAAAAATATGAATTATGACAAGCCAGCTTTGAACTTAGTAGAGGTTCCCTAGCAAAAGTATGACTGGTAAGTACAGCTTGAAAAGATTCCAGATGTCCAGATCAAATTGTTGACCTGAATTTAGTATAAACCTTCCCTGAACCCCCAAGATACTTGTCATAATGAACAAAAAAAGTGAAATAGCCAAAAAATAATCAGTTAATTCAACTCTGTGCATAATCTTTTAAAGGTTTAGTTCCAAGACCTGGGTGGGATACAGTGTTGATTATGTGAAGACAAAATGTAAATGAATCAAGTTAAAACAAATGATTATTTTCATTGATTTACAAAGTTTGTGATGATAAATATCAGAAGAGAATTATTAAATACTACAGAATATGATTAGTTTAGATAAAGATGCTTTTCAAGCTATTTTTATAAATATAGTGCAAAGCATAAAGGTCCTTTACTATATTTTTATTATATTGCTAACTAAAGAAAAATACTGTACCTTAAAAGGAATTCTGCAAGAAAAGCATAACCCTGTGAAGATCTGAAGTCATCAAGAAGAGTCTGGGATACTTCTGACGAATCCTTCAGGAAGCAAAACACCGTCACAAACATCTCCACTATCTCAAGAGGAGAAAGTTCTTGCCCCCGTTCCATGTTTTCTACACAAAGACCAACACATCCCTTATCTGGAAAAAAATTAATGCAAGAGTCTGTGGAGTACAATGAACACTCAAAGCCATACAGGGTAGTATAGAGTTACAACACATGGTAAAAATCATGCATGGAATTAACAAAATGCCTCTTTCTGTTTAAGTACAGTACATGAACACCTCAATATCTTCCCGGTGTTCAAGTACATTTACTACCAAATCTTATGATTATGCTAGGCCTCTATGATACCTGCTGACATATCAAAAGCAGGGACTAGAATTTGGCTTTCTCAAAGGTGCGAGGGAATATTGGGGATTTGAGATTGACCACAACGCCAGACAAAACAATAAATCATTGCCTGAATGAAATTAATACGATGAAATCAAGACAACTGCAATTTACCATGGGTGGACAACTCCAGTCCTAACTCACTCAGCCACCACCAAACGGCAGTCACCGCCACCTGGGGTTTCAGCCCATAATCTACATCACTCACAAGCCACCAATACACAACCCCATAAACACCCCTTAAGTAAGAGAAGCACCAACCAAAAGAAGCCAGCAACTAGACAACAAATCAGACCAGACAGCGAGCTGGACAGTTAGGCAAAAGATATCACAGAAATAATGGCTAAATTCACCCCACCAAGGAGGAAGTCCTTCAAACTGGACAACAAACATAATTAGATAATCAGGAGAAAGTATGACAATATAGCACTTGGGAGGGATGAGGATAAAAATTAGGTATACTGGCAAGTCACATAAAAGTCTTGTACTACGACAGTTCAGGAACTGCATCTGCTGCTGTAGCAGCAGACAAAAAATGAAGATTAATATATAATTGCTCAAAGATGATCTCATGCACTGCATAAGAATAGAGAAACTCCATAAAACGGATGCAAGCCCTGTAGTGCCCCAATCACTACTAAAAGCAATCTGGACACCTGGATGTGATGCTACCATACCCCTATGCCATGAGGAAGGGCAATGGCAAATTGGACACAATTGACTGTTGCAGTGAAAGAGCTGCCAAGAAAAAATGTAAATCACATGGGAAACTTTCTTCCACTCAAGTGCCTGCATATAGAACAAAAAAGTGCAGTTTATCCAAGGAAAACAGGAGTTGTCTGCCAGATGAAGAGAGATGAAGCTGGAATTTCATACCCCATCTAGGATATACAAGAGGATTCAAACTCAAAAAAATTTGGATCCAATTTAGGCTGTCACATGAATCCCCTGCATAGCAGTGGAACTGCCTTTCCTACTCATGCTCAATGCCTCTGCACTGGAAGTCCACCTCTACACCAGCCCAGTCATCAGTGTTGCCACCTCTCCACCACTCCGTACCCCCCAGGGCCTGGCACGGCCTGGTACAACTCGGTGGCAAGCTGAGCGCCTCAGCCAACCGGTAGTTTGCCTTCACAAACAAGCAGTTAGCTGCCATCAACTAGCAGTGGGGCGCCTCAACACAAAGGCACCGCCAGCCACATATTAGCAGTTTGCTAGTAGTGCTTGTTACAACCTTGCGTTGACACCGGATGAGTCATTACCGCCATTACTATATAAAAGGCACTGCCTCCCTAGAGAGCCAGTCTCTAAGTGCTCTTGGAATGACATGTTAATTAAAATCATAATATACAATGCCCAATAACTCACTGTGAATATAGCTGACAACTGGCTGAGAAAGTCCGTGTCTGGAAAGCGTCATTAACACTTCAGCAGAACTCTTCCTCCAGAGAGCATTGTGTTGGGGACACCACGAAGTAATTGCAGAGAACAATAATGTTAGATCGTCCTTCCGTGCCAACTCTTCTGCTGGGGCAGTGTGGGAGCAAAGCCTCACCAGCAACTAAAATATATTAACAGTAAATTAATTCACAAAAAGTAAAGAAACAAAGGTGTGCAAATCATTAGTATGAACATTTTAATTTCAAGTGCACAGAATGAATTATTACTTAAATCTCCTATAATAAATCAACTAATGTATATCGTGTTCCTACACGTTGGTTCCGACAGTATGCAGTAAACAGTGGAGCATTTAAGCATTTTTATACATGAAAAATGTGTGCATTAGTAGATAATTCAAGGTACTGTATACAAAAACAGGCTAACATAACTAGACCACTGGTAGCATAGCCACCTGAAGCTAGGACCCTAGTATTATATGGTCTAGCCATTGACAAGTGTACATGTCCTATGTACAGGGTAGGGGGTGGTGACTGAGTAATGTTACTTTGTGTGACACACATTTTGTCTTTCATTTGCATCACAAAAATTTAAGATACATCTCTCCTCAATATATCAGTTCAAATGACAGCGCTGATCAAGGCTTCTACTATCAGTACAACGAAGAAAACCTGTTCTGTTTACAATTCCCAACAAAATTTTACTTTATAATAAAATTTATAATAATTTGAGTTCAGATTTCTGCTTATGAGAAAAAGCAAGTGACAAATTCTTGGTTAACCATTTAAATAATTCTGAGGGCTGCCTGCAGAGAGAACAATGGGTACAGGAAGTAGAATGAGGTCAGAGGACCATAATGAGTGCAATGATAACAAGAATTGCAATGGAAAACTAGGAATTCATATAACTTCTTCACCTGATAACTTTTTCATTATGAATTAAATTTTTACATACCTGAACAAACACCTTCTGAAGAAGAATTCTTCTTTCACTGGGAGAGAATTCAGTAGAGTCATTATCTGACTGTAGAGTCGTTACATCGGTTGAGGGACTCTCGTACTCGGGCAGATCAAAAAAGAGGTATAAACACTTCACTAGTGTTGATGGTAGTGAGGCAGCAGTCATGACCTGAAATATAATAAAACTTAGTTATCCAAATTAACCTCAGCCCATACAAACATAAGAACATTGATAACATACAAATGTAAGAACTTTTCTGGGCACCTCCCTCAGTAGGTCCCCTTTGCTAAAGCACTGGCCATTACCGGTCAAACTTGTGCTTCATACCAGAGACGCTCTTTGCCCATTGAGAAAAAGGGCTTATTTAAGATGCCTCCACTCGTGAGAGAGGAACTAGTCAAACAAGGAGAAAGTGACTTTAATCTGAAGTCAATATCAATTCAAGCTAAGTAAACAATAAAAATATTGATAAATTTATAAAAAAAAAATTGCCAATATTACACAGGCAAGTATAAATCTTTACCAACTACTGTGTGGGTACCAAAAGGTTTAACATTAGAAAGCAACTGAAATGTTGGGAAAAGATTATTCATGAATCCATTCCCTCACACTGGGGAAGTTACCATATGGAAACAAGGAATCAAAGATACAGCAACGTATCTCTCAACAAAGCTGACAAATATACCTGGTTAAATGATTTGTGAGCTAATACCTCAATGAGCTGGGCAGGTCCAGCAGCCAGAAGGTTCAGTGTAGACAGCAGCATCCAGCCATTACTACTTTCTTCACAGCTATCAATCTCCAAGAACCTCACTATGGCACAAGAGGCAGCTTCCGTTGACTGATTTGAAGCTCGGCGTCTAATTTCAGTAACCATCAACTTGCTGAAAATGGGCCCCTTTTAGGATTCAATAGCAAATACAAAATGTATTCAACATTTTTAGATAATAAAACTTTTACAATCTAAACATGATGTAAAACAAAGAGGTACAGTCTTATTTTTTTTTTACTAGGTTTTACTTTCTTGTTTGGTACTACATATTATTCTCTGATATATACAGTATTACTACTCTCTTTTCTCACCCAATCTGTCCATTAATGTGAAATAATTTACAGTATATCCCTTAACTTTGATTCTATTAATAGTTTCTCATTTTTTACATCATTCACAATAATATCTGAACACGCATGTGTGCTTAATCTTTTTTATTTACAGTACTCCTGCTATTTGTGTAGTGTACCTATAGGGTGTTATGCCTATGTATAGTGATGGGTGTCATTAGGAATAGGCATGACATTAAGCATCTAACAGTATGCAGGAAGAGGGAATCAGCTGATAGAACTTCAGCACGTTAGATAAACTTCTCTTTACATGCCTTAAATTCCCAAAGTTACCCCACAATAGTAGAGGAATTATAACCAATTTCAAGTGCTTTCCCTGAATTTACATGAGAGCCACCATCTATCTAGTAGCCTCAATGGAGACAGGAAGCCAGCTGCTTGTCAAGTGTCCCCCCCCCCCAATTTTGCAAAATAAATATCCTTGAGATATGAAGGAAAATAAAGAAGGGTTAAATGGTTAAACCGTAGTTATTCCCTGATAAGTAAGTAATTATCAAAGGTGCTAAGATGGGAAGACTATGTTGACCAGACCACACACTAGAAGTTGAAGGGACGACGACGTTTCGGTCCGTCCTGGACCATTCTCAAGTCGCTTGTGTCCCTTCAACTTCTAGTGTGTGGTCTGGTCAACATACTTCAGCCACGTTATTGTGACTCATCGCCTGCATATGGGAAGACTATATAGCTATTACCTGAAATTAGCAACATAAAATAACTATGACAAGCAGGTAAAGAGGCATGCCAGTGATATTGTGGTAGTGTTTGTGAAGTGTGATAAAATCTATAAAACACTGTGCAGTACCTTGTACTGGGTGATGTTTGGTATTACAGCTGTATACACTTTTTGCACTAATACCTCAACTATGCAAGCCTATACAAAGCCAATCAACTTACCTAACATGTTGGGTAAAAAGTAAAACATCCCCAAATTTTTCCTGTAGATCAGAAGTTGGACTAGAACCAAACACCTGAAACAAAAATATATAAATTTAACAAATACAATATACTGGAAGCATAACAAAATTAAAATCTGTGGAACAAAAATTCATAACTGATAAACTATTATTGTCCAATATCTACAATATTCTCAGCTGAAACAAAAACACAGCTAAAATCCAGTACAACAGTCATCTGCATAAGATTCTCATAATCAAAACATTGTCCCCTGTGATTGATAGGTTGTATATGACAGTAATAACACAGTAATGTAACCAAAAAGAAAGATGGTTGGAAGTGATCTCTATTGGTAGTACTGTATACCAAAGCCGTCGGGTTACCTTGCCATTACCCTGCATTGATTTTAGGGATCAACGCCCCCGTGCCTCAGTCTCTGACTAGGCCTCCTAGTCGTCAAACAATTATTTAGGCAATCTTTTACCAATATGAGCAAATGTTGCCCAAGCCCATGAAAGTAAGAAAGAGGGGTAATGATGAAGGAACCATTAGCACTAAAATGCACCATCAAACCTTTCATTCATTTTTAAAGCCTATATTTATACCATCTTTTACTCAATTTATTTGTAATACTTCTGAATTAATTTCTTATTCTACATTTTGGCATTAAGCAATCAGCACTTGCTCATCTTGTTGCTTAATCCTGTGTTTAAATTATTAACATACAGTACTGTTATGGTAAATAACAGAGATCCCAGGACGGAATCCTGGGACAATCCACTCGTTTTCCACGCCCTCCTTTCAATTATGCTACCTCTGCTTATTTTGAAATAACCATACCCTGACCAACCTTAGGAATAACCCTACCAATGCCATGCACCTTTACCTTTCTAATGAGTCTTTCATATGGGCCAAAAGGCCTTTTGCTGTTTCAATAATTCTTACGAGGTGCAGTATCATAGGTTTTGTTAATGTCAGGGTGCAATACTGTAAATAATTTTGCAATCTTTTCCACTACCAACTGCTTGCATTATACTGTAAAAGAAAGATGAAATTTGATAAATGTAAGTGGTCCTTAGTAAAAACAAGTTGTAAAGCCTCTATTTAGGCTAAATAGCTGTTTTTCAAGATGCAAATAAAAAAAAATTTGATTATTGATACCAAGTAACATAATACATAGGATTGCCAATTGATTCAAGTGTTGGCTTAAAGTACAATACCAGGGTATAGAAGTGAATCTGATTGGGGACAAAAATTGAATAGGCTAATAGGCCTGTAGTTTCCTGTATTCTTATCCTCTTTAAAGATTGGTCCAATATGAAGTTCCTTCAACCCAGAAGCAAGAGGAACCAACGATTTTCCTTGCATCTCCTTCATGCCGCCTAGAGATAACGGAGGAACAGAACCCCCCCGACAAAAAAAAATAGGCTAAACAAATAGCTAACCTGCCCCTCTGTGATACCAGATTGGATTCTCTTAGGTTATACAGAGACCACAGGAGGATAGAACCCTGCTCACTTAATGATAAATAGACAAGATGCCAAACTTTCTGGATCATTAGTGCTGGGTCTGGAGATTCAAACAGAGCACTTGTCTGCACTCAAGTTGAAACTTTTAGTGAAGTCAGATCCTTGTCAAATACAAGGAATCTTTCAAGTTGACAAATGTACATCTATCTATTACTAGGACTAACATATTAAAAGCTCTGTTAATTAATACCATACCAAATTATTTAACAGGGACAGTACCATCATGGTAATTTTGAAAACAGGCTTGCCATTCTATTAATTAAGAAAGTCCAGTTTGATGGTAGTGTTGAGACCAGACTCATTTAGTAAGGATATAATCTGAAATAAATGAGAATATGTACTGTACCTTGCAGAACAATGGAAGCATGTTGTAAAGCTTATCTTCTTTTTCAGGTTCTGAGAGTGGATGAGTTGGGTAGGAGAACTCACTGAACAGTTTCTTGAGGTGCATTAGTCCCAGGGCAAGATGCTGTTGAGCTGCCTGGGAGTTGACAGCATCCATACCTTCCATGACCCCACCCACACGCGTCCCAGACCCCCACCACTTGCGCATGATGTTCATCCTGTCCTTAACATAAAGGAAAACTATGATATCCATAAACACTTATGATCAGTATACATGATTAGTTTTTATTAAAATAAATATGGTGGACCTATGTGATAAATGTTATATATAAAAAAAAGTAAAAGTCCAGAGCAGCTTAATTTTTTTGTTAATGCAGAGAAATTAACAGAGAAATTTGAGTACTGTAGGTAGAAGAAGAATGTATGGTGCAGTGAATAGGTATGAGGAGGATACATAGTGCAGTATCTAGTTAGGAAGATGTATGGTGCAATACACAGGTAATAGGAATATTGTGCAGTATTTAGATAGGAGAATGTATGGGACAGTGCATAGGAAATGGGAGGATATATAGTGCAGTCTATAGAGGATACATAGTGCAGTACAGTATCTAGATAGGAGGATGTATGGTGCAGTGTCTAGGTAGTAGTAGGATGTATGGTGCAGTACCTAGGTAGTAGTAGGATGTATGGTGCAGTGTCTAGGTAGTAGTAGGATGTATGGTGCAGTATCTAGGTAGTAGTAGGATGTATGGTGCAGTATCTAGGTAGTAGTAGGATGTATGGTGCAGTGTCTAGGTAGTAGTAGGATGTATGGTGCAGTGTCTAGGTAGTAGTAGGATGTATGGTGCAGTGTCTAGGTAGTAGTAGGATGTATGGTGCAGTGTCTAGGTAGTAGTAGGATGTATGGTGCAGTGTCTAGGTAGTAGTAGGATGTATGGTGTAGTGTCTAGGTAGTAGTAGGATGTATGGTGCAGTGTCTAGGTAGTAGCAGGATGTATGGTGCAGTATCTAGGTAGTAGTAGGATGTATGGTGCAGTATCTAGGTAGTAGTAGGATGTATGGTGCAGTATCTAGGTAGTAGTAGGATGTATGGTGCAGTGTCTAGGTAGTAGTAGGATGTATGGTGCAGTATCTAGGTAGTAGTAGGATGTATGGTGCAGTGTCTAGTAGTAGTAGGATGTATGGTGCAGTGTCCAGGTAGTAGTAGGATGTATGGTGCAGTATCTAGGTAGTAGTAGGATGTATGGTGCAGTGTCTAGGTAGTAGTAGGATGTATGGTGCAGTGTCTAGGTAGTAGTAGGATGTATGGTGCAGTATCTAGGTAGTAGCAGGATGTATGGTGCAGTGTCCAGGTAGTAGTAGGATGTATGGTGCAGTGTCTAGGTAGTAGTAGGATGTATGGTGCAGTGTCTAGGTAGTAGCAGGATGTATGGTGCAGTGTCTAGGTAGTAGTAGGATGTATGGTGCAGTGTCTAGGTAGTAGTAGGATGTATGGGACAGTGTCTAGGTAGTAGTAGGATGTATGGTGCAGTGTCTAGGTAGTAGTAGGATGTATGGTGCAGTATCTAGGTAGTAGTAGGATTATGGTGCAGTATCTAGGTAGTAGTAGGATGTATGGTGCAGTGTCCAGGTGGTAGTAGTAGGATGTATGGTGCAGTGTCTAGGTAGTAGTAGGATGTATGGTGCAGTGTCCAGGTGGTAGTAGTAGGATGTATGGTGCAGTGTCTAGGTAGTAGTAGGATGTATGGTGCAGTGTCTAGGTAGTAGTAGGATGTATGGTGCAGTGTCTGGGTGGTAGTAGTAGATTGTATGGTGCAGTGTCCAGGTGGTAGTAGTAGGATGTGGGGCAGTGTCCAGGTGGTAGTAGTAGGATGTATGGTGCAGTGTCCAGGTAGTAGTAGGATGTATGGTGCAGTGTCTAGGTAGTAGTAGGATGTATGGTGCAGTGTCTAGGTAGTAGTAGGATGTATGGTGCAGTATCTAGGTAGTAGTAGGATATATGGTGCAGTGTCTAGGTAGTAGTAGGATGTATGGTGCAGTGTCTAGGTAGTAGCAGGATGTATGGTGCAGTGTCTAGGTAGTAGTAGGATGTATGGTGCAGTGTCTAGGTAGTAGTAGGATGTATGGTGCAGTGTCTAGGTAGTAGTGGATGTATGGTGCAGTGTCTAGGTAGTAGTAGGATGTATGGGCAGTGTCTAGGTAGTAGTAGGATGTATGGTGCAGTGTCCAGGTAGTAGTAGGATGTATGGTGCAGTGTCTAGGTAGTAGTAGGATTATGGTGCAGTGTCTAGGTAGTAGTAGGATGTATGGTGCAGTATCTAAGTAGTAGTAGGATGTATGGTGCAGTGTCTAGGTAGTAGTAGGATGTATGGTGCAGTGTCTAGGTAGTAGTAGGATGTATGGTGCAGTGTCTAGGTAGTAGTAGGATGTATGGTGCAGTATCTAGGTAGTAGGATGTATGGTGCAGTATCTAGGTAGTAGTAGGATGTATGGTGCAGTGTCTAGGTGGTAGTAGTAGGATGTATGGTGCAGTGTCTAGGTAGTAGTAGGATGTATGGTGCAGTGTCTAGGTAGTAGTAGGATGTATGGTGCAGTGTCTAGGTAGTAGTAGGATGTATGGTGCAGTGTCTAGGTAGTAGTAGGATGTATGGTGCAGTGTCTAGGTAGTAGTAGGATGTATGGTGCAGTGTCTAGGTAGTAGTAGGATGTATGGTGCAGTATCTAGGTAGTAGGATGTATGGTGCAGTGTCTAGGTAGTAGTAGGATGTATGGTGCAGTGTCCAGGTAGTAGTAGGATGTATGGTGCAGTGTCTAGGTAGTAGTAGGATGTATGGTGCAGTATCTAGGTAGTAGTAGGATGTATGGTGCAGTGTCTAGGTAGTAGGATGTATGGTGCAGTGTCTAGGTAGTAGCAGGATGTATGGTGCAGTGTCTAGGTAGTAGTAGGATGTATGGTGCAGTGTCTAGGTAGTAGTAGGATGTATGGTGCAGTGTCTAGGTAGTAGTAGGATGTATGGTGCAGTGTCTAGGTAGTAGTAGGATGTATGGTGCAGTGTCTAGGTAGTAGTAGGATGTATGGTGCAGTGTCTAGGTAGTAGTAGGATGTATGGTGCAGTGTCTAGGTAGTAGTAGGATGTATGGTGCAGTGTCTAGGTAGTAGTAGGATGTATGGTGCAGTGTCTAGGTAGTAGTAGATGTATGGTGCAGTATCTAGGTAGTAGTAGGATGTATGGTGCAGTATCTAGGTAGTAGTAGGATGTATGGTGCAGTGTCTAGGTAGTAGTAGGATGTATAGTGCAGTATCTAGGTAGTAGTAGGATGTATGGTGCAGTGTCTAGGTAGTAGTAGGATGTATGGTACAGTGTCTAGGTAGTAGTAGGATGTATGGTGCAGTGTCTAGGTAGTAGTAGGATGTATGGTGCAGTGTCTAGGTAGTAGTAGGATGTATGGTGCAGTGTCTAGGTAGTAGTAGGATGTATGGTGCAGTATCTAGGTAGTAGCAGGATGTATGGGGCAGTGTCTAGGTAGTAGTAGGATGTATGGTGCAGTATCTAGGTAGTAGCAGGATGTATGGGGCAGTGTCTAGGTAGTAGTAGGATGTATGGGGCAGTGTCTAGGTAGTAGTAGGATGTATGGTGCAGTGTCTAGGTAGTAGTAGGATGTATGGGGCAGTGTCTAGGTAGTAGCAGGATGTATGGTGCAGTGTCTAGGTAGTAGTAGGATGTATGGTGCAGTGTCTAGGTAGTAGTAGGATGTATGGTGCAGTGTCTAGGTAGTAGTAGGATGTATGGTGCAGTGTCTAGGTAGTAGCAGGATGTATGGGGCAGTGTCTAGGTAGTAGTAGGATGTATGGTGCAGTGTCTAGGTAGTAGCAGGATGTATGGGGCAGTGTCTAGGTAGTAGCAGGATGTATGGGGCAGTGTCTAGGTAGTAGCAGGATGTATGGGCAGTGTCTAGGTAGTAGCAGGATGTATGGGGCAGTGTCTAGGTAGTAGTAGGATGTATGGTGCAGTATCTAGGTAGTAGCAGGATGTATGGGGCAGTGTCCAGGTAGTAGCAGGATGTATGGGGCAGTGTCTAGGTAGTAGCAGGATGTATGGGGCAGTGTCTAGGTAGTAGTAGGATGTATGGGGCAGTGTCTAGGTAGTAGTAGGATGTATTGGGCAGTGTCTAGGTAGTAGCAGGATGTATGGGGCAGTGTCTAGGTAGTAGCAGGATGTATGGGGCAGTATCTAGGTAGTAGCAGGATGTATGGGGCAGTGTCTAGGTAGTAGTAGGATGTATGGGGCAGTGTCTAGGTAGTAGTAGGATGTATGGGGCAGTGTCTAGGTAGTAGTAGGATGTATGGGGCAGTGTCTAGGTAGGAAGAGGATACATCACGGAGTGCCTAGATAGTTATTCATTGATGAGCGTTTTACAAAGTACATTAAAATAGCCAAACAAATCAAATCAGATTTAATCATACACAGAACAGCAACATAACTCATACCACTAGAGGAATGAACTTTTCCCTGCATGAAATTTAGATACATGGCAATGTACGTCCAGTCCTTCCTGTTCACATCCAACAGACTTTATTAACTGGAAGATAGTAAACATGTTTATTTATTGGCTCTCCTTTCTTATACCAGTAGTAAAATAGTGAACAAAACTAATTTTGGTGAAGACAAGAGAGCAGTCTCAGGCTGTACTTGAGAATAAATATATTGTCTTAGTGAGGCAGCATGTGGAGGTGGTGTGTGGGGTGTCAGTGGCGTGACAGCAAATGACGGTGACCTGTGGACAGTGTGTGGACGGTGTGTGGGCCGTCTGTGGCGAGACAGACTGTCAGTCGATCACAACTACGCCCACATCAATACCACCGCCCTCTTCACGCCCATTACTCCCCCTACACCCTCACACCCCGCCCCTACACCCTCACTCTCCCTCACTAACCTTACTCTCCAAACATAAGACGTCCAAAGAGTGGTGGGTGTTAAATATTATATCATGAAGAGGTCATGACCGAGGTGGAGAGCGCCTACTGGGGTGGTCGTCATGTTTGTTATGGTGAGCGAGTTGACTTGCGCCAGAGACAAGACACGCGCGCCAGGCGCCTCCCTTATGTTGAGCTGCGGCTCTTGGACCCGACTCACCATACTTAATTATTACATTACTTAATTGACCTCATGTCTAGATTACATAGCCTTCACGCCAATGTATCTACATTTAGGGCTGTGTATAGGGTTTGCCTCCATTTCCCTCATTCCAGTTTATTGGTCACTATACAGTATTAATACTGTACTGACAATTATATATTTCGTAATCGTTCCGCATGATTCTCAAATGCCATTACACAGGGATCGCTCATTTCCAGGGCCGGGGAATTCGGGGTGTTCTAAATTCACTACTCCCGTCAGTCCCTTATATCTTGCTCATATATTAAACTTAATATCATTCGACATATTTGACTCGTCAAAAATTTTAAAATGCTGAACAATTTAGAGGACATTGCTCAAGACCACTTCTTCAAAGGGTCAGATATAACACAAACTAAGTCAACAGCATCAAGCTCAACAAGCCACTATGTAGGACTCAGAACAGGAGTTACTGTTTTACCCACGGGTTATGCCAGAAACGCTGTGCGTACTAGTCGCTTTACAAGAATGTAATTACTATGCTATGTATCATCACAATCCCAATGTACCTTCTTGTATATATATAAATAAATAAATAAATAAATAAATAAATATATAAATAAATGAACCCATGAAACCGCCTACCTGCTGCAACCCTAAATGCAGATATTACATTTGGACCAACTCACAATCCATTTCCTTTGAACAATTGAAAACTCTGCTGTGTACTAATCTTATTCTCGCCTCTCCAGATGTGAAACAACCCCTCATCCTTAATGTTGATGCCAGCAGCACTGGCATTGGGGGTGTCCTGATGCAGCAGAGAGGGGGAAGTCCTACCAGTCAGCCACTACAGCTACAAGCTGAAGCCTCACCAACAAAACTACAGCACTATAGAAGAGCTACTTACCATCGTCCTATGCTTGCAACGATATGAACCTTACCTTCAAGGGCACCAACCCATCACCATCTATTCCAATCATAATCCTCTTCGTTTTCTACAAGCCCAATTCTCCAACCAAAGTCTACTTCGTTGGGCCTTATACCTACAACACTACAACGTCCAGATCTTCTACATCAAAGGATCAGATAACATAGTTGTGGACGTATCACGTGTTCGTGAAGTGGAACCTTCCGCTTCCACACTCCTTCCAGCATCGACATCTCAGGCATTAGGAAAAGGCTTCGGGGAGGAGCTATCACGTGAATCCCCTGCATATCAGTGGAACTGCCTTTTCCCCTCACCTTCAGTGCCTCTGCACTGGAAGTCCACCTCTATAACAGCCAAGACGAGTTATCAGTCCTACCACCTCTCTGTAACCCCCCAGGGCCTGGCACGACTCAGGCAAGCAGGGCGCCACTGCTAACCGGTAGTTTGCCTTCACAAACAAGCAGTTAGCCGCCTTCATTTAGCAGTAGTGCAGTTGAACACAAAGGCACCGCCAGCCATAAACTAGCAGTTTGCTAGTTGACCAGATGTCCATCTTGCATTGACACTGGACGAGTCATCACCGCCACACTATATAAAGGGCACCGCCTCCCTGGAGAGTATAATATATATCAATCAATATCCACTACGGGCTCACCATAGCCCGTGATACTTGGAACTTCTTGTTCCAGGTAGCGAATCTTAAACAACCACCACCCTGGAGAGCCCTCCTTACGGGTTCACCATAGCCCGTGCTGCTTGAAACTTATTGTTCCAGGTAGCGAATTTTAAACAACAATCTGGAGAGCCAGTCTCTTCCCTTAGTGCTTTTGGAGCACCTTGATCTCTCTCACCCGTCTTCTGCCCTCAGCCTACGCCGTGTCTCTGATGCCATGGTAGCTGTCTTCAATACACCAGTATATCTTCATGCATTGTATTTATTATAATTTTTAGTTTATTTTTGTATTAAAATTAATTTTCATATTATCTTGTCCACCTTTGCATTATACTGTATGATCGCCAAGTATTCTCAGGTGCCATTTTTGTTCATTAATATTTCAGTAAGTTGTTTTAATTATTTATTTGATTTTTCATTCGTTTCCATCTGCGACTTCCACATTGAAAGGGCCGATAGCAGCATTTATTGTATGTGTGAGAGATGGAGAGCCATACCATCTTGGTTCAGTATAGCTGCAATACTACAACCAATCACAAAACAATGCATCTAATTTATTTCATTAGGCTTCTGGCATGCATGTACAAGCAATTTAAACTGATAATGATTGTTCCTAAGGAAGCAGATTGTTTCTGCCCTCTAATTATTCCATACATTGTTTTGTGCTCGCTTGTTGACAGAACTATATAGTGCAAGTTCTACCAGTCTGTGTGAAGGACTACATCTTTTCCTTCATCCACTGTCATGATCACCTTCCCAGGCAGCCATGGCGCATCCAATCCCTCTATTGCTGTTGTGCCTCAATCAACAACTACGAATCACCTGCCTTCTCATTATCTTTAGTTTTGACTTTCTCTATTAGTGTTTTCTTAAGTTTGACTCAGTTCTTTACTATGTTAAAGATACAGGTAAGTAGTGGTTTGGCAATATCATGGTCAAGGTATGCTTTTGAAATAATACAACAGAAAAGATTCAAGAGTACTATAGTGAATACACAAAAACATAACCGAGTAAAGAGAACCTACCTAGCCGAGGCCTGTAGGCCTACAATGTGTTTCTTTTAACACACACCCTCTACTACTCGATCTTTGCCCAAAGAAACACACATACCATACCTGAAGTATGAACATAGAAAAAACCGTCTAAATCACGTTAAATTCATTTATTCATAAAAAATTACATTTCAATGAGTACAAAAATTGAAAAAAAGTAATTTGATAAATTCACAATAGCTTGCAACCAACTTCAGCAACACCTCAAATTATAAAATCCATTAAACTACCAACATTACAGCAACTGCTGCTTTAGCTACTAATTATATAAATACTTGCTAATCAACTACAGAACCTGACTTCATATTATAGTATTGTTCTTCAGTGTATGTATAAAAAAAATGTACCTTCACGCCTGGCTTTGGCAGAAGTCGTGCATTGACATCATGCTTTAATCATTTCATAAGTTCATATTTTATACAAATAGTTTTTACCTACAGGTTTCATTAGTATCTGGTACAAAAAAATGTTAAATATAACAGCAAAAGATTTTAGAGAAATCATTTTAATATTCTACCTGAACAATGAATACAACATTTCGGATGGGGTAAAAAACAGGCAAAGAAATAATTAAAATTTATTACATAAGGTTTGTCAAATTTGCTCTTGTACAAAAATATCTATCAAAATATCTTTGGTTAAGAAATCTTATTCCATATTGCAAAGATAAACTTGAAAGGTGTCATGAAAATCTGTAACTACTGTACAGTCATAATTTAAATAAAACCCTTAGCCATTCATAATGTGTTCATTTGTAAATGACACAAACTTACACAGCCAGAAAAGTAGTGAAAAAAATCACCATTTATAGTGATACGAGCAGTAACTGGTGTCAATGAGCAAAATCTTCTCTCCTAGCAGTTACATGCCCCATCAAAAAACTTATTGGCACACTAAACTTGTTCCATTTTTCTTTCTCCAACTTTGTGTTCCCCAGGCTCTATCTCACCTGTAATTGACTGAAAGTTGTGTGCTGTTAAATTTGGGCATTAGTATACTTTAGAGAACTATAAACCAGACATAACCAGTTAACTAATAATCTAAAACTACACCTATTATCCTTTACTTACAATTCTCATTTTAATATTTAACAGATATTTACTTATAAACAAAGATACTTACTTATAAAAGATAACAAGATATTTACTTACAATTCTCAAAGATCTTGATCAAAGCAAGCTCTTTACTTATTTACAGGAAGGAATGGTACCCAACCACTTAGACAGTTGGGAATTGAATGCCAATCTTCACGAAGTGAGACCACTGCTCTACTGTCTAGTCTAAGTGGTTGGACAACATGCCTTCCCCATTCCTTATCCCTATGCTATAAAACTGTTTTTTTTCCACTAGATTTTCAGGATGATGAACAATTTATATAGACAAGTTATTCATTCGGTCTCAGTCCCAAGGTGTCTTGAAAGCGTGTGGTCATCTGTACATTACACAAAATAGCCCCACTTTCCCATAAAAGTTTATATGATAGTCAATTTATTTGACAAATTATCAACATAACACGTATAGGATTGCTGGATTGTTCCAAGTGCATGCATTGTGAGTGCTAGAATTAATAATGTTAATTGCTATGATTTAAGAGTATTATAAATATTAAAATATTTCTTGAAAATTTAATAACTAACAAAGATCAACGCAGAAAATGGAAAACAAAGGGCCAACATTTTTTTTTTTGCATTTTGAGACTACTGAAAGTACAGTACTGTACAACACATAAATAATCAACATCTTGATCATTAAAGCTGAACATTAATGGTTGGTAAGGAGCTGCCTTAAATCAATGTTAACTTACCTCTACTAAGAGTGCAAGATCTTTTGCTTGATCAACCATCTCCTCTAACAGTGTATTCTCTTTTTTCAATTCTACCACCTCTTGTCGAAGACAGCTATTTTCCTCGTGAAGTTCATGATTTTCAATTAAGGTCTTTTCTAGTGCAACTCGTCTCTTCTCTGCTAATCCTTCCCAGTATTCAGGAGGAGCGGTATCTAAAAAACAAAATTTCATATGCCATTTTCACGCTACCACAAAAACTACCCGTTATCCAATAGAACAGAATAGTATGCTTTTATAATATTACCAACATATGTTTTTGACCAATTAACAAAAATGAGCATATGAATGTGTTAAGACCCCCAAAAAAAAAAAATTAAAATAAACTACTTACCACTAGTTAACATGTTAATAGTCTTGTTAACCTGTGATGAATTTGTGGCCAAATCAGTTACAGACGATGAGGGCTTTAACTTGTCTGGGATTATCGTGGCATTGGGTGCCTGATCTGTCTGAACAGAGACTGTCGAAAAAGTCTTCTTCTTGACAACAGATAAAGGGTCTTCATAAATTTTAGTCTTGCGTTTTGGATTTGCAATATCGTTGTTCTCATCACTGTGGAAATAAGCATATGAATTATTACACAGCAAAGCTGAACAAATAAAAATAAAACTATCTTTCACCCAAAGAGAGAGAGAGAGAGAGAGGAAGAAAAATAGCCCACAGGCCATAAGATGGCTTCATTTTTACATCTACAGTACTAGGAATATATTATAGAAAATATACAACCATAGAAAGACCTGATAATACATTATGTCTAGACTGAACAATGAGCCAAGGTAGGATAACAGGCATTAGCATTTTCAGGGAAAGACAATAAGATTTGTCGGTTTGTTCCAGAACTTGATCTGCACTTGGGAGGACTTCAGATTTTGAATGTAGTGCCAATTGTTTATGACAACCAAACATTTGTGACTTTACTTTTAGCAAATGATAGAAAATAGCTTTCCCCTTGGCAAGTTTTTTTTTTTTGTTGGAAACTGTGCAAATGCAAACACATCTGCCAGCATTATCACACACCAGTCATGATGACTTTACTTATCCATTTTACTTCTCAGTCCACAAGAAAATAAACTGGAGCTCTGAAATGACAAACCTGCGACCAAGGCACTACCAGTCACAAACTCTACCACTGTACCACCCTGACTTGTGTAAGTTATACACCCTGGGATTCTACTGAATCAACAGGACATCAGGAGGGGTCTATTGAAGCTGCTCTATTAAGTCAAGGTGGTACAGTGGCAGAATTTCCTGCTGGTAGTGCCTTAGTCACAGGTTTGTCACCTAAGAGCTCCAGTTGATTTTCTCATTTATATACTAGTACAGTACAGTATATCACATTAGTGTGATTTCTGTGTATTCTTAATCCATGTTAAAATACCTCATTCCCTCTACCTAATATAGTGTAGCTAGTATTGCTCACAAAAATAATCTCAAATATAGTTGAATGAAGCCAAACATTTGTAACTTCAAAAAACAATGTACTATATTTTTTAAATGCACTATACAGTATTTAATATCTAAGAAGAAAATGCTGTAATAATTTAATAACTTCCTACTATTATAATTAATAATACAAGTTTGTATGAATACTTTTTTTATTAATATAAATTGCTACATTTATTTTTGCTTTCAGTCACAGGACAGAAGATTTCTATTCTGTAGAATGATGGGAGTACATTCCTAGAAACATGATAAAATAAGAGAATCGGATATTTACCTTTTCCTCTTCTTGCCCTTAGATGATGTATGGAGTTTCAGACTTCCACTTGAGGAGACCACGAGACGAGACTGATTCTGCTTGTTGCAATCGAGGATCCCAAGACATTTACGATTTTCTTGCGGGGCCTAGAAAATAAGCACAGTAAGACCACAAACTGATTTGAATCTAAGCATATCATAAGAGATTGCCATAAGAGACTTCTTGCTCTCTATGGACTGCACCTTCAATGCCAGAATGAAATGAAGTTTCTCGCGAGCCTGCAAATACTTTGGCCTCATCATCAGCACCAAGAAGACTGTAGTCATGTACCAACCTGCACCTGGAATACCCTATAGTAATACAGTCGGTTTTGTTCTTGATGCACGATCGAGAATTTCAGTTTCGAATCCCGGGCGGGACAGAAATGGTTGGGCACATTTTCTTTCACCTAATGCCTCTGTTTACCTAGCAGGGAGTAGGTACTTAAGAGTTTGTTGTGGGGATTACATGCTGTGGGGTCAGTAATTCGACCCTGGGGAACGGGGGTGGGGGGGGCACCTCGATAAAAGTCTAATGTGTATGAACACACTCGGTTTCCTGTCCCTCGACACAATGAATTATTATTATTATTATTATACGTATTCTATAAATCTGTGGCAAATTGAAAACCTTTGTAAATACACCCGTGAACGACAATCACTTAACTGATAAAATGCAAACTCAGATTTAACACTTCTTATCCAGGAAAACAGTGGTCTCACCTCCTCATCAGTGGCGCACCGAAGCTGACGTGCGTTGAGAGCCATTGTAACAGACTGTAGAGAAAATTACACACCAGAGACCCAGAGAGCCGAGGCAGCCACGACAATGTTGACAATTCAAGCCTGGCGGGAAGCTCCTTTTCACAATACATCTTGGTTCTTTTTATAAACCATTTCTAAATAAGATATACCATAAAATAATATTTGTAATTTTTGTTATTTATTAATTCAAGCTTATATCAATTAACTTGTATTAAATAATATGCTTTATAACAAATATTCTCCTAGCAGGAATATTAAAAATATCAAGTTAAAAAATTACGGTATATATAAAAAATTTAGGATTTTTTTCAGTAAATATTTAATTTCTAGTCTAAAATAACAAGAAATGATGCATGGAAAAAGGAATAAGAGAGCATGCTATGTTGAGAAAATAGAATGAAAACAATCAGTGGCAGATTGTGTCATGTTTCGGTCGTCTCGTCCTCGGCTCCAGGAGTCGTCTTAGTTTACCTTTGTTTACCGTGGTCCAGGCTCCACCAGTCTACGTAGTTTACTGCGGGTCACACTTTACAGGTCGACATTACTTACCGGGGTCCAGGCTTCACTGTTTGCTTTGGTTTACCGCAGTCCAGGCTTCACTGTTTGCCTTGGTTTACTGCGGTCAAGGATTTACTATTTGTCTTGGTTTACTGCGGTCAAGGATTTACTATTTGTCTTGGTTTACTACGGTCCAGGCTTCACTTTTTGCCTTGGTTTATGCGGTCCAGTCTACGGTGGACTTGGCTTACCACAGTAAAGGCTACACTGGTTTCTGTGTTTTACTGTGATCCAAGCTGCATAGGCTGCCATGGTTTAATGTGGTGCAGGCCGCTCTGGTTGCCATAGTTTACAACAGTCCAGGGTGCTCTGGCCGCCTTAGTTTACCATGATCCAGGGTGTTCTGGTCGCCTCATTTTATCACGGTCCTGGGTACTCTGGTTGCCATAGTTAACCAGAAGCCAGGCTGTTCGGGTCACCTTCGTTTACCACAGACACCCAACGTAACACCAATATTCATGGCTTGGAGGCTCGTGTAGAGGGTAAGGACCAATGTCATGCTAAAAGGATACAGGTTGTTTTGTATAGGAGATGGTTCACCTACAGACTCATTGTATTGAAACCTAACCTAATCAACATAACCCAAGCTAACCTAGCATACCATAATCCAATGTAAACTTGTCATATATGCCAGCCTGGTTTAACAAATATGAAACAAACTATATGCAAAACGCTTGTGTACAATTGGACCGTAACCTGGCTGAAAGCGCTACTAGGAATTGAGAACGTTCCTACATTTAATGACTGATATTAAGAGTTGCATTAACTTTATAGATGTTTGAGAGTTGCAGAAATAGTATTAACTTGAGAAGAAATTAAGAAAATGTTTGTTGATAGGAGACTATGTATATATATAAGATTAGTGAAAAATATTTGTTGATAGCAGGCTATCTGTGTGTGTGTAATTATCAAAGTGTAGTTATAAGATGTGAAAACTGTTATAGGATGGGTGTCCCATCTTCCCAGCACTGTTGTTTAACATTTTGAAACTTCTGACAGTTTTAGCCTCCACCACCTTCTCGCCTAACTTGTTCCAACCGTCTACCACTCTGTTTGCGAAAGTGAATTTTCTTATATTTTTTTGGCAGCTTTGTTTAGTTACTTTAAATATATGACCTCTTGTTCTTGAAGTTCCAGGTCTCAGGAATTCTTCCCTATAAATTTTATCTATTCCTGTTACTATTTTGTACGTAGTTATCATATCGCCTATTTTTTCTTCTATATTCTTGTTCGGCTTATTTAATACCTCTAACCTCTCCTTGTAGCTCTTATCCTTCAGTTCTGGGAGCAATTTAATTACATGTCTTTGCACCTTCTCCACTTTGTTGATGTGCTGCTTAAGATATGGACATCATACAACTGCTGCATATTTCAGCTTTGGTCTAACAAAAGTCGTGAACAATTTCTTTAGTATTTCACAATCCATATACTGTAGAGTATTAAAAGCAATTCTGAATTTGGAAAGTGTAGCATAGGCTCCTCGCACGAAGTTCTTTGTGGTCCGCAGGTGATAGTTTTCTATCTAGAACCACCCCTAGATCTATTTCTTTATCAGAATTCTTTAAAGATATCTCACATAATTTTTAGGTTGTGTGGGGTCTATGTTCTCCTATTCCACGTTCCATAACATGGCATTTATTCACATTAAATTCCATTTGCCAAGTGGTGCTCCATACACTTATTTTGTCCAGGTCTGCTTGAAAGTCATGACAATCAGGAATGTACTGAATGTCAAATATAATTTCCTCTTTCCTGGTGAATATCATATTCAGCATGCAGGGAACATCCCCTTCCCTCACCCTCGTAGCTTGTTTAACGTGTTGATACAAGAATGTTTCCACGATGAAGTTTACGAATCTTCATGTTCAAAATTCCTCTATTCTAGCTTCATATGCTTCCCATTCTGTGGATTTCAAGTTGAAGTCGCCGACTATACTACACCACTGAGCGAATACTCGCTCAGTGGTTCTCAAGAAAAAAAAAGACTGTTTTGCAACATCAGCACAAAATGTTATCTTTAAATGCTTTGCAATAGTAATGCATAGTGATCTGTCACTGTTTGGATTAATATGGAATAGTTAATCCAAACTTTTTGTGGCAATGAGAGTTGTGTGATATTGTTGCAACTGTTGCAAACAACAGTTTGCAACAGTTGGTCATAGTGCATCATCCTACCCCATGTGTTTTAGAAAGACTGATTTTTCTTCTAAATATGCCATCATTCATGGCCAAATGATAAATATATAATCTGATTTTACTTGCAGGAAGCTAATAGTAGATTAGGCAAGATGTGGAGTTTTGAGGGCGACTATCGTCGTAAACCACAGCAGAGGTTGGGTGGTGCCAGCAAAACACGGAATATAGAACGTACAGAGCTTCTCAGTCAGCTCAAATCTGACAGAGAGGAACGAGAGGTTAGTATAGTAAATACATTATTCATGTATCATAACATTATTATTATTAATGCACTTCCAGCTTTATGGGGTTGATTGAATGTGTACTTGCCTAAGTATAGTTAGAGGATGAGAGCTATGCTCGTGGTGTCCCATCTTCCCAGTACTCTTCGTCATATAATGCTTTGAAATGGAACTGAAAAACAAAGTTACAAGGAGAGACTAAAAGGCATTAAACATGCCAAAACTAAAAGATATAAGAAAAAGAGGTGATTTGGTCACCACTTATAAAATACTAACAAGAATCGACCAAATTGACAAAGAGGAATTCCTGAATCTATCAACTTCGCAAACAAGAGGACACAGATTCAAACTAAAGAAACAAAGGTGCCATAAAAATTTTTTAGAAAATTTTCTTTTGCAAACAGAGTGGTAGACTTGGAACAAGCCAAGTGAGGTGGTGGCGGAGGCCAAAACCGTCAGTAGTTTCAAAGTGTTATACGACAAAGAGTCCTGAGAAGACAAGACACCACGAGCATAGCTCTTATCCTGTAACTACATTTAAATAATTACAAACTCTGGATGGTGAATACAATTGCTATTTTCAAGTGTAGTTCTCAGCATTCACTTTTGTACCGAAAAATTTCTTGTTTATTTACCATTGGTAAAAGTCTTATGATTTCTGAAATGGCTCAGAGTTAAGTCATTAAGTTCAAGGTCTATCCAGTAAGCTACATCATTGGTAGTGAAATCAACTCGTATATCTTTCTTCATATTATTTACAGCATGAGCAGGTTGTTTCTGCAACATCCACACATTAAACTTATTATTCACCCTTGTAATCATTGTTCATACTGGAGCCATTGTATTGCTTGCCAGAGGACACTTTTCATAATTGTCTAAAGTTAAGACATACAGTATCAAATTTTTCTTTTAAATGTTTGTCTATTTAGAATTTTATGCAAGAACATGCCTGAAACGCTATGCGGTGCTAGTGGCTGTACGAGAATGTGACAACTACTGTATATATTAATAACAAATACAGTACAGTGGTACCTTGAAATACGAGTTTTTCAGAATACAAGCAGTATTTGCTCTGAAAATGGGCCTCGGAAGGCGAGTTTGTTGATACGTGTAAAGGCCGACCTAGTGCGTGGTGGTACGGCGATCGTCGCCCCTCACCCCTCAGTTTACCAGTGCCTCGCGCCCAGTGACTATCCCACGTCAATTCTTCACCCGGATTTTCAGTGTTTTGTTGGATTTTCTGTCATTTGACCATAAAAGTTGTTATTATATATCTCGCCATGGGTCCCAAGAAAGCCCAACCCGTCCTCGCAAATTTGATAAGTCAATATTGACTTATTAAATATGTGCATAGGTGACATACTTAACATAATAGT
The DNA here is from genome assembly GCA_020271785.1 of Procambarus virginalis. Classification (NCBI taxonomy): domain Eukaryota; kingdom Metazoa; phylum Arthropoda; class Malacostraca; order Decapoda; family Cambaridae; genus Procambarus; species Procambarus virginalis. The sequence goes on from WNGS01164437.1 coordinate 23,417,698, forward strand.
TTCCCTTGAAAAGCTTCATAGAAAACACCGACCTTACCTAACCTACTTAGTATGTTAAAATAAGCATCTTATAGCTTCGTAATTACAATTGTTACTTAACCTATTATAGGTATAGGTTAGGTAATAATTGTAATTACGAAGCAATAAGATGCTTATCTTAACATACCAAGAAGGTTAAATAAGGTCGGTGTTTTCTATGAAGCTTTTCAAGGGAAACTATTATGTTAAGTATGTCACCTATGCACGCAACTAATAAGTCAATATTGACTTATTAAATTTGCGAGGACGGGTTGGAAAGCCAGTGGTAAGGTTTAACCTAAGAAAATAGTGCGGCGTTTCGGACGATTGAGTGGCAACACTGAAAAGTGTATACACTTTTCACTGTCCTGACATTAATTTTCGATGTACGTATTTCAATTTTGTACCAATGTGTTCGTAATAAAATGTTCTAGAAGAACATAAGTATAAAGTGTCACACAAGGATGCGTTAGACCGGCACCAAATAAAAAACTATGTCGATTACACTTGTCGTGTCAACAATACAATGATCTTACCTCGATGGTGCAATGCTATGCCGTTCTCCAAAATAGACTATGCGGCTATTAGAGAAAACGGAAATTTCATGTCGGACATTTTCAAACTATCCCAAAGTCGATCGCATAACAAAGAGTTTATAGAAATATTTTTTCTCGTGACTCGTGAGCGAGTTCGCTGTGCGACCTCAACACAAAAAGTGGTAACGCTAAAGTGTTAAGAAAATGTGTGAAGTATGGGAAGAATTGCAAAGTTTTGTTGAAAAAACTCTCCCAGATAAAGCTGTAGCAGGCCGTTGCATTGACCTTTTAAATGACAATGTGATGTCTTACTACAGACAAGTGTTAAAATGTAGGGAAAACAAGTGTTTTTAGACAGATTCTTAGTAAGACAAGCAAGTCTTAGTGGTATACTGTACTGGCAAAACTTGCCAGTGTGTGCACACCAGTGAAGTCCTCACTGCCTGATGTTATAATGGAAGGGGACTCCCCTTCCAAACAGTAACACCTCTTCTCCTCCCTCCTCCTCACCATTTTCCATATGCCAAGAGCAAGGTAAGTAATAACTTGAATATAGTTTTGTAGGTTTATTTAGATGAATTAGGTGTAAAATTTAGTTTGAAGTGGGGTTTTTGGGGTAGTCAAGAACGGATTAATTCATTTCCCATTATTTCTTATGGGGAAATTAGCTTTGGAATACGAGTTTTCGGAATACGAGCTGTCTCCAGGAACGGATTAAACTCTTAAACCGAGGTACCACTGTACTTTGCATCTTGATATACAGTACCTTATCTGTAGGGACAGCAGTTTTCTGTTTTGAGTGACAGTAAGAGTTAAAAATATTTATAATTAAATACAAATTATGAATGGTGAACTGCTCTATTCCTGTAATTACAAAACACACTATATACAGAGTATTCATAAGCACTGCACTCTACAATATTAACAATTGGTCTGTTTCAATTTCAGAGACAGCGAAAGAGAGAAGCTGCTGCTCTTACTATTCAGTCATGGACACGGGGAATGTTGAGTCAGAAACGAACAAAACAAGGTCTTCGACAACGGTGTGATAGTGAACTAGCACTAGCTAAGGTTCAGGGAATATCTGAAGCTTCAACTATAAGATTAATTGCCTTACTTATTAGAATATTTAATCCAAAAGAAGACTGTGAAAGATTGGTAAATATGCATTTTGTATTTTAGCAGATTCCAAACCAAGCATAGTACAATAATTATTACATTTTATAAAGTTTTTTGTTCCCTAACAGTTTTACTGTGGTACTTCATTTTCAGCCTCATATTTTTCTTGGGTTACCTGGTTGATACCTTGTTGATGGGGTTTTGGGAGTTCTTCTACTCCCCAAGCCCGGCCCGAGGCCAGGCTCGACTTGTGAGAGCTTAGTCCACCAGGCTGTTGCTTGGAGCGGCCCGCAGGCCCACATACCCACCACAGCCCGGCTGGTCCGGAACTTCTCTTAGAAAACAGTTCAGTTTTCTCTTGAAGATGTCCACGGTTGTTCCGGCAATATTTCTTATAGTCGCTGGGAGGATGTTGAACAACCGCGGACCTCTGATGTTTATACAGTGCTCTCTGATTGTGCCTATGGCACCTCTGTCCTTCACTGGATCAATCTTGCACTTTCTTCCATATCGTTCACTCCAGTACGTTGTTATTTTACTGTGCAGATTTGGGACCTGGCCCTCCAGTATTTTCCATGTGTATATTATTTGGTATCTCTCTCGTCTCCTTTCTAGAGAGTACATTTGGAGAGCTTTGAGACGATCCCAATAATTTAGGTGCTTTATCTCGTCTATGCGTGCCGTATATGTTCTCTGTATTCCCTCTATTTCAGCAATCTCTCCTGCTCTGAAGGGGGAAGTGAGTACTGAGCTGTACTCGAGACGGGACAACACAAGTGACTTGAAGAGTACAACCATTGTGATGGGATCCCTGGATTTGAAAGTTCTCGTAATCCATCCGATCATTTTTCTGGCTGACGCAATATTTGCTTGGTTATGCTCCCTAAACGTTAGATCGTCTGACATCATTATTCCCAAATCCTTGACATGCTGTTTTTCTACTATGGGAAGATTCGATTGTGTTTTGTACCCTGTATTATGTTTCAGATCCTCATTTTTGCCGTACCTGAGTACCTGAAATTTATCACTGTTAAACATCATGTTATTTTCTGCTGACCAATCGAAAACTTTTTTGACATCTGCTTGTAGTTTCTCAATGTCTTCAGCAGAGGTAATTTTCATGCTGATTTTTGTGTCGTCTGCAAAGGACGACACGAAGCTGTGACATGTATTTTTGTCTATATCAGATATGAGAATAAGGAACAGTAGTGGTGCAAGGACTGTACCTTGAGGTACAGAGCTTTTAACATCGCTTGGACTCGATGAATTGGGTCTGGGTCTGCAGAATATGAGACTAAAACAATTTGTCCTTTCTCCTTCAGTAGCTTTCTCATACTTTTGTACTGGCATATTGAAGTTTAAGATGCACACCAGACATCTGAGAGCCATGCTGGCCTATGTACAGTACCTGAAGCTGTACCTGTATCTGGGCTTCTCTTCAAGATAATACAAGCTTAGGGATTAGAGATCTGCCAAAACTAGGAACATGACCAAACAGTTAGGCAAAAGAAAATACTCTGTCTTGAAAGAAGGAAATAAACTATGAGGAAGACAAGCAGCCAATTATTCCAAACCCTTATGTGGTGGCCCAGGTTACTTGGAGTTGTGGCCTGCCATCTCTCTCTCACACTCGTCTGGTGTAGCTTAGATTGCACATCTGTAGGGTCCTCTTGCTACTTTCTCAGTCAACTAAGTGATGTTAGTTTTCTCTAGAACATAGCTCTATGTGAAGTCTTAGCTTTTTTAGTTTCCATTATGCTTCATGATTGTGTTAACACATTGCATGTTTGATGGCGTTTGTTGGAGGGCACGTATAGTAGTTTCCCATATCTACGTGCTGCTCTAGCAAGCCTTATGGGGGAGAGGCAAACCTCGCACAGGAAGTGGGCTTGTGCGTGGCGATGTTTGTAGATGATGCAAAGTAAATAGTTGTTTAACCCTTTAACTGCGCAACGCGCCTGCAGGCTCGCGTCTGGTTTGCGCAACGCGCCTCTGGGTATTTGTATTTTTCACGTTCCATTGAAAACTCCCGCGGCTACATGGGGTTCACATCAGCTTCCTCAGGGCTCTTGTAAACAGACGCCATCTTTAAAAAAATCGTGGTCCACATTCCCGGGTGTGGGAGCCTCAGTAGTGAGTGAGCAACCAAGGCTGGCGCTTGCAGCATGAGCGCACAGCACTGCTGTTCAGCGTGTGACCACAGTATCGCCTAATAATGTCAAAATATATATATAACTTGTATTATTTAGCCATGATAGTATTATAGAAGAGCCTGAGTGTGATAATGACTGGGGACAATGTTCAAATATCAGTGATTCAATGCTGTTCACGATGTTCTAAGTGCTTGCCACAGCACCACAGCATTATTTCGTACATCTAGGAATCTTCAAATGATTTCTTAGGTTCCTTTTCAAAATAACGTATGGTCAATTATTCATTTACGGAATTAGTGACCAGGATTGTGGTTATAATTAGCGTTGTGCGTAGTATTGTGGAAGAGGAATTTTGGTGAAGAGGGAGGGCGAGAATTGAGGTAGCCTCATTGTGTGTGTGTGTGTGTGTGTGTGCTGCCACTCTTGTTTTGCTCACCATACTAGCTTAGTGGTTCGCTATGGGCAAAACATGTGTACATGGGTATATATAGTGTGTATATGGTAGTAAAGAAGCAACAGGAAATGTTGAGAGGAGCTATTTTGGTGAGGATGTGACGTAATCGTAGCGTGGTCTGCTGTGTGATTTTCATGCAGTGTATGGTGGCCACTGTACTGTTTGGACACAATACCGGCTTACTTGCATAGTTCTGGTAAATAAAACATGTAGATAGGTATATAGAACATGTGTAATAAGAACTATAACAGTATGTGGGAGGAGCAATGTTGGCGAGTAAGATGTTGGAGTGAGGAGACTGGCTGGGTGTGGCTGCTCTCACTCGAGGTGGTCTGAAATGTGTTCATGGCCAAATGCTCCTATTGGCCCATACGAGGCAGCTGCTATTGGCATATACGAGGCAGCTGCTATTGGCCCATATGAGGCAGCTCCTATTGGCCCATATGAGGCAGCTCCTATTGGCCCATACGAGGCAGCTCCTATTGGCGAAGCAGCTGCTACGCGATGTTCTGAATGTGTTGATGGTAAATGTATATGGTGTGTGACAGTGTATAGTGTGTACATATGTTTAAAATACATAAATGAACATGAAACATTGGTGTGAATAACTGTATGATGGGAGGGGGGCAAAGTTGGCGAATACAATGTTGGAGAAGTGAGGGAGGGCTGGCTGGGTGTGGCAGCTCTCACTCGCGGTGTTCTGAGTGTGTTGATGGTGAATGTATATAGTGTGTGACAGTGTATAGTGTGTAAATAGATTGTATATATACATAAATTAGCATGATACATAGTAAATATGCTGCATATGTGTACACAAGTGTCATGCACGTAAACAGTGTCTTCGGACAGTACGGATGTTTTACTGCATAATATAGTACGTGTTCACTATACATAGGATTAGCACGTAAAAAACAAATAAAATGTATTTGGGAACTGTGCGAAAAAATGAACGAAAATATATTCCGGCAACACGCGCGCCCGCCCCGAGCACCCCACCCGCCCCGGGAGCTTACGGCGGGAGCACGGGGAATGATGACGTCACGCCCCAACTTACGGACCCCATAGCACCAAAGTAAGTACAATTTCAACCTTTTTTTACATACCCATACTGAGGGAAGGTTTTTGACACTTTAAAAAGAAAAGAATTTTTTCCAGAGAATTTATTTCCTGCGCACCACGGGGGTGTCATATTTGGAGGCAACGCAGTTAAGGGGTTAAAGGA
>WNGS01164437.1:23423299-23469554 GCA_020271785.1 Procambarus virginalis
ATCCAAAAGAAGACTGTGAAAGATTGGTAAATATGCATTTTGTATTTTAGCAGATTCCAAACCAAGCATAGTACAATAATTATTACATTTTATAAAGTTTTTTGTTCCCTAACAGTTTTTACTGTGGTACTTCATTTTCAGCCTCATATTTTTCTTGGGTTACCTGGTTGATACCTTGTTGATGGGGTTTTGGGAGTTCTTCTACTCCCCAAGCCCGGCCCGAGGCCAGGCTCGACTTGTGAGAGCTTGGTCCACCAGGCTGTTGCTTGGAGCGGCCCGCAGGCCCACATACCCACCACAGCCCGGCTGGTCCGGAACTTCTCTTAGAAAACAGTTCAGTTTTCTCTTGAAGATGTCCACGGTTGTTCCGGCAATATTTCTTATAGTCGCTGGGAGGATGTTGAACAACCGCGGACCTCTGATGTTTATACAGTGCTCTCTGATTGTGCCTATGGCACCTCTGCCCTTCACTGGATCAATCTTGCACTTTCTTCCATATCGTTCACTCCAGTACGTTGTTATTTTACTGTGCAGATTTGGGACCTGGCCCTCCAGTATTTTCCATGTGTATATTATTTGGTATCTCTCTCGTCTCCTTTCTAGAGAGTACATTTGGAGAGCTTTGAGACGATCCCAATAATTTAGGTGCTTTATCTCGTCTATGCGTGCCGTATATGTTCTCTGTATTCCCTCTATTTCAGCAATCTCTCCTGCTCTGAAGGGGGAAGTGAGTACTGAGCAGTACTCGAGACGGGACAACACAAGTGACTTGAAGAGTACAACCATTGTGATGGGATCCCTGGATTTGAAAGTTCTCGTAATCCATCGATCATTTTCTGGCTGACGCAATATTTGCTTGGTTATGCTCCCTAAACGTTAGATCGTCTGACATCATTATTCCCAAATCCTTGACATGCTGTTTTTCTACTATGGGAAGATTCGATTGTGTTTTGTACCCTGTATTATGTTTCAGATCCTCATTTTTGCCGTACCTGAGTACCTGAAATTTATCACTGTTAAACATCATGTTATTTTCTGCTGACCAATCGAAAACTTTGTTGACATCTGCTTGTAGTTTCTCAATGTCTTCAGCAGAGGTAATTTTCATGCTGATTTTTGTGTCATCTGCAAAGGACGACACGAAGCTGTGACATGTATTTTTGTCTATATCAGATATGAGAATAAGGAACAGTAGTGGTGCAAGGACTGTACCTTGAGGTACAGAGCTTTTAACATCGCTTGGACTCGATGAATTGGTCTGGGTCTGCAGAATATGAGACTAAAACAATTTGTCCTTTCTCCTTCAGTAGCTTTCTCATACTTTTGTACTGGCATATTGAAGTTTAAGATGCACACCAGACATCTGAGAGCCATGCTGGCCTATGTACAGTACCTGAAGCTGTACCTGTATCTGGGCTTCTCTTCAAGATAATACAAGCTTAGGGATTAGAGATCTGCCAAAACTAGGAACATGACCAAACAGTTAGGCAAAAGAAAATACTCTGTCTTGAAAGAAGGAAATAAACTATGAGGAAGACAAGCAGCCAATTATTCCAAACCCTTATGTGGTGGCCCAGGTTACTTGGAGTTGTGGCCTGCCATCTCTCTCTCACACTCGTCTGGTGTAGCTTAGATTGCACATCTGTAGGGTCCTCTTGCTACTTTCTCAGTCAACTAAGTGATGTTAGTTTTCTCTAGAACATAGCTCTATGTGAAGTCTTAGCTTTTTTAGTTTCCATTATGCTTCATGATTGTGTTAACACATTGCATGTTTGATGGCGTTTGTTGGAGGGCACGTATAGTAGTTTCCCATATCTACGTGCTGCTCTAGCAAGCCTTATGGGGGAGAGGCAAACCTCGCACAGGAAGTGGGCTTGTGCGTGGCGATGTTTGTAGATGATGCAAAGTAAATAGTTGTTTAAAGTAAATGTCTAGCTATAAATGCATTAAGATTAGGGTTGTTGCCTGTGTCAACAATCAGTTGCCTTGTTTTCCCCTCTTGTTCATTTCTTTCTTTGAAGTAGCAGCTTGTTTTGCTTTGCCTAACCTTTTGGCAGATTTTTTCACTTTTGTGAAATTCTCTGATCCCCAAGTTCCATTCACATCATAAACAGTGTGTGGGGGTCCGGGAGGCATGCCATAATTTTTAATGCTTAGATATACAAGCATGTAACACCAGACAATTACTGAGGGCCTACCAGAAAAGGGCATTTCATTATTTTTTTTGTTAGACTACAATCCAATCCTTAGGCTTTGAAACCAATCACAGGTAATTGAATAATGATGATGGACAGATTGAGGAATAATGTGAGAATATATCAAGTTCAATGTGAATAATTTGAATAGTGAGGAAAAGCTAATTTATTTGTTTTAATATGTATTTACCTAAATTTAATATTTATATTTAAGTATTTATGAAATTGATGTAAAGAATTACACCAAGCCTCTTGCACTCTAAGTGCTTTGTCAAGGTCTGAGTATGTGGTTAGGTATCTTGAGTAAGTGCGATTATAACGACTATAATGTTAGTGTTGAGATGAAAGTCTCATCCTAACCACATACAGTACTCAGACCTCACTATTCAAAACAACACTTAGTGTAAATCTACATAAATTTCACAAAAACATAAGTTTGGGTTTTATCCTATGTTATTATGTCTGTGAGAAGACATTATCATTACTTAAAACATTTGGTAATACAAAAAGCCAGATGATGAAGAAATTAAACTTGGGAACTTGTTGGGTAAAAAATAAAAAATAAAATGTGTTTTTCAGCTTGTGACTTGTCAATTGGTTGTACGAGAACAACGTCAACTTGCAGATGGATATGCGGCTCTTTACCCCGCTGGATGTATCTTGTACCGCGGCTGGCTAATATGGCTCTCCAAGTTGTCGCTCACTCCCAGGATGGTATTAACATTTAATAACCCATGAAACCTTTGTTTTATTGTTTTTGCACTCTTATATACTATATTTCATCGTGTACATTACTAAATATTGAACATGATAAATTTTTGAACGTTTTAATGAATGTCTGATTTACTGCAATTTTGTGTGTTTTTGGGAATAAACCTAGCTTGTGTAATGAAAGCCCCCAGTTAGGGAGAACAAGTCGGGGGGGGGGGGATGTGACAAGACCTTTAAGAATAGACATTAGTGTTGAGTGAGCTTAAAGCTATGGTATCAGAGGAATTGATGTATGTAGATAGAGGATCATGCATAGTGTTAGGAACAGAGGAAAGTGAGTTCAGTATATTATTAGTTGGTTTGATGAAAGCTTAGTACAATGATATCATATGGCGTGATTGGATGATAATGTGCAATTTTTATTAAATGAGTATTTTTAAGGGTAGTGCTGATTTAGTGAGTGGATGAGGTAAAATGATGAGCATGTTGCTATGATTGACAAGTACTGTACTGTTAAGAAAACTGAGTAAAAGTGCTTGGTGAGGCAGGAATGAATGAGTTTAACCCTTTAACTGCGCAACGCGCCTGCAGGCTCGCGTCTGGTTTGCGCAACGCGCCTCCGGGTATTTGTATTTTTCACGTTCCATTCAAATCTCCCGCGGCTACACGGGGTTCACATCAGCTTCCTCAGGGCTCTTGTAAACAGACGCCATCTTTAAAAAAAATCGTGGTCCACATTCCCGGGTGTGGGAGCCTCAGTAGTGTGTGAGCAACCAAGGCTGGCGCTCGCAGCATGAGCGCACAGCACTGCTGTTCAGCGTGTGACCACAGCATCGCCTAATAATGTCAAAATATATATATAACTTGTATCATTTAGCCATGATAGTGTTATAGAAGAGCCTGAGTGTGATAATGACTGGGTACAATGTTCAATTATCAGTGATTCAATGCTGTTCACGATGTTCACAGCCACCACAGCATTATTTCGTCCATCTAGGAATTTTCAAATGATTTCTTAGGTTCCTTTTCAAAATAAACGTGTGGTCAATTATTCATTTACAGGAATTAGTGACCAGGATTGTGATAATAGCAGGATTGTGGTTATAATTAGCGTTGTGCGTAGTATTGTGGAAGGAGGAAAGTTTGGTGAGGGAGGGAGGGCGAGAATTGAGGTAGCCTCATTGTGTGTGTGTGGCTGCCACTCTTGTTTTGCTCACCATAATAGCTTAGTGGTTCGCTATGGGCAACACATATGTACATGGGTATATATAGTGTGTGTATATAGTGTAAGAACAGTAACAGGAGAATGTTGAGAGGAGCTATTTTGGTGAGGGAGGTGACGTAATCGTAGCGTCGTCTGCTGTCTGCTGTGTGATTTTTCATGCAGTGTATGGTGGCCACTGTACTGTTTGGACACAATACCGGCTTACTTGCATAGTTCTGGTAAATAAAACATGTAGATAGGTATATAGAACATGTGTAATAAGAACTATAACAGTATGGTGGGAGGAGCAATGTTGGCGAGTAAGATGTTGGAGTGAGGGAGACTGGCTGGGTGTGGCTGCTCTCACTCGAGGTGTTCTGAGTGTGTTGATGGTGAATGTATATAGTGTGTGACAGTGTGTAGTGTGTAAATAGATTATATGTATACATAAATTAGCATGATACATAGTAAATATGTGCAGCATATGTGTACACAAGTGTCATGCACGTAACACAGTGTCTTCGGACAGTACGGTTGTTTTACTGCCATAATATAGTGTACGTGTTCACTATACATAGGATTAGTACGTAAAAACAAATAAAATGTATTTGGAACTGTGCGAAAAAAATGAACGAAAATATATTCGCGGCAACTCGCGCGCCCCGCCCCGACCGCCCCACCCGCCCCGGGAGCTTACAGCACGGGCGCACGGGAATCATGACGTCACGCCCCAACTTACGGACCCCATAGCAGCCAAAGTAAGTACAATTACGACTTTTTTTTTACATACCCATACTGAGGGAAGGGTTTTTTGACACTTTAAAAAGAAAAAGAATTTTTCCAGAGAATTTATTTCCTGCGCACCACGGGGGTGTCATATTTGGAGGCAACGCAGTTAAAGGGTTAAAAAATTGACAATTGAATGGAGTAGTAGTAGTTTTACACCCAATTAGGTATCTCTGGTAGGAACACCTTGGATATTGTCATGTTTTATTTGTATTTACATTTTATATACTGGCACTATTATGTTAAAAATGAATTTTGTGTGTGTTCAGGAGTATCCCCCGTGCCTCATGCTCCGCCCCTGCGATTGTTGGAGATCATCCTGGCTCCGGCCAGCTGGTCCACAACACTCTCACATCCCGATCAACAACTTTTTCTGTCTACACTCTACCTACACTTAATTAATGGAGGTATGTTTAAGAATTTATTATTAAATTATCTCGACCAACTGCTTGCATGAGAAGTTAGTTGTAGTACAGTTTAATGGGAAGTAGTAGTTGTGGATGAATAGAGGTCTGCAGTTAATGAAGGATATGGAAAGACATTGACTGATAGTTGAAATAGTATACGTTTAATATCTCATTTCTCTGGAGACATCTGTTCATTTAGCCCTTTTGCTGCTGCATTTGTCTTTTGAGTTGATCAAATTTTTTTTCTTGGAAACATTGATTTTTTTCCTGGTGCCTGGAAAACTAGTTTATTTATGCTGTAATGTTCAACCAGACGTCTGGTATTTGTAAAACAGGAGAATGGACCCAGTAGGTGCTGCCCACTGTCACTGACACAAGAAAATGTTGCTCAATACTGTAGTTAAAAGATTGCTGGATTTGTGCCTTTGTCTCTGCATATTTTTTTGTTTTCTCTTGCCTCATATATTTTCATGTTACTTGATGTACAATACTGTACTGTAAGTAAATGTTCTCAACTGCTGAGAATTCATGGATAATAGGAGACAGAGAACTAGAAATTTTGTGTCCAGACAATCGGAGCATATCCAGGAAACATGGGGTAGCTTTTATGATATATATTTGAATTACACACAAATATTTTGTATTTCAAAATACAAAATACAGGTGTGTTGCAATGCAATACTGTATTGTGTTAATAAACCCCAACATTTTTACAACTTGCTTATATCCTGTTGTGCATAAAATATTTTCCATAATGCATGATATATCTTCCATAATACATAATATTTTTTCCATAAATCATAATATATTTCCTGTAATGTATAAATGTTTCCTGTAATATATAAATATTCCCATAATGTATAATATATTCCTGTAATGTATAATATATTTCTTGCAATGTATACTATATTTCATGTAATGTATAACATATTTCACATACTGCATAATATATTTCCCATAATGCATAATATATTTCCTATAAAACCTTTTAACAAAATAGTGTGGTTTGGTTAAGCACTAGATCTTCAAGAATACATCTCTGCATAAGACTAGTCTTCTGTGCTTAATATGGTCTTTTAAAATCTAATTGCTTGCATTTCAGGCTATTATCATCAGATGGTTCACTTGTTAGTAACTCGTGTCCCCGAGGTGTACGAAACTACTGAGGTTCCTCCAACGCCACTTGCTGATTCATTACTCAACCTGCTGATGAAGCCCCTTATATTTGCCTGTGCTGTCAATGACTCAACACTATTGTAAGTACTGTACAAAATTAAATCTCTTGCTGTTATTTTAGGGTATTACATTGTCTTAATGCTCTTGGGTGTATTTGTAAGGAATCGGTAAATAACTGTCACAAAATTCCGTAATCCTTATTCCGTCCTAATAAAACTGTTGTAATTTTGTCCAGTTAGTGATGGCTGAATTAGTGACTGGTCAACATATTTGACAAATTTTTTCCTTATTAACTTGTGCTTAATTAAATGACTATAAAAGTGTACTGCATTACTTTCAATAAAGCCATAGTGTATGGGTTTTATACAGTCTTTATTCTTGTTTTTAACATTTCCCAATTTGAGACAAAATATAATTTCTCGGAGTTTATTCTATATGCGATTTCATATTACTAATTTAATCTACTGCATTTCCTCCATATTTTAGCTCAAAATTACATCGTGACTATCTCATTTCAAGTTTCATTGGATTGGTAAGCACTTGTGAAAAGGGGGGAAAAGTATTATACTGTTATAAGAAAGGAGTATTTAAGATAATGGGTTACGTCCAGCCTATCAAACTGTAAGCCTCACTTGATGAATGGATGGAAATGAGAAAAGTTGCTTGTCAATAATTATCTTTTGCTCACATTTTGTGTGCTTCACTTCGTTATCATTGTAGTTTGTGTAAAACTGCTACAGTAATATGTTTTCTCCACAAGTGTCCAAGTGAGGCTAAGGGTCTCCTTGGGCTTTTATCAAGGGTTGACAGGGATAAATTAATATTTAAGTTGAAGTACTGTATAAGCTCGTTTATCCAGATTCCACCTAACCGGATATTTGGGTTATCCGGACATTAATCAGATAACTGGAGGTTTGGCCGGATAGTGCAGACTGGCACAGAGTCTAAGTCAAATCTGGATAATTTGGTGGCAAAACTTTGCCATATCGGGCAGAAATCTGGATAACTGGAGGTTTAGTTACATAAATTTGCAAGAACTACACATTTCAAGATCTACAGTTTCAAACAAGAAAACTACAATAAAGAAAGCTGAAGTTTCTCTCTTAAATTATAGTTTTATTATATGTGTGTGTGTGTGTGGAAATTCAAATTATTTTGGTTGTGGTATAAAAAATTGCAAATATTGTCATTTTTGGACTTCCTCGGTAAGAATTCTGCTTATCCAGTGAAGGGTCCTTCCCATATAGTCTGGATAAGTGAGCTTAGACAGTACAGTACTTTGTTTTTATAATAATTTATTTTATAATATTTTTGTTATTGTTGCAGGTCTTCTGTGATACAAGAGCTGTGCCAAGATGTGTTTGGTGGGGCGACCCACAGTCAGATCTGCAACTTTGTCATTCCGTGTCTAGCATCGAGTGTTAACTATAAGTTACCCATGGACAGGATAGTTGCAGTCTTGGGAAGTCGGTCGTTAAAGTTCCTCGACTCTTGTCCCGCGCCGCCTTTACTCTACTCTCTCCTCATGCTCGTGCACTCCAGTGCTGTATGTTACCTTCATTGACAATTTTTGTTAATTGTTTATGATCAGCTGGCTATAAATTAAGAATTTGTAAATAATTGTATTAATACTATATTACTCTTGTAATTTATGCATTTTTTACCAATTTTTATTTGTTCAAATTTGTTGTGGGTAAATAAATTATAGTGGGGATTTCAGAGGCAAATTTTGTTGTTTAAATTTTATGTTGTGCAAATACAATTTGTAATGCTAATCACATTGTGTTGGATGGTTGTTTTTTGGATTAAAAAAATTCTCATTAGTGAATTGTCTAGATAAACTCTGGGTAATTTGTGTCTATTAAGAAAAATGTGAACCTTCAATAATGATCATTGATTTTGGGTTGATTTCTGGTTTCGAAGCTCTCCTCACCTTGCAGAGATAGCCAGTTTCTTGTCCTGGCCATGGTAGGTCATCCTGGTGCAATCCTCACGATCAACCAGAATAGTGCACTTCATTACATTTTTTTTTCAGTATCAGTATGCTTTATTTAGACTTCATTGATTATCCAGATCAGAAATCTAGATAGAGGTTTCTGGTAGTAAATACAGTCTGCTCAAAAAGGGTTCCATTTTGTCATGAACTGTTGTATTTAGGCAAAATAATTTTCTGGTAATCTTGAGGTTATCTTGAGATGATTTCGGGGCTTTTTAGTGTCCCCGCGGCCCGGTCCTCGACCAGGCCTCCACCCCCAGGAAGCAGCCCGTGACAGCTGACTAACACCCAGGTACCTATTTTACTGCTAGGTAACAGGGGCATAGGGTGAAAGAAACTCTGCCCATTGTTTCTCGCCGGCGCCTGGGATCGAACCCAGGACCACAGGATCACAAGTCCAGCGTGCTGTCCGCTCGGCTGACGGCTATATCCTTATGAATTAATATACTGTACTGCTAAGGAGTTTTATAGCTCCTCATTGATAAAAAATATAATTATTTTTCTTATTTAATTTCAGAATTTCATGATGCAAATACCTTGTGCAACTACCTACAAGCAATTAGTGAACTTTTAGGTGGCGCTACCTCTTACCTAGTTAGTGATGTAAGTGAAGTTGATTCTGATGATGAAGACGAAGACATGATGGATTCGTCAAAACCAGCTGATCCTGTTTTATGTAAGGTATGATGACGCCTATATTAATGGGAATGTGCTGTAAAATGAGTTGTGCGCACACTTTTCATCAACGTAAAAAGTTGCAGGATAGGAAATGGCAACCTTGAGGTTACCTCGGGTTGGTTCCGGGGGTCAAGGTCCCCATGGCCCTGTCTGGTCTACCAGGCTGTTGGATGCAGCTGCTCATAGCCTAATGTATGAATCACAGCCTGGTTGATCAGGTATCCTTTGGAGGTATATACATTTTACTGTTTGTTGAAAGATGTGGTAATTAACATATTTTGCAAAGAATGTTAGCAATGTTTATTGGAGGTTTTGATATGGATAACTTAGCTTTTTACATTTAGAGTATGGACATGCAAGGGACTTACATTACAAACATTTTACAGAGATAAAGTAACAATAACTTGATTGAAATGGATAAGACACATAACATAATGGAAAGGAATAGGTCACAGTAGTGGACTGAAAGGATTAGGTCACAGTAGCAGGACTTAGGAATAGGTCACAGTAGTGGGACTGAAAGGATTAGGTCACAGTAGCAGGACTTAGAGGAATAGGTCACAGTAGTGGGACTTAAAGGAATAGGTTGAGAAATAAAGTTAAGTTCATAAGTGGCCTCCTATTAGAGTCAAACTCAATATTTGGGGCATTCACGGAAACTCATACAAAAGATTACATGGATGGTGAAATCTGGATTCCAAATTATAATTTATATAGATGTGATAGAAAAACTAGGTCAAATGGAGGAGTAGGTCTGTATATTAAAGAGGACCTGATATGCACAGAACTACTAAACTCAACTAATGAGGTGGTAGAGGTACTTGGAATTAAGGTAGAGAAACTAAACCTAATTATTATTCTAATATATAAACCGCCAGATACAACGGTTGAGGAATTCACAGAGCAGATGCACAAAATAGAGAACATACTTGATAACCTAGCAAACCCAGCTCCAGATATTATCTTCCTTGGAGATTTCAATTTACCGAGTCTAAGATGGAGAATGGCAAACACAAATATCATAGCAGGGAATGACCCGGGAAATAACCAACCACAGGTCAGAGAACTTTTGAGACTCTGTGACAAATTCTCGCTCAATCAACAGATTACAGAACCAACTAGGAACGAAAACACACTGGACTTGTTATTCACAAACAATGATGAACTAATCAGAGACATCACAATCTCAGATACTTCATACTCAGACCATAAGCTCATTGAAGTGCAAACTAGCATAAATAACGGTAGTAGGTCTAAGAGACGCAACAAGCGAGAAGGAATATTCAATCAATTCAATTTCAACAATAAGAGGATTGACTGGGAAAAAATAAATGTAGACCTTGCAACCATTCAATGGGAGACGGTCTTAAGCGACAAAACTCCCACACAGGGAATAGCTCAACTGACAGCTGAAGCTTACAAGGTCTGCTTGAATCGCGTGCCTGTGAGGAGGGGCAGAAAGAGGACCATTCTGGAAAGAGAACGCAGACGACTGCATAGGAGAAGGAAAAAATAACGGAAATGCTTCGGCAGACACAACTATCACAAGCAAGGAAAATAAGCCTAAGCAGGGAGATCGAAGAAATAGAACAAACGTTGAAGCGATCATATGAGTCTGAGGAAATGGAATTGGAACAGAAAGCTATACAAGAGATAAGGAAAAATCCAAAATATTTTTTCACATACTCAAAATCAAAACCTCGACCAGTATTGGACCATTAATTACAAATGAAGGTACGTACACAGAGGACAACAAAGAGATTAGTGAAATTCTAAGAAGCCAGTATGAGGCTATGTTTAGCACACCAATAAACAACATGAAAGTTGATGACCCAGACAGCTTCTTTATGACTGACATTCAAGCTGCAGATAATATAATGGATATTACCACAAACTCGGAAGACTTTGAAAGAGAAATTGACAATATGCCTATGCACTCAGCTCCTGGGCCTGACTAATGGAATTCAATATTCATAAAGAAATGTAAAGTACCAGTAGCGAGAGCGCTCAGCGTAATATAGAGAAAGAGCCTGGATACAGGGGAGATACCAGCAGCGCTTAAATCTGCAGATATAGCTCTGTTGCACAAGGGGGGGAGTAAAGCCTTGGCAAAAAATTATAGGCCAGTTGCACTAACTTCACACATAATAAAAGTGTTTGAAAGAGTGATTAGGAATCAAATTTCTAGTTTTATGGAAAACAATGAATTGCACAATCCAGGACAACATGGATTTAGAGCGGCAAGATCCTGTCTGTCACAGTTACTCAACCACTATGACAAAATCACAGAAGCCCTAGAAGAAAAGCAAAATGCAGATGTGGTATACACAGACTTTGCAAAGGTGTTCGACAAATGTGACCATGGGGTGATAGCTCACAAAATGAGGTCAATGGGAATAACTGGAAAAGTAGGACGCTGGATACTCAAATTCCTGTCGAACAGAACACAAAGAGTAACAGTCAATCAGATAAAATCGAGTCCAAGCGATGTTAAAAGCTCTGTACCTCAAGGTACAGTCCTTACACTGCTACTGTTCCTTATTCTCATATCTGATATAGACAAAAATACATGTCACAGCGTTGTGTCGTCCTTTGCAGATGACACAAAAATCAGCATGAAAATTACCTCTGCTGAAGACATTGAAAAACTACAAGCAAAGGTCACAGTAGGACTGAAAGAATTAGTTCACAGTAGGGGGACTGAAAGGATTAGGTCACAGTAGGGGGACTGAAAGGATTAGGTCACAGTAGGGGGACTGAAAGGATTAGGTCACAGTAGGGGGACTGAAAGGATTATCACAGTAGGGGGACTGAAAGGATTATCACAGTAGGGGACTGAAAGGATTAGGTCACAGTAGTGGGACTGAAAGGATTAGGTCACAGTAGGGGACTGAAAGGATTAGGTCACAGTAGGGGGACAAAGGATTAGGTCACAGTAGGGGGACTGAAAGGATTAGGTCACAGTAGTGGGACTGAAAGGATTAGGTCACAGTAGTGGGGCTGAAAGGATTAGGTCACAGTAGGGGGACTGAAAGGATTAGGTCATAGTAGTGAGACTGAAAGGAATAGGTCACAGTAGTGGGACTGAAAGGAATTGGTCACAGTAGTGGGACTTAAAGGAACAGGTCACAGTAGGGTGACAAAGTAATAGGTCACAGTAGGTGACCTATAAACTAGAAACCAGAGTTAATCAAAAGTATGCTTTGAAAGAATCTTCTACATAAGGCTGCATCCTTAAATGAGAGAAAAAGGGAAAGGACAACACTTGACCGACTGACCAAGAAAGCTCCTGAGGAGCATGAGCTGGCTAAAGGTGAAAGAATGACTGAAACAAATTAAAAGCAGAAGGATGAAAGAACATCCACACTAAAGCCAACAAGAAAGACTGCCATCACTAAGCAATACAAGGTGACAATATTAGACACCAAATGGTATTCAGAGAAAAGTGATGGCAAAAAATAGGAACCTTTTTATGTTGAACAATATGAACAATATGGTGAGTTTTATGAGCAATAGGAACAGTATCTCACCATAGGAACAGATACTGAAGACAATTGACCAAGTGAGATAGTCATAAAACCTGCCGATCTGCCATGTAACTTTTACGATGTGACCGGTGGGAGGGGGGGGGAACACATACAAATTGAAAAAACAGTAAAGGTAGTTTGATATTTCAGGTAATTTGACATAATCAAATTTTAATTTTATTTAGGGATTAGTAATTTTACTAATCTTTAAATTGTAACAATGAACCCCACATAGGCTTGTAAGAGGTGTTAATGATGGCTGACATCCTCATGTGTGGGTGTGCCAGCACAAGTCCAACACAAACATCTCATACATCTGCTAACATTTTGACAAGCTTCTCTGCAGAAAATGATAACTGAGTTTAAGAGGAATTTCGGTTTTGACTCCTTTCTTCACTAGAAAAACACTAGAAATACAACACTTATACACTAGAAAATGACACAAAACTGCTAGTCAATGGAAGTTGTGCTTTCATATTTTTGATTGTTTGCAGTTAATCTTTGTGACCTGTTTGTTGTGCAGTGCTCTGATATTATGCTAAAGATTAAACCTTGCAATATGAAAGCTATTTTTTTCTGATGATCATATACTGTGTATCATAAAAGACACACAAGAGGAGCCACGATAAAATAATTTCCTATATGCTTATATTTTTGGGGGAATATTATAGACTGGAACAGTAATGTGTGTGTCAATTTTTTCCTGATAATTTACTTTAGTAATTTTTTGCTAGAAATAATAATACTATTTGTTTTACATTTGGTAACTATTCTGTATGATTATCGTGGAGAATTAGGGATTTTAAGATTACAAATTGTTTGTTATTCTGTTTATTAGTGTTTTCCATATTTTATTTTACAAGATGGTATTTTATATTTTTGCTTTCACTAGCTAGCAGAAGAGTGTGTGTCTGTGGTGAACAGCACGGAGCACGTCGGATGGTTACTAAGTCACGTGGAGCGTCAGGTTTCTCCCGAAGTGTTGCTTCATTTCTCCCGCCTAACTCACCACCTCTTAACAGCTCCATCTCTTCAGCTGCATCAGTGCAGGTATTAATTACATTGTAAATTCTATAAAATAATTGCATCTATGTAGAGTATCTTGGTATGTAGCTTAATTATTTTAAAATATTTTTGCGAAGGTCTGCTGTTCTTTTACCTGTTTTTCAGCAGAATGATTGGTATGGAATTTTCCTAAAACATTTACAATGTTGACTGTCCTGACTGAAGTGTTTTTTATATAGTTGGTATGTACAGCAATTTAATAATTTTTGTTGGGAAGAGGACACCTGTGAAAATGTACACTACAGTATTTGTTTGTATCTAGGAACCTTTTCCCCTTCCCACAAAGGTTGGACTTCTGACCTTCCCTGGGATGCAACTCCACAACAATTGCCTAACTCCTAATATTTCTTCAGCAGCTTTGTTTCGTTAGTTTAAATCTATGATCTCTTGTTCTTTAAGTTCTAGGCCTTGGGCATTCTTCTCTGTCAGTTTTGTTGATTCCTGTTATCACGGACAGATGATTTGTCCTTGATAACACGTTTTGTACGTAGTGATCATATCTGCTCTTTTTTTGGTTTTTCTAATTGTTTTAACATGTGTAATTACTTAAGTGTAACTACCTAAGTGTAGTTAAAGGATGAGCGCTACGCTCGTGGTGTTCCGTCTTCCCAGTGCTCTGTCGTATAACTCTTTGAAACTACTGATGATTTTGGCCTCCTCCACCTTCTCACTTAACTTGTTCCAACCGTCTACCACTGTTTGCAAAAGAAAACTTTCTACTATTTTTTTGGCACCTTTGTTTCCTTAGCTCAAATCTGTGTCCTCTTGTTCGTGAAGGTGCTGGTTTCAGGAATTCTTATTTATCAATTTGTGCGATTCCTGTTAGTATTTTGTAAATGGCGATCATATCACCACTTTTCTTTAATCTTCTAGTTTTGGCTTGTTTAATGTCTATAATCTTTCCCCGTGGCTCTTGTTTTTCAGTTCTGGAAACCATTTTCTTAGAGGTCGCTGTACCTTTTCCAGTTTATTTATGTGCTTGAGATTTGGGCACCATACAACTGCTACATATTCCAGGTTTGGACTCTCAAAAGTCATGAACAGTTTCGTTAGTATTTCACCTGCCATATAATTAAAAACAAGTGTGAAGTTAGAAAGTGATGCATACACTCTTCTCACAATGTTCTTTAGTGTGTTCCTCTGGCGACTACTTACTATTCACATTTAAATTAAAACTAACAATTAAAAATTTAATTGTCAGTTTGGCTTTTCAAATACAGGTGCACTATGGGGTCTATGATGCACAGTATTTCCATTTTCCACTTTCGCTGTAAAATATTACACGATTTTGTCAGGTTGATTTTGGCTGATTTTTATTTTTACATCTTAAGATCAATATTCTAAATGTGTTATTTTAATTTCAGATCACTTTCTTGATGTTCTCTTTAGACAATGTATAAATGATGATTTAGGAAATAAAATAATATTAAACTGAAATTGCAGATTACTGTACAGTGTTGTTGCCCGCCGTCAGCTGTTGCGGTCTATGTGGATGGTGTTATCTAGTCTACAACAGGGAGCTCCGTTACCAGGGAGCATAAATTTGATGACTTCAAGTTTTGGTAAGTTAATTCACTTTGTCAGGGAGGAGAGTGAGTGAGTGGGTGTGAATAATTATCAAAGTGTAGTTACAGGATGAGAAATATGCTCATGGTGTCCAGTCTTCCAAGTACTCTGTCATATAACGCTTTGAAACTACTGACGATTTTGGCTTCCATCACCACCTCACTTCACTTGTTCTAACCGTCTACTACTGTTTGCAAAAGAAAACTTTCTAGTATTTTTTGGGCACCTTTGTTTCCTTAGCTTGAATCTGTGTCGTCTTCTCTTGACGTTACTGGTTTTTGGAATTCCTCTTTGTCAATTTGGTTGATTCCTGTTATTATTTTGTAAGTGATGATCATATGAACACACTCTTTATTTTTTTTCTTCTGTCTTCTAGCTTTGGCACATTTAACACTATTAGCTCCTCCCTTGTAACTCTTGTTTTTCAGTTCCGGAGCCATTTTGTAGCATGCCTTTGCACCTTTTCCAGTTTATTGATGCGCTTCTTGAGATATGTGTTTTTAATGTAAATATTATCCAAATAATTAATTAGAATATATTTGAGTGATTAATTCTTTTACGTATTGTTTCAGGTGTGCGAGGAGCGCCATTATTGCAAGTGTTAGCTCGGGGCTCTCCCCTGGCTCCATATGAACGAGATACCCTAGTTCCTCTCCTAGCTACGTTTTGTGCTACGCTTACAGCTGTTCTCTCCACACTCCATGACTCTGAATTTTTAGGAGATCAAGGTGCATTTATTGGAAATATTGACTTGTTAGGCGACCAAGGTACATTTCTTGGAAATGTTGAATTCTTAGGAGATCGAGGTACATTTCTTGAAAATGTTGAATTCTTAGGAGATTAAGGTATGCTATTTTAAATGTGAATTAGGTTTGTTTATGTTGAAGCATACTTGGAGACTGAATTGCTTGCCAGGTGACTTGCATAATTAGCATTAGATATGCGAAACTATAAAATATCATTGTCATATTGATAAATTATTACTGCAATCTTTTTTCCCCTCCTGTTGCTGCTATATTTTTTTTAATTTCCGGTAGCTTGAGAATTCCTCGATGGATTTGTTTTAAATGTTAATTCATTCACTCAATTCATATTTTTTATTTGGGTAATGTATCTCATTAATGGTGACTTTTAAAGCTACCATCTGGTGGTGGGGAAGTGTAATTAAACAGCGTCGATAATTGGCTAACAAGTGTGTATCTAGTAGAGTGTTACCAATGTTTCTTCGTGCAGTTGCTCGTTTTGGGGTGCACTGCTTTTTTGGTGTATTTTCTCTCTTGGCTTGTGTTGATCTAGTATTCCCAGACTCTGTCTCTATTGAGTGGTCCAGATTTTGGTTTTTGTCTGCAGTAGGCTTTTATGACTCAAAAGTGCCTCGTAAGGCATGTTAGACATGGAGCTAAGTAAGTAGCTAGCTCAGGGGACCATGGTACGTGTAAAGCTACAAAGGTAGCAGCTTCCAGGGAGCCACCAGTTGTTGTTGTTTCATTACATTACATGCTGGATTTTTTACATTTCTCTTATTGCTGATATTTTAATATATAAAGGGTACAATAATACCAAACTCATTACTCTTCATCCCTTGACTAACAACAAAACACAATTTCTCCAAGATGAGACAGGAGGGCATCGAAACTCAAAATCCTCTCAAAACCAGTTACCATTTTCTGTGGAGGAGCTTGTGAAAATGTCAGCAAGTCTACGGGATGTTTGCGTTGGGCTTGTTGAGCTGGCACACCCAGACATGAGGATGTCGGCCATCACGGACACCTCCTACAAGACCATGTGGGCTCATTGTTTCAAGGTAGGAATTTTTAATGTATTCATGCAATTAGTGAAAAATAATTGTCCAAATATCAAACAACTGTATGTACTATCTTAATCTTCCTAAACTGATTTTTTACATTTTCCCATCCTATGTGTGAGCTTTAATTTTGAGGGAATTATGTATTTAGATTTCATCAACAGGAAAATTAGTATTAAAGTACAGTGATACATAAAAATACAGTATTGTACTGATACAAATTGCACTCTCCGAGGAACTTTAAGATTTAAATCCTATATTTTCCCATTTCTCACTTTCATGAGGTTAGAAGGCATCTGCCTGCAGAAAAAAAGAGGGATGTGTGTTATCCCTTTAAATGGAAAAGGTGGATAAATATATTTAAAAATTATATTTATCCATGCACACTGCGTAACATCGCTTAGAATTAGCACAGTACTATAGAAATCGGTTTATGCATTTTCAATAAGTGTGACATTGTACAGTTATTGTAACAAGCTTTTCAGAACCCAGAAGCTTTCTTTATCCAATTTTTAACACTCATCTTTCAAGTATTTTGTTTTGATCTGTTTTATCTCACACACTGCATTTCTTGAGTGTCTTGGCTTGCTCCCACATCTACTGGGAGCAAGCTCACCGGTTTCTTTAATAGTTCCCATTTCTGATATTTTAACATTTTTGTTAACCATAGTGTTAATTATTTTATTCTAGTGCTGTACATCTCTCCTAGGTGTGTGTTGGAGTGGTGCGCCAGATACATCTTCGTGACACGCGACGTATGTTCTGTCCTGAAGGTCACTGGTTAAGTTCTCGCGTATCATTACCAATGGGTAACTGCCAAACTGTAGCATTTGTTCCGCGCACTAGTCGCAGACAGAGGCGGTTGTTCATGCCTCAGAGATGGCTTACCAGAGATGAATTAGGTAAGCATTGACAGGAACAAGAATTATAATACCTGTACTGTAAAATTACTGTGTTTTTCAGAGACTGTTGCCAGGGTTTCTGGATACATGTCCAGAGTTTCATTTTGTGCCATATATAGTAGCCATTCCAGTGTCACACCTGGAGCATACCTAGAGAGATTTTCAGGAGTTCTACTCCCCAAGCCAGCCTGGAAGACAGGCTTGTTTTACAGAAAAAAATTCATCTTTGGACTCATGCCTTAACTTTTTCTGAAACCCTAATACTTTAACTATTTGTTATTCCACCAAAAACATTGGTAACTTTAAGTACAGTATCTGGGAATGACAATGTCACCCTACTCTGACTTTGGCATGAAGTATCCAGAGGTCAATAGGATCTTGCTATCAGGATGCTTGGAAAATCTTCAAATTTCATAAATATTTATAAATTACAGTACTGTACTGTATTTCTAAGGTGTGGATATAATTACGTAATATGAAAATTCTTATAGTAAATTTTTCATGTTGCCCTGCATTGGATGTAAGAAAAATAACAATATTTTTTGTTAGTCAACCAAGATAGTGGGTCAGCAAGTGCTCAGTTCAGTGCAGTTCTTACAAAGCTGTTTCTCTTGTTCATCAGAAACGGAGGGTCCGCCCCTGTCCATCACAGAGCAGCGTCGAGCTACTATTTTACAGGAACTTCCATTTGTTATTCCCTTTGAGTCCCGCACCCAAGTCTTCAGCACCTTAGTTGCCAGTAACAGAAGCATGAGTCAGATGCGTGCAGATTTCAATGAAGGACCAATGATAAGTGTATCCATAAGAAGAACTCATATTTATGAAGATGCCTTTGATAAACTATCCCCTAGCAATGGTACGTTATATTGCAATTGGAGTAAATATATATATAGTTGAGAAATTCTGCTACAGAAATATGACTGTTTAATTGTTTAAAATATCTAAATGTTTATTAATGTGTTTTTTTTTTTAGAACCCAATCTCCGATTGCGCATGAGAGTTCGTCTCATGAATGCTGTAGGTTTAGACGAAGTTGGTATAGATGGAGGCGGAATTTTCCGAGAGTTTTTGTCTGAATTGTTGAAGACGGCTTTCGACCCAACTCGAGGATTCTTTCTTCTAACCAGAGAGAATACTCTTTACCCAAACCCTGGGGCACATCATATAGCAGAAGATTACCAGACACACTATTATTTCATCGGAAGAATGTTGGGGAAGGTGAGTTATTGTAAAATACAGTACAGTACTTGGATGTGATACATTTTAGTTTCCTGGGTTTTCAAGCCTTAGTAGCATTCCTCAGTTTGTCACCAGTACATATAGAACACCATGACAATGCTAGGCTACTGGTGACATCCCAGCACACTGAGGACAAGTGCCTCCATGTGGCCCCTCTGTGGCCAGAAAATTGTGGATATCAAAGATCAAACCACCACTGAAATGAAGTATCCAAATCATGGGAAAATCACACTCAACTGTCTTCAAAAAAAAAAAAAAAATCTGGATGCTGCTAATTGGCAAACAATTGCCTGTTATTATGTGTGACTATATATTGTGCTTCTGCTAAAACCAGCATTATTATTTTAAGTTACAGTATTTGCTGGCATATAAGACTTGCTATTTTTATTTTTAAATATATACAAAAATTTCCCTGCATCTAATGCGTTTGTATTACGGATGTGAGACCGAGCGCCGTAGACTGGGGAGTTGGATAAGCATACTGGGTAAGCTTGCTAGGCACAAAAATCGCTGCTAATAGTAAAATATTGAAAACAAGTGGAGTTAACAGTCTGTTATCACAAAGTTACGAAAAAGTGCTTACGATACGTCGGCAGTTATGAGGGAAGCTCGCATCATCCCACCACCTTACCCAGCATACATAACCCATGCCTGATAATTGTCATACATTATTTAATGACTGTGTTACTTTTAAAAAACATTATCTAAATGAAAAATGCTCCTAGAAATTTTAAAGGAATGTTCAACTTTCATCTGCCTGTCACCCATTTGCAATGAGTGAATGACAACAAAACCAGTGCGGTGTCGTGATGCACTGCCCTAGTACTCGCCTAGTTGTATTTGCGGGGGTTGAGCTCTGGCTCTTTGGTCCCGCCTCTCAACCGTCAATCAACAGGTGTACAGATTCCTGAGCCTATTGGGCTCTATCATATCTACACTTGAAACTGGCCTGTTGTGGTAATACAAAATGTGACATCCAGAAATACAAGATTCACATCCTGTATAGCAATTCTCTTTCCCAAAATATAAACAACTATACAGCTGATCTTAGAAGAGGTAAAAGTTGGGGTGCAAAAACCACTTTAACCTCCGTGCTGTACGGCTTTTAGTGTGACATTTTAGTGGTGCGCGGAAATTGAAGTGTTCCCAAAAATTTACTTTTTCTTTGTAAATTGTTAAAATCCTTTCCCTGGACATGTACATGTAAAAAAAACTTAAAACAAAAAAAAACTACTGTACTTTGGCTGTGGCAAAGTGGAAAAGATGCATTGTGAAGTCACCAATGTGTGTTTGCCCATGCAGGAAGCTCCCAAAGGCAGTTGCGCGGACGATTCAAGACTTTCAAGGTGCCACAAATATATTTTCATTAATTTTTCAATCTATTTTCAATGCTTTCTAATTACTTTTTTTATTGTATCTGATGCATATTTGTGTTGTTTACAATATGTAAACAGTAGAAGGTTCATAATGTTCGAAGGAACTGTGGTACATGTGTGTCACTAATTTGTCCACAAAAAATGTTTGTTGCAATACCTGTATTACTTGTTCATCATCAGAGAGCGATCTTTGAAAATCCCGTTTGACGTGGGATTGGGAGTCGGAGATGTGTACGCAGGCCATGGTTGCTCACTCATAACTGAGCCAACCCACAGCCCTGGGGCATGTTGGGAATTTTTTTCAAGATGGCTGCCGCTCACTGGAGGTCTCGGGTGTCCATCTCATACCCAGCTTACCACACTCGCGTTTTGAGTCTTACGATTGCCTAACATCACTTACGAGTCGGGTGGCACACCACTCATAGCTCGTGTCAGGTCAGGTGGTGCAGTGCAATGGTTAAAATATTTTTCAATTAATGTATGATGAAACATACTAAAATAGTTTGTTCCCCCCCACCCCCCCACCCCCACACACACACACAAAATATCCTTGTAAAACAGGGGTGCGTCGTTTATGTTGGCAAATACGGTAAGTTGACTGGTCATTGTTGGATATTGTGTTCTACATAGGCATCCCATGGTTTCAGAACATTTCATGTTGCATTTATCATTTAATTTGTGTGCACCATGCCTTGCTTCTACTTTGGCTTTGTTCACAAGAAAGTAAGAATATAGGAACCAGTTATAACTACGACTTTTGTCGTAAAATGTTGAAGAAATTGCTCTAAATTAAAGATGCCGTAAAAATGGTATATACATATAGTTTATGCATTGTCCCTTAAATATATGGAAGCTTATAAACATTTCATTATCACTCATATATTATATATTTAACAAAAAATTTTAATATATGTATGTAGCTTTAAAAAGAAAACAGAGTATATTTGCTTTCTTTTCTGTAAGGTAATTTGCTGTGGTGAAGAAAATGCACTTGGGTAAAGTGATTATCGTCTGCCGAGACGTTAAAAGTTTTATCATTTTGTTTCTATTTATAACATTAGCTATAAGGCTATTATTGCTATACCTGTATATCACTAGTGGTAAATATGGACTCTGATCTATGTGCAGTGTTAGGGTTTCCTAGAAGTTTAAAATGACAACAAGCAATAAAGTATTTTAGGCGTGTTTAGCTGTTATTTTAGAACCAAGTAAAGTGCATTATTAATTCATGACCAAATTATCTTTTGTGAGATAATAGAGTCGAGATATGTGTACGTACATTTAAAGTCCTACCATCAGTTTGTAACACTAATTGTATTACACAGGCGTTGTATGAAAATTTGCTAGTGGAAGTCCCATTAGCTGGATATTTTGTGTCCAAGCTTTTGGGTCGATCATCATCATCCGTCGAGTTCCATCATCTAGATTCCCTTGACCCTGAGCTTTGTCGTAACCTGCTGTACCTTAAGACCTACCAAGGAGATGTTCAGGATCTTGGATTGGATTTCACAGTTCTCAACTCTGATCTTGGCCAGAACACAGTGAGTAGTTTGTAGTATTTAAATGTAATTAATCTGAAGGGAAATTGTGTTGAGAATCTGGACTATTTTGACCAGACCACACACTAGTAGGTGAAGGGACGACGAAGTTTCGGTCCGTCCTGGACCATTCTCAAGTCAATTGTGACTTGATCACAGTCGACTTGAGAATGGTCCAGGACGGACCGAAACGTCGTCGTCCCTTCACCTTCTAGTGTGTGGTCTGGTCAACATACTTTAGCCACGTTATTGTGACTCATCGTCTGCATCTGGACTATTTCATTATTATACAATGTGGACTGTTTCAAATGAATTATTATGGGCATAGCCACTTCCTTGATATCCTCGTGGCCATATTAGTAGTAGTAGTATTTGTAGGGGGAGGCCTGTAACCACTATAAGACACATGCACGTTTTGAACCTATTTTACTGTGAAAGTTGAATTGTAAAAATCTTCATAATATCCCATCATAACCAACCTTCATCTAACATTGAACTAGACAAAAAAAATTGTCAGTATTTCTTCATTTTTGCTGTCTCATAAGATTGAGCTGTCAATAGAGAACAATCCAGATCAAAATGATAAATATATGACAATAATTTGCAGCACACATGTACCATAAATATTTGACTATGCATTTCCTATTTTGTCTATCATACAGGATAGAGCAGTTGTTGGTGAAGAATTTGGTGTAAAAATGTTATTCAATCATTATTGAGCTCAAAAATGGGAAATGGTTAAAAAAAAAATTCTTGTCCAATGATGGTGAAGGAGGGATTTATGAAATGTGTGCATATTTATCAGTGCTTACGTATCAGTGACCATGCACCTGACAGCTGAGTGGACAGAGCTTTGGATTCATAGTTCCGAGTTCGATCCCCGGTGGAGGCGGAAACAAATGGGCAGAGTCTTTCACCCTAATGCCCCTGTTACCTAGCAGTAAATAGGTACCTGGGAGTTAGACAGCTGCTATGGGCTGCTTTCTGGGGGGGGGGGTGTAACAAAAAGAGGCCTGGTCGAGGACTGGGCCGCGGGGACGCTAAGCCCCGAAATCATCTCAAGATAACCCTTAAGGTGGGGGAAGTGAGGTGCCTCATCTACTTGCCTCGTTGTATCTATTTTGTTATACAGTAGCTTAATTATTCTGACGTTTGAATTCTTTGCTGAATCTGGTGTTAAAGTTGTGGATGGAGGCATATGTACAATGAAATTACAATAACATTATCAAGGTTTCTTCCTTAGCAGAATGTCAAGGGAGGGTTCAGAAGGGCTTTGAGATGATGAGTTACTAACCATATGAAGGTTGTGTGGTGGACTGATTATTTTTTAATGACTGCCACTCATAAAAGCCTTACCAGGACAGTTTGAAAAGATCCCAGTGCAGTATGTCATCCTGCCTGACTGTGCATGATCCTGTACCATGGACAAGGTACAGGTTTCATAGGAAATAACTTAATGAAAAGGCTGAGAAATACCATCTACGTTCAGGTTTCTGGAACAAAACATTTTTGAGTCATAAAAATATAGTACTTGTTTTAAAGTCTGCAAAAAAGTCAACAAATATTTTTACGGCATTTCTTTCATGTGCCTTTTTTTTTAACAGATTGAAGAACTAATTCCTAATGGTTCAAATGTAGCAGTTACAAACGAAAATCGGATCGAATACATCTATCGGATGGCTGACTACAAACTTAACAAACAAATTGCAAAGCAAAGTCAAGCCTTCAAGAAAGGTAATATAATATTGTATTATATGTTAGCTTGAATGCGCATAGTTTAAATTAATCCTGTCTGTGCATATGAACTGTTGTATTGTAGTACTGTATTAGCAGTCTAATGCAGCTTTTCTCAACCGTTGTATTCTTGAAATAATTCCAGATTTTAGTTTAGATAAACACAAATTTCATTATCAACTTAAAGGAGACGATTTCTGTCTTTGCTCTTGATACTGGTCAAGTTAATCAAATTTAAATACAAAAATGAATCAAAAAAATCATTTTCATATAATTAGAATTAGCCTATATTGTAGATCATTATCTCTGTTGTCTCCATTTGTTGGTTACCTCCAAAGTTTATCATGTTCCCTTTTGAATGCTGAGAGGTTGGCCAGTTACACCTTCCAGTCTGAGCTTGCTCTCAGTATTATTTATGTCCCAGAATATTATCACAGTACTGTACCAGTACGTTCTCCCAGTGATTGTTCTTTTCCTTCTCTATAATACTGCAGCAATACTTATCATATATTTTCCTCTATTTAGTTTTTATGACTTGACTTTTCCTATTTCTCCTATTTTCCCCACATGTGCTTGCTAAAGCACTCATTATTTTTTTAATCCTTGTTTTACTGTATTTGTCTATCAATGACTATGGGGAAGTGGAGTCTAGTTCTGTGCCCCGCCTACTAGTCTTGTGATCCTGTTGCATTATAATTGAACTATTTTAAGGTTCAAATTCCATGTTAAATCTGTCCTTAAAATTGTGGATGGAAGTGACTTCTTCATGTACTTTGGTTATCGAATAAAAACTGTAGTGTAGACAAATAGTGATTGGTCAATTCTCTTTCATGAAGCTAAACTAGAATTTCAAAATCTTCATTTGCTATCTCAAGTATTCCTCTAAACATCTTTTAACGTTTTAAGATACAGTATGTAGTTGAAATGGGTGGGGAAGATTCTTCATATGAACCTAGTATTAAAGAAGGAAGAAATGTTCAAGAGACACAAGTCATAAAAGATTTATAATTTATGTGAATATTTTTACATTTCTGTCATTGTTTTTCCAGGAGTAGCAGATGTCGTACCCCTAGGTGGCTGCAGATGTTTGACTGGAGAGAACTTCAGATGCTGATTTCTGGAGCTTCCGTCCCAATTGACATAGTAGACCTCATGGATAATACCAGATACGGTGGTATAGAATACATTTTTATTTTTATTTATTATTTTTATTGCTGTTTCTTTGCATTTTAATTAAAAAAAAGTGTAATGCCTATTTTTTAGTTTTTCCTGGGAGGGGTTCATTGATTGCTTTCCAAGCCAAATGTAGGTCCTGGGAGCCAGGAACAGAATCTGGCTCTCACTCTTCAAGGCAAGAGGAGCTTGGGAATTAGAGATAATTAAAAGACCGAGAATAAAACAAAACACTAGCGTAAACACAACAAAACTAGAAACTGCTTGAAAAAATTAAATACCATAAAGTAACATTGTAGAGATGAAGTTAATAAATGAAATACAGTTCCAACATCCAAGATGCAAAGAAATTTTTCACCTCATTTGTCTTGAAAATATTGCCAGAGTGCTGGCTCAAGTTTACATTCAAGACTTTCTTCTCACTTAAGTCGACTGCTATTTACAATTATGGTATATCACCAAGGTGGCTTAATGAGACTACTCAAAACCAAGATTTTATATTAGCTGCTTCGATTGGCTTGCCTTTTTGGTGAATCAGTCGCTTTTTCAAGTGTGTGTGTATATATGGCAATACTGTTTTTTAAAATAACATAATCCTTATGATGAAATTTATATATTTTCCTTTATTAACTTTGTTATATAGAACACATGTACTGTACTCCTAAATGTATTGTCTTTTGTCTCACATTATTTCACAAATATAATTTTAAATTGCAATACAGTATTTATGGATTGTACTGTATGAATTATTTTCAGGAACATACAATGCTGAGCACCCAACCATACAGATATTCTGGCAAGTCCTCAGGGGATTCGATGAAACGCAGAAACGACAACTTCTTAAATTTGTGACCAGTTGTTCTCGTCCTCCTCTTCTGGGCTTTAAGGTAAATTTTAAAGTAAATGGATCATGTTTGATGTTTCACGGTATTCCTTCTCTCTTAAATTATAAAATAACTTCACAGCATGTAGAAATTGTGATGACGAATGTCATTTCGGTTATAAACTGTTCAGTCTAATTAGTACACAAATAAAACTATTATTTTATTTAGCATTTAATATAGATAAAGTTGTGTGTATTACATGGTACTGCTGAGTAATGAAGGTAAGTTATCATAAAGTATTACACAGAAAAAATCTATTTTATATTTTAGTTTCAAGGCATGTTATAGGAACTTCCTAGAGAGGGTGGCAAGGTAAGGTAATTATCGGGAGAGGGCGCCAAGCCATTACAACTATATAGCACTTGGAAGGAATGAGGATAAGATCTTTGGAATGGAACGTAGGGAGGAATAGTGCCCAATCACTTGGATGGGTCAAGATTGAACGCCGACCTCAAAACGCGTGACTGTCGCTCTACCGTCCAGTCCAAGTGGTTGGGCACCATTCCTTTCCTCCATCCCATCCCAAAAATCTTATCCTCATCCCCTCCATATGCAAGTTAATCTCACTGGACTTTGAGAAACCGATTGGTATGGTATCCATTGACTGTGCTTTGGGTTCTGATGCTTGGAATTGTATCCTATGGTGTTTAGTGAACCCACCAGTAACTTTACTTACACTAAAATATGGTGAAGTAGCCTTACTGGACAAAGGCAGCAGTAAAGTAATCATAATAAATTATGCACCAATACAAATAGTTACAAAGTTTTTACAAATTTATACAAAAAATACAATGCCTACCGGGGACCGCGAGCCAGAACCTGGTTCCCTCAGAGAGACGCAGGGAGCAATGGCCTATAAGAACTTTACATTTAAAGTATGTCATAATTGCTGTTGATTGCAAAGGGACCCAGAAAGGTAGGTGAATCAAAACGGTCCACTGTCTGGTTACACTATGAAAGCTACGTTATCAAAGAGCAAAATATCTCCCCCAAAAAGCAAACAAGAAACACGTCATCCAACTAACCCCCCTCCCCTCCTCTCGGGGAAGGGGACTACCCTGGGTGCGCTGGTAGCCAACCACCCCAGTTCTTGAATTGATATGCTGGCGGTCGGACATCACCTCTGGCCTCAAATTTCTGTTATGGATTTTTGCCCTGTATGGCTGTTCCGGCTTGTATTTTGTGTGGTGGCCAGGTGTATTAGTGTACAGGAGCTGTATGCGCCTAGGATTCTCTTCCCTAGGTGCTCCATAAGTACTACCCTTGCGTTTCAGGGTTATCTTCCATGAGGCGTTTGGGACTCGCTATCCGTTGAGGACTTCACGCTTGTGGTTATCTTTGCCCTTAGGGTGCATCGGGGGAGGGGGGTTCGAGGTTCTGATTCAGGTTCTGGCTCATGGTCCCCGGTAGTCAAAGGGCTCTGACTGATGACACCAAATAGGATAGCACTATATCACTTCAGATAGCTTCAGGGAGCCTCCAGAGCTAACCCAGAAACTGACATTTCATTACATTCAACACTGGTTTTATGTGCATATTTAAATATACCGTACAGCATATTGAAAACTTTGCAAACTGACACCAAGATAAAAATAATGGTTTTTAAGGCATCCATACTGCTTAGACTGGAGATATTGCTGAGCACTAAAAGTTGCAGCTAGCATGTATTGCTGTGATAACTAAGACTGTGCAACAGTCTTTACATGAACCACTGTCTGTGTGCACTTTGTTTACAAAGTTGTGACACTGCATAACATTAGCATAACCTCGAAGGTGATTCCACTCACAAAATGGGTTTTACCCTGCTTTCAGCTTTTCATATTCAGTTTTGTAAGAGAGTTAGAAAATATAATTTTGTTCTAGTCTTGAACAAGATTATTTAAGAATTAATTAAGCCTGCAGATAATAAATCAGTGAATAAATGAGATAGAAGGCCTTTACAAGTTGGAACAGATCAAACATGTTATGTGAGAATAAAATACAGCACATCAAGCGCACACTGCGCACGCATATACACACACGCACATTGACAAGGAAGATTTCCCGAGACCTGGAACTTCAAGAACAAGAGGTCATAGATTTACACTAAACAAAGATGCAGAAGAAAAATAAGAAAATTCACTTTTGCAAACAGAGTGGTACAGTTGGAACAAGCTAAGTGAGAAGGTGATGGAGGCCAAAACTGTCAGTAGTTTCAAAGCGTTATAAGACAGAGTACTGGGAAGATGGGACACCATGAGAGTAGCTCATCCTGAAACTACACTTAGGTAAATTACATTAACATATACTGGTAGATGCCTCAGAATCTTGATTCTATGCTCATATGGTCTCTGCTTTATAAATCAATATCTGCAGTCTTAATTCTTAAACAGCTCAGCTGTATGAAAGTCCTATGTCGTGATGTGCATTCTAAAAGATAATTAACAAATCAAATGTAAAAGATCTCAAATGACAATTGGAGCACAGGAGGAAATTGCAGATAGTAATTGGAGTAATATGAGTGCTAATACAGTTGAACACAGCTTTTTGTGAATTTGTTTCATAAAATTGTAAATATAGCATAGTAATATTTGATTGAATACTGTTGCAGGAGTTGCAACCAGCCTTCTGTATCCAGCCTTCAGGCTCTGAAGATCGCCTTCCCACAGCCTCCACGTGTATGAATCTTCTCAAACTTCCTGAATACAAAACTGAACATTCATTGAGGGACAAACTCCTTTATGCTATAACATCTGGCTCAGGTTTTGAGCTTTCTTAAGATTTATACTTTGACATTTTAGACTGTAACATAACATATGTCTAATTAATATATATAATATATTACATATACATTATATATATATATATATATATATATATATATATATATATATATATATATATATAATATATATATATATATATATATATATATATATATATATATATATATATATATATAATATATAATATTATATATATATATATATATATATATATATATATATATATATATATATATATATCTCATATATAAAATATATATAAAAAATAATAAGGGTGATAGGAGAAGAAAAGATTAAAGTGTTCAGTGAGAATCCACAAGGTCTTCTCTGATACTCTTTATTTTCTTCAAGGATGTGGGTCCCTACAATTGCACCAGAGGTGGTACCCCTAAATATATATATATATATATATATATATATATATATATATATATATATATATATATATATATATATATATAAAAAAAGTGTGTGTGTTTGCATGTTGGGAGGACTGGATGCTTGGGGCTAGCCTTGCCAAACTTTTCAGGGTGATTTGTGAGATATATAGGGTGGATGAAGGCGATCACCCGTGCCCCTCATTACCAAGGATCGACTCCTGTTCTGAATCCCAGTGACGCCTATGATGTATGAAATGTGGATATGATTGTCCTTAGAGTTAAACCGATTTTACTATTTAATATTGAGAGAGAATGGTAGGGGCTATGAAGGGTGAAAGAATGAGAGGGATAGAGGAAAGGTTAGAGGCAGAGGGAATGGGTGAGACAGATAACATAAGGGAGGGAGACAGGCAGAGGGAGATATAGACACACACATACAGAGACCTGGGTAGCCAATCTAACATGCATGTGTGTATGTATATATATGTCTGTGTGCATGTATGTATGTATGTATGTATATGTGTGTGTATATATATATATATATATATATATATATATATATATATATATATATATATATATATATATATATATATATATATATATATATATATATATATATAATACACACCAATATATGATGATAATATATTTATATAATATATGCATATAATAAAGGATATTAGATATAGTCCTGTAATATTTGTTCCTTGATGTATACAAAAAAAAAAGTTAAAGATGCTGTAGGCAAGAATTGCAGTAAAACATGGAAAAAAAAAGTGAGTTGTTGGTCTTTTGGAACATCAAATAGGCATTAGAGGCTTCCTGTCTTTGATAATGTGAACCCCTCACAGTGTTCAAGAGAGAACTTGATAAAAACCTCCAAAGGATACCTAATTAACCAGGCTGTGATTCATGTCAGGCTGCGAGCAGCTGCATTCAACGGCCTGGTTGACTAGTTTAGCAACGAGGAGGCCTGGTCGACGACCAGGCCGCAGGGATGCTAAGTCCCGAAATCGTCACAAGGTAACCATGTAAGTACTGTATGTATTAAGTGATTGCAAATTTAGTGAAGTTGTTTTTTGAATGGAAAATGTATTGCATATCCTTTAAGTAAGTGCATGAGACTTAATATTTAGCAGTTTATATGAAATGTGAACTACCATACATTACTTATTAAAAAAGAATAATAATTACGGGTATTGAAATATATTTGACAACTTTATTTTTTAAATTTTGCAAGTAAAATGTTAAAATAAAATTGACATGTTACACTTAGTAGTTATGAATTAAAGTCCTTGCCTTAATAATTTTCACCATTGCATTAATTTTTTTAAATGAATACCACTAGTTGAAAGGCAAGTGAAAGAAAGGAAAAATAATATTTATTGCCTGGTATTGTTGCTTCCTGATACTTGGTGTGTACAGTGCATCAAAGTTTTACCTTAGATACCCCTGGTATCAAGGGTTCTGGTGCACCATTGCTCTGGCAAGTGTGGTTCCACTGCATGCCAGTTCTCGGTGTTTGGCTAGATGCAATTGGCAAGGTTCATCCTATTTGTCCTTTAGTGGTAAACCTTATGTATGCTAGAGGAAGGGGACATATGTGTATTTTCCAGCACTCTTGTTCACAGAATGCCTTGGCATATCGTAGTGTCTTGAGGTCATTGACAAGTTTGGTTCTCCTGCCCGGTGTTTCAGGTACCTGCTTAACCAAAGGTAATTACCTAAATGTAGTTGCGGGATGAGAGCTATGCCTGTGATGTTCCATCTTCCCTGAACTGTCACATAATACTTTGAAACTACTGGTATTGATGGTTTTGATGTCCATTGCCTTCTCACTTGTTCCAACTGTCTACCACTCTGCTTATGAAAGAGATCTTTCAACTTTTCAGCACTTGTGTTTCCTTAGTATGAATTTATGATCTCTTGTTCTTGAAGTTTCAAAAGTTTCTTTGTCTATTTTGATTTTTTTTACTATTTTGTACATAGTGATCCTATCTTCTCATGTCTTCTAGCCTTGATATGTTTAATGCCTCCAGCTTCTCCACACAGCTGAAATTCACAAGTTCTGGGAGCCATTTAGTAGTAGTATGTTGTTGCACCCTTTCTTATTTGTACATGCTTCTCGGGTATTATGTCCATTTGCTTTTAATACTATTTTCTATGGCTTTTACTACCATGCTTGTCAATTATAGAGGTCTTTAGTTTAGTGGATCTTCCCTACTTCCATTCTTATAAATTAGAACTATGTTTGCATTTTTCCATGTGTCTGTTAGGTTCCCTGTTTGTAAGGATGGTTAGAAGATACTCTGTAAGGGAATAATAATCTTAAATGCACATTCCCCTTGGCAGTTTTTCTACTTTTTCTCTACAAACGTATATATACATACTCTAATTTACATTTAAAAGTTGGTATTGTACTGTATAAAATGTATTTTTAAGTTCTCTTGCCAAGGTCACTCTTGTCTTGTTGGTTTCTTACCCATGGTGAGTTAGCTTAGGTAGATGTAGGGAGCCCTCCCAGAAATCCTGCATTGAATGTAATGAAACATTTCTTTTCTGGAAAGTCCCACTTTTATCTCCCCATTTCTAACCTTCCCTTCTTTCTGTGGTATTTTGGGGATCATTGGGCTCCCAAATTTTAGGATCATAAATGACACAGGTGGCTGGCCAGGAACTTTGGGTTGCCAAGGCTGCTAAAAGGTGGGCATAGGGTGGAGCTGTTTTAACCTAAACAATGAATGTATACACAGTTCGAATCAATGTAGCTGATGTTGTCAAAGCAGTCGTTTGCTTTAGACCACTACCTTTCAGATGGTTTTTCCTTCAGTAATGCGATGATATTTCCCCCTTCTCTGCCTCTGAGGGGGCCAGATTTTGCTCTTGATCTCTGGTAAGCACTCATGGCCTGTTACAGCCTTTGTTTTGAGTTTTCCAGGTGGATAGCATTTGAAGATATAGAGGGTCAGCAAGAAGTATCTGATAATTATCAAAAGAAGGCATCAAGTCGGGGAAGATTATATTCACTGCTGGATTTGTACCTTCCCTTGGTGTGGTGAGGACTCTGGGGAATGAAATTTTATTCACATCTTGTACCTAATATTTGCTCAACTTCTAAGACCATCTGGAAGATCTGCTACATCCTTCCCTAATAGGGAGGCCCTTGCTGACTACAGGAAGGTGTGTTCCAATTGTGCCACCACAGCAGGCACGAGAGGGAAACAGAAGCCACCCACACCTGCCTCAGCAGTGAACAAGAGCCCCCTTACCACATCAAGGCAACGCCCCATTGATGGAGAATGTTCAGAAGGCTTCTGGCCTATTTTGGAAAAAAATGTATAAAACACAAGGTCATTAAAAAGTGTAAAAAAATGGCTTACAGTAGCATAATAAAATTTAGGATAAACTCTGAAGCTTAGCTCTACTCAGCTGTTAGCTTTGTTTTCTGTAACTCTTATAAAACTGCTGTTAGAATTTGTACCGGTAGCTCAGTGGTGAATGTTACAATATTTATAAAGTTATATTCTTAAAGTTGATAAAAAATATAATTTTTTTTAACAAGGCACATAATTCTAGGTGCTGTATCTTTATTTTGTCAACAATACATTTTATACCATGTTCAGGATGGACAATTTAGAAGATGCACAAGACTGTCTGCAGTTGGAGACGGACACACTCCCAACACCGGAATTTTGTGTTGAACCAGAGCAATATTTGTTGTTGGGCCAATTGCAATCATTTTGACTCCTGTTATATCAACATTCAAAGACTGAAGAACAGGCAAAGCAAAATTGACACCAGATGGGCTGAAAAACACCATGTGTGTAGGCCTCTGACCACCAGAGATCAGTTTCTGTATAGTGTACTTCAGTTGTGGGTGTTGTGATGTTTCATACACCACAAGAGCTTTAAAATCTCGATCATTATTAACAAGCAGCCTTGGCAATTCATCCTTCGCTAAACTGCCACAAGGGTATAAGAGAGGTTTGTCAAATGCTACCGTCTCCTTAATTATGATTGGAACGAGTTGTTGTGCATTTCCAGATTCATGTCCTATACATGTAAGCTTCAATAAACTTTGAACAGCTCTTCCAGTAGCATCTCCAACAACAAATATCTTTTTCTCAATCCACCCAGCATGGCAACTAAGGGGCAACTTTATATATATCTCGGCAACTGCTTCTACTGCTCTCTGACTTGTAAAGATAATGCCACTATGGTCTTGGGGACTCTGCAGTGAGCTCTTCAGAGATTCTTGGTTGCAGAATTTGAAGCAAAGGGCAGGGATATGAAAAGGAGAGAACCCAGACCGAGAAAGTTTGTCAGTATATTGCGTGTCATTTTTATCTTCTGATTTAAAAAGCCACACATTGCTCATTCTTCTTATAGTCTGAAAGAAAAATATATATTGATGAGTTTATCAAAGATTAAAATACTGTATAGTAAACTACCA
Organism: Procambarus virginalis; assembly: GCA_020271785.1. Lineage (NCBI taxonomy): Eukaryota > Metazoa > Arthropoda > Malacostraca > Decapoda > Cambaridae > Procambarus > Procambarus virginalis. Next base: position 23,456,862 of record WNGS01164437.1, read on the forward strand.
ATAATTGGTTATGTTGCCTATGTTGCTTTCATTCACACTGTGATACCTTTATACTGTACAAACATTACTTTGTCAAAAGAATTATTTCTATTACATCTCTCATTCTTCCCATTAATTTCTATTGTAAATCAGTTTCAAATTTATCTGTTTTTCCTTGTTTTACTCAAATCTCATTATGTACTTTGAGAATTTGCAAACCCGAGTTCTTATCAAATCGACACTCAAAGTACTGCGACAAGAGTACACAACAACACCTAAAGGTAACAATTACATTTTCTATTAAGTTATAATATGGTGAAGTAAACATTTTTACACACATTTCCTTTAGTAAAATAGGTGTCATGCACTTACATAATCTGATCACCCACCAACATATTTTTAAAAATTATAAAAAAATTACTATAACTGCATACATTTCAAGACTAATGTTTGAAATGTATACAGAGGAAAGTGTAACAAGATAGAAACAGCCCAAATGTATAAGGAAGGACTGACAAACAAAAGATTGAAGATGTGATGTAAAAACTGATAAGGCAATGTGAAAGATCTGAACACTTTATATAGATAAAGTGCCCGAAACCTGCCCGAAACCTGCCCGAAACGCTGTGCGTACTAGTGGCTTACAAGATTGTAATACCATATATATTCTCACATTCCCAATGTACCTTCTTGTATATGAATAAATAAATAAATAAATAAAGATAGATATCCAATACTCGGTTACAAACAGAAAAGCTAGAAAAAGTTAAACCAAAAGCAACCACTTTGGTACATAGATATATATATATACACAACAAAAGCACAAAGAACCAAGGGGTGGAGAACATGTCCCACAACACTAATACTGTGCCTTACTGAAGAAAGGTCTGGTGATCAAGATAAAGTTCTCCTCACTGCAAGACAACTTATTACCAACATGCACAAGACCATCCCTGTATAAATGCAAAGTGACAATACTAGGGTTAAGTGTAGGATGCAGATACAAGTGGTTGCACATACCCAGTAGCTTCTCATGCTCTTAAAAACTCTTAACAATATACAGTATACCTATATATATATAACTGTATATAGGTATAAATAGGTATATATATATATAGCAGTCTTGTAGTACAGTGGTCTAGCTGTAAATAGGTACCCATGAGTTAGGCAGCTGGAGTGGGCTGTATCCTGTGGACGATCAGTAGTTAAGCTTACTGAGGTCCCTTTAGGTTAAGTGGCAGGCTTCCTGGCACCAGCCATCTTTGTTGGTGCCAGGAGGTTGGAGGACCCTAGAAGTAGATCAAATTATCCAAAAGCAATAATGGAGTTTGCATATAATTATGTTTATCACAAACTTTTATATATAAAATGTTTATACAGTACCAGGGAAAAGTGCTTCCAGAATGGAAACTTGTACATTATTCATATCTCGAAGGAAGATTGAAGAAATACAGCAGAAAACTACAGACCAGTCAACCAAATCTCACATCCCAAGGCTTTTTAAGCGAGTACTGAGGAAAGAAAATTCACACTCCTACAATGCCCATTCTAATTAATTCAACACAATTAGGTTAAAAAGGAAAACAAAATAGTGCCCAACAAACCTTCTTCTGTAAACAATAAGTAATAATTAAAGGTAGTATGCCAACATGGCTCACAGTTGATAACTGCAGTATATAAACTAATGTTTCTCAGTCAACATGGTGTGCACAAACTTTTCTATGGCTTTTGATAATACTGTATTCTATGTGAAAGACTGGCTTAGTAATTACAACCATAAAGAATCGCTTGTAAAAATAGCACTGAAATGGCTGACACATTAGTTAAAGCATTGAGCAAGGCCAGTGAATGAGGACGACCAATGCATGGGAACATACATACAACAGGTAAGAAAAGGTAATTATCAGGTACCAATTTGTTGCTAGGTGTACAGTGGCATCAGGTGATGGGCAGCATCCCCAACTATCTCTGTCCAGCCAAAAATCAAACCAGGGAGCCTCAATTGTAAGCCAACAATGTAGACCACTGTGCAAAGAATTGTTACATCATTGTAATTATGCACTTGGTTGATGATGTGCCACTAAAGACAGGCACATCATCAACCATGACAACAAAAATAGATGTGGTGTATCTCACACTGGGGTTAGAGAGGATGCAATACTTCCCTCAACACAAATAACAATGTATGGGATTGGTGTGACATTATCGGAATGCCTTGATCCCTTTCTACTAAGACAACTTTCGAAGGCGAGGCAAGCAGCTGACCCCTTACATGATATGAAGAACTGGCATGATCACCGCACAATTCTTGCAACATGAAATTGATGTGGGAAACTGTGTTAACAAAATGCACAAACCAAGACATGACCAACTAGATTACCACATTAACACATAATAAAGGCTGCATTTAGTGCATGGAAAAAAAAACAAGAGGTACAGGCATAAATTGATATCACACTGAACCTGTCTCCTGAAGCCCAAATCAAAAGAATATCACCATCAGTGTATGTGAGGTTGGCTAACATCAAAACTGTCTTTAGAAACGTGTGTAAGGAATGATTTAGAACCTTGTATGCCCCACATGTTAGACCAATCCTGATATAATAGCATCAGATCTCACTGACACTGCTTTCGAAAAAAAATAAGCATAATTATAATAATAATTCATTGTGTCAGGGGACAGGCAGCGTGTATGTATGTGTTAAGCTTATATCGAGGTCCCCCCCCCCCCCAAGAGTCAAACTACTGACACTGCCCAGGATGTAACCCCACAACAAGCAGACTACAGTAACTCCTGAGTACTATGTCTATAGTATACCTAGGTATTTGTACGTCTGATATCATACTTCTCGTGAGGAGGAATGTATATCTCTCAGAATGTTTGGTAATATGATTATTGTTTGTGATGTGTGTATATGTATGTATTAACACGATGTACTGAACGGGGTGAGAATAGCTTGAGCTACCTCATCCTTTGTGTGTATTTTACATCAATAAACTTATTTCAATTTCAATTTCTGAGTACCTATTTACTGCTAAGTGAACAGAGGCATTAGGTGATAAGAAAGGTGCTCAAACATTTTTGTACTGCCTCGAATTATTGATCGAGAGTTGAAAATGAGCCAGACTCTACTACTACTGCTGCTAGTGTTGAATGTAATGAAGCACCCATTTCTGGCCAGTTTTAGTGCCTGACTAAGGCATTGGGTGTGGTGGCACAGTGACACAACTACCACACCTGACATGGTCACACACCTACCACACACCCGGACAAGGATCACATGTGCTCGTAGAGGTGCAGGCAAGCATGGGGATCTGAGGTTATCCTAAAACAAACACAAACAAACACCCATTTGATGCAAAGCAGAACTACATATTTTGACTAAGGAGAAATGATGGCCACGTGATGCAGCTTAGTGCAGTAGCAGGCGGTAAAGTTGTTGAAGCACCACCTACCAGGGCGGAGGTGAAGGTGAAGAGAGCTATTGTTGTTGGTATGTGGTGTGATCTTCTTGATAGTAGGTGTAGTCTGCATGAAGGCTTTATCCCGATGACTGCACAAGTACAGGTGTTGGCAGAGGCGGTTATGTTGAGGAGGATAAGAGTTTCAAGAGTGCGTGTAGTTACGTTGTGGTGTAGAGAGAAGAGCGGCGCCACAAGAGAGGAGAGAGTTAGAGGGACACGCCCGCCACAGCACCGCGGGGGGGGGGGGGGGGTGATGGCGTCAGCTGATCCATACTGTTGCTGCCTGTTATTTATTTATATATATATATATATATATATATATATATATATATATATATATATATATATATATATATAGAAGGTACATTGGGATTGTGAGGATACATAGCATATTAATTACGTTCTTGTAAAGCCACTAGTACGCGCAGCGTTTCGGGCAGGTCCTTAATCTAAGAAACTTATAAGTAGGTAAATACTTGCAAAGTTGTTGTCTGTTTCACACACAGATCACACTAACGTATGGATCAAAATCACCTCCCGGACGCAGGTTCGAATCCTCGTCACGGTCCTTGTGGATTTGTTCATTTGTTGTCTGTTTACTTGTAGTTGTTGTGTGTGGTGAGCTGTTGGTGGCGCCAGGTATACATGTGGCGCGGGCACATGTGGCGCGGGGCACATGTGGCGCGGGGCACATGTGGCGCGGGGCACATGTGGCGCGGGGCACATGTGGCGCGGGGCACATGTGGCCCACTTTGTTGCTCCACTGCAGATATTTAACCAGTGCTTTGACTATTTGGTATTTTTCCTGTAACGAAAGGTCACCTCCTCCTAATATATGCTCGATGGCAAAGAGTATTTTAAGTGCGATAAATACTTGTTTCAAATTTACTCTGGCACAACGATGTCGGGAACAGTGCAGGAGATATTGTTGGATTGTTTCAGACGCCTGACAGTGTTCATTTATTATGCACCCCATACCCATCTTGTGGGCTCAAAGTACCTGACAATGGATGCACAGTTCGTTGATGTCTGTTCTGTAATTAGAGCTGTATGCTGCCAGTTTGGTACCAGCCTTAATCTGGTCATTGTTACAGATGATTGATGAAGATTAAGCCACCCAAAAGGTGGCACGGGCATGAATAGCCCATAAGTGGTGGCCCTTTTGAGCCATTACCAGTATCAAGAGCTGATACTGGAGATCTGTGGAGGTGCGACTGCACCCTGCGTGACAGCAGATTGTTACATCAATTTCTTTGCTTTTATATCTGACATGTTTCCAAGTTTCCCATTTCTTTTAATGGACCCATAGTACAAAGGGGAGCATGACGTTTTCCATTTCGTGGCAAAACCTTGGGTGATGGTATGATGGAGAGCGATGAGACTGGCTGATTGTTCTTCTCAAATAGTCACTAATTGTGCTGTTACATCGTCTCCGTTTTCTATGACTGCTGGTATTGGTAACTTTCTCAATTCTTAACTCCACCTTACCTGCGACCCAACTCCACCTTACCTGCGGCCCGCCAACACTAACAGCCTCCACAAGGATAAGACGCCAGACACTTGTCCAAGCTCCCTTCCCCCCTCCCATTTGCCTTGAAATTGTTCTGATACCTTGATGACGTCGTTGTGACAAATTTGTCAGGGACAGAGTGAGAGCGCGCAAGGAATGTACTCACCTAGTTGTGCTTGCAGGGGGTTGAGCTCTGGCTCTTTGGTCCCGCCTCTCAACTGTCAATCAACAGGTGTACAGATTCCTGAGCCTATTGGGCTCTATCATATCTACATTTGAAACTGTGTATGGAGTCAGCCTCCACCACATCACTGCCTAATGCATTCCATCTGTTAACTACTCAGACATTGAAAAAGTTCTTTCTAATGTCCCTGTGGCTCATTTGGGTACTCAGTTTCCACCTGTGTCCCCTTGTTCACGTACATCCCGTGTTGAATAGTTTATCCTTGTCTACCCTGTCAATTCCCCTGAGGATTTTGTAGGTAGTGATCATGTCTCTCCTCACTCGTCTGTCTTCCAGTGTCGTAAGGTGCATTTCCCGCAGCCTTTTCTCGTAACTCAAGCCTTTTAGTTCTGGGACTAGTCTAGTGGCATACCTCTGACCTTTTTCCAGCTTCGTCTTGTGCTTGACAAGGTACGGGCTCCATGCTGGAGCCGCATACTCCAGGATTGGTCTTACATATGTGGTATACAAGATTCTCAATGATTCCTTACACAGGTTCCTGTGTACAAGTGAAGGCTGTTCTGATGTTAGCCAGCCTCGCATATGCTGCAGACAATTCTTTTTATGTGGGCTTCGGGAGACAGGGTTGATGTGATATCAACTAGATCTTTCTCTGTCCGTTTCATTAAGTACGTCATTTCCTATTCTGTATCCTGTGTCTGGCCTCCTGTTTCCACGGCTTAGTTTCATTACTTTGCATTTACTCGGGTTTAACTTTAGCAGCCATTTGTTGGACCAATCATTCAGTTGGTCTAGGTCATCTTGTAGCCTCCTACTATCATCCTCTGTTTCAATCCTCATAATTTTTGCATCATTTTACATTGAGAGAAACGAGTCTATACCCTCTGGGAGATCATTTACATATATTAGAAACAGTATAGGTTCAAGGACTGACCCCTGCGGGACTCCACTTGTGACGTCTCGCCAATCTGAGACCTCACCCCTCACAGTGACTCGTCTTCTGTTGCTTAGGTACTCCCTTATCCAGTGGAGTACCTTCCCTTTCACTCCAGCCTGCATCTCCAGCTTTTTCACTAGCCTCTTGTGTGGTACTGTATCAAAGGCTTTCTGGCAATCCAAAAATATCCAGTCTGCCCACCCCTCCCTTTCTTGCCCGATTTTTGTTGCGTGGTCGTAGAATTCAATTAACCTGTGAGGCATGACTTGCCATCCCTGAACCCATGTTGATGCTGTGTTACAAAGTTCTTTCGCTCCAGTATGTTCTTCTAGCTTACTTCGCACAATCTTCTCCATCAGCTTGCATGGTATGCAGGTTAGGGACACTGGCCTGTAGTTCAATGCGTCCTGTCTATCCCCCTTTCTTGTATATCGGGACTACATTGGCTGCTTTCCAAATTTCTGGCAGTTCCACTGTTGCCAGTGATTTGTTACACACCATGGAGAGTGGCAGGCACAGTGCTTCTGCTCCTTCCTTTAATATCCAAGGGGAGATTCCATCTGGGCCTATAGCCTGTCACGTCCAACTCTAGTAAAAACTTCCTTACTTCCCCATTGATAATCTCAACTCTCTTCTAGTGGTTCCTGGTTAACAATTCACTCTTATCTCTGGAATATCTCCTTGCTCTAAGGTGAAGACCTCTTGGAATTTCTTACTCAGTTCCTCGCACACACTTGTCATTTGTAGCGAATCCTGCCCCTATCCTTAATTTAATTGCCTGTTCCTTTACAACTTTTTTTCTCCTGATGTGGCTGTGCAGCAATTTAGGTTATGTCTTTGCACAATTCACCAACTAGGTGTATTCATCTAGTTGTGCTTGTGGGGATCCAGCTCTTTGGCCCTGCCTCTCAACTATCAATCAACTGGTAATTACCTAAGTGTAGTTACAGGATGAGAGCTACACTCGTGGTGTACAGTTTTCCCAGCACAGTCAACAGTTTGAAACTACAATACAGTACTGACAGTTTTGGCCTCCACCGCTACTTCACTTAATTTGTTCAGTCTTCCACTCTGCAAAAGTGAATGGTGTCCAGGTTTCTGAGCCTTCTGCAACAGGTCAAACTATAGGGTGAAAATTTCCAGTTGAAATGCTTTATGAATTTAATTTCTCACTGGCAAGAGCAACCACATTGAGCAGAACCTCTGCAATGAGTGCTGTGTCCCAGATCTATTATGCCACATCAACAGTCATCCCATTTATTTGTATTTTTAATAAATATTATTAATATATATATATACATACATATATATATTATTACATATGACCAAAAAAGTAAGATTAATAATTCTAACACAAATTTTCTCAATATTTCTTATGTTACTTTTCACTGTCGATGGTAATTGAAAAATCAATTCTCCAAAATTCATTTTTATTTCTAGTCTGACATGACACTTGAATGCATTTCGTAATAACTTATTACGAACTTATTGTAATAAGTTATTACGAAACGCGTTCAAGTGTCGCGTCAGACTAGAAATAAAAATGAATTTTGGAGAATTGATTTTTTCAATTACCATCGACAGTGAAAAGAAACATAAGAAAGAGAAAATTCGTGTTAGAATTATTAATCTTACTTTTTCGGTCATATTTAATAATATATGTTTACAAGAAAGACTGCTACCAAAATATACTTACATACATATATATATACATACACACACACAAAGAGTTGTTACCTTCTTGTACAGCCACTAGTAGGCATAGCGTTTTGAGCAAGTCCTTAATTCTATATTCCCTGGAATACGACCCCCACGAAGAATCGTTTTTACAACCAGGTACCCATTTTACTGTCGAGTTAAACAGGGTACAGTTAAGGATTTGCACCCCAGTAAATCCTCCCCGGCCAGGATACGAACCCAGGACAAAGCGTCGTACCACTACGCCAGGGAGACTGCGTGGTGTATTTAAAATTAATTTAGTGAAATTGAAGTTAGAATAATGTATGAGTAATTCAATTCGTAGGAAATAAGTTTTATTAAGGCAGTAGAATAATTGTAAAATATAAAATATGACAGATAATATATTTACACTGCAAGGGTAAAACACTGTGCACTGTGACAAACTGTGGTCACATAATTAGGCTCTCCAGTCAAATATTTAAAAAGAAAATGGGAGGAAACGAACTTGTGGGAGAACTTTGATACTATCACAACTCACAATGACCACAATTAGTTTCATTGCTAGCTAAGTCATGGCACAGTCTTTCAAGATACAGGCAAATGGACACACTGACAATCTTTTAAATCTTTGATGTATTACACACACATTACCAAGAATTTTAGCATTACATTGTAATTTGACTGGTCAAATATTTTGAAGCGTAATCCAAGACTAGTGGTGATGTTAGAGAGGCGTCAACGTGTGTCCGTGGCCCCCATCTGGTCTGCACCTCGCAAGCACAACATGATGCCCACACTAAACAACAGCATCTTACCACAACAATTCTTATGCCATTATGCTAATTAATAATAATAAAAAAAGGCTAACAACAGACCTATCAGACTGGCAGTAGACTGTACAGTTTTAAAATGATTTATAATAGTACATCAAACAATAACTGACAAGATGACCGAGAGTGAAAAACCAACTCTACCTTCTTAAATACTGTTTTGTGTAAATACGAAAGCCATTAAATGGCTACAAAAGCTCCTTACAAATATCAAAATGAATTTAGATATCTACATCAATCTGCACCAATTAATGGATTATGAAAGTGATGACTAAATGATGCAATTTAAAATAAACCATAGACATTACTGTGAAGACCAAGATGAGGACTGTCCAACAGTTGTTCAGTGTATAGGTTAGGAGAAGGTGCTGTGGGCTCTGTAAGGTATATTACAGTGGCTCAAGGAACTTGTTCAAACTGAAGGTTTATCTTCTACTTCTACCTACATTCACCTATACAAACATTCACAATACTTTTTGATTTTTATAAGTATATTGTCTCTTGTGAGCACTGTAACAATCCTTTGCCATTGGCCTCTTTGTACTGCCTCATTAAAGCCCATACTCACCAGCTTCTCTTAGTAACTCCAGCTGCAACACACATTTTCTCTTTCAGCTTGTTGGTAACAATTGTTGTTCCTTAATCATTGATTGTATAAAGCTATAAACATGTTCAATCAAAACATTTTTCAGGAACAAATAAAAAGTTTCCTATCATGCATTAAATGCAAAACATTGCCACTTCACTAAACACTTAAAATTAATTTAAATATCCTAACTAAAAGAAATTCAAAGTATTGATTTCTCATTAAGAATTATCTACGTAAAATACACTTATTCACAATATTTTTTTATTTACACAAGTGTCAAGACACTTTAATGACTTCAAAAGCTTATTCTCTTTAATACTCAAAATTTCCTTCAAGACGAATAGCCTTCTTAATCTTGTTGACTGTAGGTTCATACTGTCACTCAGTCTTTAAATCACACCACAATCATAATTCATCACAGATATACCACGTTTTCTAACCATAATAATCTTCAGAACTAATAAAATAAAATCACATCAGCATATTTATAAATAAAATGCATATTGTCCATAACACAGATATAAATCATTTCCCACCCCCATAGCTTGGCACAAAGCTCCTCCATTCCATGTCCGAGACAAATCAAAGCTGTACATAAGCCATATTCCTGATACAGAGCAAGCACGTAATTGGCAGCTCAATAACAATACTTATATTCATGCAGGAAAATTCCTGCTTTATACACTATGTCCACGTGGAAATTATTAGCTTACAATATAAATGGTATAATATTGCAATACATATACAGCATTTTATTTACAAAATGGAGAAACTATCACAAAGAATTGCTTTATTTGATCAAAGTGTGCAGCTATTATAACTGAGATAGATTGTATAGTTAACTGCAATAAAAATCCACCTATTAAAAGACTTTCAAATTCTTTTGGCCTTATTTAGTGTGCTAATCACATGAATCTTCAATTTGTCTACAACTATCCTCTTAAACATCTCATCTTGAAATACTGTAAAGATTAGTATAATCATACTGTGTATAAATGCCATACAGAACCTAAACTCTCATCTCTCCATCCAACAGCATATGGAAATTTGTTATATATATTATATAAAATCTCCAATGTGTTGATTTTGTTTATTAAAGTCCTTAAAAGATTTCAAATCTGAGATGCACAGGTGAAGGGCTTGTAAAGAATAAAATAGTATGAGGAGGTTAAGAAGGGGATGGTAAGGGGGGAGGAAAGACGACCCAGGATGATGAAGGTGGGACATCTGGACTTCTCCCAGCTGGTGGGGGCAACGAGGCTCTCCCCTGCTGGCGGGGCCAGCCAGAGATGTAAATGAGGGAAGGAAAAAAAAAGAGGTCAGGGGAGTGAAGCTAGACCAGGGACGTGAAGATGGGGCAGGGACCAGGGACGTGAAGATGGGGCAGGGACCAGGACGTGAAGATGGGGCAGGGACCAGGGACGTGAAGATGGGGCAGGGACCAGGGACGTGAAGGTGGGGCAGGGACCAGGGACGTGAAGGTGGGGCAGGGACCAGGGACGTGAAGGTGGGGCAGGGACCAGGGACGTGAAGATGGGGCAGGGACCAGGGACGTGAAGATGGGGCAGGGACCAGGGACGTGAAGATGGGGCAGGGACCAGGGATGTGAAGGTGGGGCAGGGACCAGGGACGTGAAGGTGGGGCAGGGACCAGGGACATGAAGGTGGGGCAGGGACCAGGGACGTGAAGAGGGGCAGGGACCAGGGACGTGAAGGAGGGGCAGGGACCAGGGATGTGAAGGAGGGGCAGGGACCAGGGACGTGAAGGAGGGGCAGGGACCAGGGACGTGAAGGAGGGGCAGGGACCAGGGACGTGAAGGTGGGGCAGGGACCAGGGACGTGAAGGTGGGGCAGGGACCAGGGACGTGAAGGTGGGGCAGGGACCAGGGACGTGAAGGTGGGGCAGGGACCAGGGACGTGAAGGTGGGGCAGGGACCAGGGACGTGAAGGTGGGGCAGGGACCAGGGACGTGAAGGTGGGGCAGGGACCAGGGACGTGAAGGTGGGGCAGGGACCAGGGACGTGAAGGTGGGGCAGGGACCAGGGACGTGAAGATGGGGCAGGGACCAGGGACGTGAAGGTGGGGCAGGGACCAGGGACGTGAAGGTGGGGCAGGGACCAGGGACGTGAAGATGGGGCAGGGACCAGGGACGTGAAGGTGGGGCAGGGACCAGGGACGTGAAGGTGGGGCAGGGACCAGGGACGTGAAGGTGGGGCAGGGACCAGGGACGTGAAGGAGGGGCAGGGACCAGGGACGTGAAGGTGGGGCAGGGACCAGGGACGTGAAAGTGGGGCAGGGACCAGGGACGTGAAGATGGGGCAGGGACCAGGGACGTGAAGGTGGGGCAGGGACCAGGGACGTGAAGGTGGGGCAGGGACCAGGGACGTGAAGGTGGGGCAGGGACCAGGGACGTGAAGGTGGGGCAGGGACCAGGGACGTGAAAGTGGGGCAGAGGTCAGATGAATAGTCTTGTGTCAATATGTTTTATAAATGTTAATTTAACAAGAAGGATGGCAACTCTGAATGCTCCATAATTGTGCATTACAGTGTGTAGCAGCATTTGAAAGCTAAAGATTATCTCCTAAAGTCGTTCTCTTCTTTGATGATGAGTTTAGCATCCTTGAGTTGAGGAGATAGGAACCTCATGGACTCAAAAGTATACCATTAAGAGACAATTGAAAGAATTTGCCAACACCAAAAAAAATTTGGATCAAACAGTATTGATACCATAATAAATTAATTCAAACACATCAGACAAACCCTTACATCTTCCCTCCCTTGAACACCACCTGTATATCTCAGAGATATGATACAGACCTTAGACAAAATATCTACAAGTCGACTCTCACTAGTATCTCTCTCTTCACTTAACACTTTCTGTTCTCAGCCACCTATTGTGTATATATATATATATACAGTATATATATATATATATATATATATATATATATATATATATATATATATATATATATATATATATATATATATATACACACACAGTATATATTATCTATTAATCTTTATTATAGCTAAGCAAGTGGGTATGTAATTGTGCATCTTTCTAGTGTTATTACAATTAATTTTAATTAAGCAGAATTTGCAATATTCATATGAGTGCAAAATACATTTTTTGTTAATGCATATTTCAGTACTACACAGTAACATGGATTAAACATAATTCAAAGAGTACAATGACCTGTTTACTGTCTGTGGAATATTTTCAACAAATTAAAAATTATTCATAGGTTTACTTTGTAATTACAGACATATTTATTTAAAGATTTATAGATAATTTTATATGCAAATATCCCTTGGATCACATATCTCGCATATTGCACTTGCATTAATATTTTGACGTCTATCCGACTGATGACGACAATAAAACCTGGAAATGACATGCACTAAATACCAGCATTGGCCATCCCTGACCCCAAGTACCAGTAGTAAAGGCCCAGAGAACACCAGAATCTGTTGCCACACGTATTCTTTGGTTTGCCTTTGTTTCACACCATTTTAA
>WNGS01164437.1:23470554-23481723 GCA_020271785.1 Procambarus virginalis
AAGGCAAACCAAAGGAATACGTGTGGCAACAGATTCTGGTGTTCTCTGGGGCTTTACTACTGGTACTTGGGGTCAGGGATGGCCAATGCTGGTATTAGTGCATGTCATTTCCAGGTTTTATTGTCGTCATCAGTCGGATAGACGTCAAAATATTAATGCAAGTGCAATATGCGAGATATGTGATCCAAGGGATATTTGCTATAAAAATTATCTATAAATCTTTAAATAAATATGTCTGTAATTACAAAGTAAACCTATGAATAATTTTTAATTGTTGAAAATATTCCACAGACAGTAAACAGGTCATTGTACTCTTTGAATTATGTTTAATCCATGTTACTGTGTAGTACTGAAATATGCATTAACAAAATAATGTATTTTGCACTCATATGAATATTGCAAATTCTGCTTAATTAAAATTAATTGTAATAACACTAGAAAGATGCACAATTACATACCCACTTGCTTAGCTATAATAAAGATGAGTAGATAATATATACTGTGTGTGTATATATGTATATATATATATATATATATATATATAATATATATATATTATATATATATATATATATATATACTGTATATATATTATATATATACACAATAGGTGGCTGAGAACAGAAAGTGTTAAGTGAAGAGAGAGATACTAGTGAGAGTCGACTTGTAGATATTTGTCTAAGGTCTGTATCATATCTCTGAGATATACAGGTGGTGTTCAAGGGAGGGAAGATGTAAGGGTTTGTCTGATGTGTTTGAATTAATTTATTATGGTATCAATGCTGTTTGATCCAAATTTTTTTTTGGTGTTGGCAAATTCTTTCAATTGTCTCTTAATGGTATACTTTTGAGTCCATGAGGTTCCTATCTCCTCAACTCAAGGATGCTAAACTCATCATCAAAGAAGAGAACGACTTTAGGAGATAATCTTTAGCTTTCAAATGCTGCTACACACTGTAATGCACAATTATGGAGCATTCAGAGTTGCCATCCTTCTTGTTAAATTAACGTTTATAAAACATATTGACACAAGACTATTTATCTGACCTCTGCCCCACTTTCACGTCCCTGGTCCCTGCCCCACCTTCACGTCCCTGGTCCCTGCCCCACCTTCACGTCCCTGGTCCCTGCCCCACCTTCACGTCCCTGGTCCCTGCCCTACCTTCACGTCCCTGGTCCCTGCCCCACCTTCACGTCCCTGGTCCCTGCCCCATCTTCACGTCCCTGGTCCCTGCCCCACCTTCACGTCCCTGGTCCCTGCCCCACCTTCACGTCCCTGGTCCCTGCCCCACCTTCACGTCCCTGGTCCCTGCCCCACCTTCACGTCCCTGGTCCCTGCCCCACCTTCACGTCCCTGGTCCCTGCCCCACCTTCACGTCCCTGGTCCCTGCCCCACCTTCACGTCCTTGTCCCTGCCCCACCTTCACGTCCCTGGTCCCTGCCCCACCTTCACGTCCCTGGTCCCTGCCCCACCTTCACGTCCCTGGTCCCTGCCCCACCTTCACGTCCCTGGTCCCTGCCCCACCTTCACGTCCCTGGTCCCTGCCCCATCTTCACGTCCCTGGTCCCTGCCCCACCTTCACGTTCCTGGTCCCTGCCCCACCTTCACGTCCCTGGTCCCTGCCCCACCTTCACGTCCCTGGTCCCTGCCCCACCTTCACGTTCCTGGTCCCTGCCCCACCTTCACGTCCCTGGTCCCTGCCCCACCTTCACGTCCCTTGTCCCTGCCCCACCTTCACGTCCCTGGTCCCTGCCCCACCTTCACGTCCCTGGTCCCTGCCCCACCTTCACGTCCCTGGTCCCTGCCCCATCTTCACGTCCCTGGTCCCTGCCCCACCTTCACGTCCCTGGTCCCTGCCCCACCTTCACGTCCCTTGTCCCTGCCCCACCTTCACGTCCCTGGTCCCTGCCCCACCTTCACGTCCCTGGTCCCTGCCCCACCTTCACGTCCCTGGTCCCTGCCCCATCTTCACGTCCCTGGTCCCTGCCCACCTTCACGTCCCTGGTCCCTGCCCCACCTTCACGTCCCTTGTCCCTGCCCCACCTTCACGTCCCTGGTCCCTGCCCCACCTTCACGTCCCTGGTCCCTGCCCCATCTTCACGTTCCTGGTCCCTGCCCCACCTTCACGTCCCTGGTCCCTGCCCCACCTTCACGTCCCTGGTCTAGCTTCACTCCCCTGACCTCTTTTTTTTCCTTCCCTCATTTACATCTGTGGCTGGCCCCGCCAGCAGGGGAGAGCCTCGTTGCCCCCACCAGCTGGGAGAAGTCCAGATGTCCCACCTTCATCATCCTGGGTCGTCTTTCCTCCCCCCTTACCATCCCCTTCTTAACCTCCTCATACTATTTTATTCTTTACAAGCCCTTCACCTGTGCATCTCAGATTTGAAATCTTTTAAGGACTTTAATAAACAAAATCAACACATTGGAGATTTTATATAATATATATAATAACAAATTTCCATATGCTGTTGGATGGAGAGATGAGAGTTTAGGTTCTGTATGGCATTTATACACAGTATGATTATACTAATCTTTACAGTATTTCAAGATGAGATGTTTAAGAGGATAGTTGTAGACAAATTGAAGATTCATGTGATTAGCACACTAAATAAGGCCAAAAGAATTTGAAAGTCTTTTAATAGGTGGATTTTTATTGCAGTTAACTATACAATCTATCTCAGTTATAATAGCTGCACACTTTGATCAAATAAAGCAATTCTTTGTGATAGTTTCTCCATTTTGTAAATAAAATGCTGTATATGTATTGCAATATTATACCATTTATATTGTAAGCTAATAATTTCCACGTGGACATAGTGTATAAAGCAGGAATTTTCCTGCATGAATATAAGTATTGTTATTGAGCTGCCAATTACGTGCTTGCTCTGTATCAGGAATATGGCTTATGTACAGCTTTGATTTGTCTCGGACATGGAATGGAGGAGCTTTGTGCCAAGCTATGGGGGTGGGAAATGATTTATATCTGTGTTATGGACAATATGCATTTTATTTATAAATATGCTGATGTGATTTTATTTTATTAGTTCTGAAGATTATTATGGTTAGAAAACGTGGTATATCTGTGATGAATTATGATTGTGGTGTGATTTAAAGACTGAGTGACAGTATGAACCTACAGTCAACAAGATTAAGAAGGCTATTCGTCTTGAAGGAAATTTTGAGTATTAAAGAGAATAAGCTTTTGAAGTCATTAAAGTGTCTTGACACTTGTGTAAATAAAAAAATATTGTGAATAAGTGTATTTTACGTAGATAATTCTTAATGAGAAATCAATACTTTGAATTTCTTTTAGTTAGGATATTTAAATTAATTTTAAGTGTTTAGTGAAGTGGCAATGTTTTGCATTTAATGCATGATAGGAAACTTTTTATTTGTTCCTGAAAAATGTTTTGATTGAACATGTTTATAGCTTTATACAATCAATGATTAAGGAACAACAATTGTTACCAACAAGCTGAAAGAGAAAATGTGTGTTGCAGCTGGAGTTACTAAGAGAAGCTGGTGAGTATGGGCTTTAATGAGGCAGTACAAAGAGGCCAATGGCAAAGGATTGTTACAGTGCTCACAAGAGACAATATACTTATAAAAATCAAAAAGTATTGTGAATGTTTGTATAGGTGAATGTAGGTAGAAGTAGAAGATAAACCTTCAGTTTGAACAAGTTCCTTGAGCCACTGTAATATACCTTACAGAGCCCACAGCACCTTCTCCTAACCTATACACTGAACAACTGTTGGACAGTCCTCATCTTGGTCTTCACAGTAATGTCTATGGTTTATTTTAAATTGCATCATTTAGTCATCACTTTCATAATCCATTAATTGGTGCAGATTGATGTAGATATCTAAATTCATTTTGATATTTGTAAGGAGCTTTTGTAGCCATTTAATGGCTTTCGTATTTACACAAAACAGTATTTAAGAAGGTAGAGTTGGTTTTTCACTCTCGGTCATCTTGTCAGTTATTGTTTGATGTACTATTATAAATCATTTTAAAACTGTACAGTCTACTGCCAGTCTGATAGGTCTGTTGTTAGCCTTTTTTTTATTATTAATTAGCATAATGGCATAAGAATTGTTGTGGTAAGATGCTGTTGTTTAGTGTGGGCATCATGTTGTGCTTGCGAGGTGCAGACCAGATGGGGGCCACGGACACACGTTGACGCCTCTCTAACATCACCACTAGTCTTGGATTACGCTTCAAAATATTTGACCAGTCAAATTACAATGTAATGCTAAAATTCTTGGTAATGTGTGTGTAATACATCAAAGATTTAAAAGATTGTCAGTGTGTCCATTTGCCTGTATCTTGAAAGACTGTGCCATGACTTAGCTAGCAATGAAACTAATTGTGGTCATTGTGAGTTGTGATAGTATCAAAGTTCTCCCACAAGTTCGTTTCCTCCCATTTTCTTTTTAAATATTTGACTGGAGAGCCTAATTATGTGACCACAGTTTGTCACAGTGCACAGTGTTTTACCCTTGCAGTGTAAATATATTATCTGTCATATTTTATATTTTACAATTATTCTACTGCCTTAATAAAACTTATTTCCTACGAATTGAATTACTCATACATTATTCTAACTTCAATTTCACTAAATTAATTTTAAATACACCACGCAGTCTCCCTGGCGTAGTGGTACGACGCTTTGTCCTGGGTTCGTATCCTGGCCGGGGAGGATTTACTGGGGTGCAAATCCTTAACTGTACCCTGTTTAACTCGACAGTAAAATGGGTACCTGGTTGTAAAAACGATTCTTCGTGGGGGTTGTATTCCAGGGAACATAGAATTAAGGACTTGCTCGAAACGCTATGCCTACTAGTGGCTGTACAAGAAGGTAACAACTCTTTGTGTGTGTGTATGTATATATATATGTATGTAAGTATATTTTGGTAGCAGTCTTTCTTGTAAACATACATTATTAAATATGACCGAAAAAGTAAGATTAATAATTCTAACACGAATTTTCTCTTTCTTATGTTTCTTTTCGCTGTCGATGGTAATTGAAAAAATCAATTCTCCAAAATTCATTTTTATTTCTAGTCTGACGCGACACTTGAACGCGTTTCGTAATAACTTATTACAATAAGTTCGTAATAAGTTATTACGAAATGCATTCAAGTGTCACGTCAGACTAGAAATAAAAATGAATTTTGGAGAATTGATTTTTCAATTACCATCGACAGTGAAAAGTAACATAAGAAATATTGAGAAAATTCGTTAGAATTATTAATCTTACTTTTTGGTCATATGTAATAATATATATATGTATGTATATATATATATTAATAATATTTATTAAAAATACAAATAAATGGGATGACTGTTGATGTGGCATAATAGATCTGGGACACAGCACTCATTGCAGAGGTTCTGCTCAATGTGGTTGCTCTTGCCAGTGAGAAATTAAATTCATAAAGCATTTCAACTGGAAATTTTCACCCTATAGTTTGACCTGTTGCAGAAGGCTCAGAAACCTGGACACCATTCACTTTTGCAGAGTGGAAGACTGAACAAATTAAGTGAAGTAGCGGTGGAGGCCAAAACTGTCAGTACTGTATTGTAGTTTCAAACTGTTGACTGTGCTGGGAAAACTGTACACCACGAGTGTAGCTCTCATCCTGTAACTACACTTAGGTAATTACCAGTTGATTGATAGTTGAGAGGCAGGGCCAAAGAGCTGGATCCCCACAAGCACAACTAGATGAATACACCTAGTTGGTGAATTGTGCAAAGACATAACCTAAATTGCTGCACAGCCACATCAGGAGAAAAAAAGTTGTAAAGGAACAGGCAATTAAATTAAGGATAGGGGCAGGATTCGCTACAAATGACAAGTGTGTGCGAGGAACTGAGTAAGAAATTCCAAGAGGTCTTCACCTTAGAGCAAGGAGATATTCCAGAGATAAGAGTGAATTGTTAACCAGGAACCACTAGAAGAGAGTTGAGATTATCAGTGGGGAAGTAAGGAAGTTTTTACTAGAGTTGGACGTGACAGGCTATAGGCCCAGATGGAATCTCCCCTTGGATATTAAAGGAAGGAGCAGAAGCACTGTGCCTGCCACTCTCCATGGTGTATAACAAATCACTGGCAACAGTGGAACTGCCAGAAATTTGGAAAGCAGCCAATGTAGTCCCGATATACAAGAAAGGGGGATAGACAGGACGCATTGAACTACAGGCCAGTGTCCCTAACCTGCATACCATGCAAGCTGATGGAGAAGATTGTGCGAAGTAAGCTAGAAGAACATACTGGAGCGAAAGAACTTTGTAACACAGCATCAACATGGGTTCAGGGATGGCAAGTCATGCCTCACAGGTTAATTGAATTCTACGACCACGCAACAAAAATCGGGCAAGAAAGGGAGGGGTGGGCAGACTGGATATTTTTGGATTGCCAGAAAGCCTTTGATACAGTACCACACAAGAGGCTAGTGAAAAAGCTGGAGATGCAGGCTGGAGTGAAAGGGAAGGTACTCCACTGGATAAGGGAGTACCTAAGCAACAGAAGACGAGTCACTGTGAGGGGTGAGGTCTCAGATTGGCGAGACGTCACAAGTGGAGTCCCGCAGGGGTCAGTCCTTGAACCTATACTGTTTCTAATATATGTAAATGATCTCCCAGAGGGTATAGACTCGTTTCTCTCAATGTAAAATGATGCAAAAATTATGAGGATTGAAACAGAGGATGATAGTAGGAGGCTACAAGATGACCTAGACCAACTGAATGATTGGTCCAACAAATGGCTGCTAAAGTTAAACCCGAGTAAATGCAAAGTAATGAAACTAAGCCGTGGAAACAGGAGGCCAGACACAGGATACAGAATAGGAAATGACGTACTTAATGAAACGGACAGAGAAAGATCTAGGAGTTGATATCACATCAACCCTGTCTCCCGAAGCCCACATAAAAAGAATTGTCTGCAGCATATGCGAGGCTGGCTAACATCAGAACAGCCTTCACTTGTACACAGGAACCTGTGTAAGGAATCATTGAGAATCTTGTATACCACATATGTAAGACCAATCCTGGAGTATGCGGCTCCAGCATGGAGCCCGTACCTTGTCAAGCACAAGACGAAGCTGGAAAAAGGTCAGAGGTATGCCACTAGACTAGTCCCAGAACTAAAAGGCTTGAGTTACGAGAAAAGGCTGCGGGAAATGCACCTTACGACACTGGAAGACAGACGAGTGAGGAGAGACATGATCACTACCTACAAAATCCTCAGGGGAATTGACAGGGTAGACAAGGATAAACTATTCAACACGGGATGTACGTGAACAAGGGGACACAGGTGGAAACTGAGTACCCAAATGAGCCACAGAGACATTAGAAAGAACTTTTTCAATGTCTGAGTAGTTAACAGATGAAATGCATTAGGCAGTGATGTGGGGGATGCTGACTCCATACACAGTAAGAGCCAGAGCTCAACCCCCGCAAGCACAACTAGGTGAGTACAACAAAAAAGTACAACAGTTTCAAATGTAGATATGATAGAGCCCAATAGGCTCAGGAATCTGTACACCTGTTGATTGACAGTTGAGAGGCGGGACCAAAGAGCCAGAGCTCAACCCCCTGCAAGCACAACTAGGTGAGTACATTCCTTGCGCGCTCTCACTCTGTCCCTGACAAATTTGTCACAACGACGTCATCAAGGTATCAGAACAATTTCAAGGCAAATGGGAGGGGGGAAGGGAGCTTGGACAAGTGTCTGGCGTCTTATCCTTGTGGAGGCTGTTAGTGTTGGCGGGCCGCAGGTAAGGTGGAGTTGGGTCGCAGGTAAGGTGGAGTTGGGCCGCAGGTAAGGTGGAGTTGGGTCGCAGGTAAGGTGGAGTTAAGAATTGAGAAAGTTACCAATACCAGCAGTCATAGAAAACGGAGACGATGTAACAGCACAATTAGTGACTATTTGAGAAGAACAATCAGCCAGTCTCATCGCTCTCCATCATACCATCACCCAAGGTTTTGCCACGAAATGGAAAACGTCATGCTCCCTTTGTACTATGGGTCCATTAAAAAGAAATGGGAAACTTGGAAACATGTCAGATATAAAAGCAAAGAAATTGATGTAACAATCTGCCGTCACGCAGGGTGCAGTCGCACCTCCACAGATCTCCAGTATCAGCTCTTGATACTGGTAATGGCTCAAAAGGGCCACCACTTATGGGCTATTCATGCCCGTGCCACCTTTTGGGTGGCTTAATCTTCATCAATCATCTGTAACAATGACCAGATTAAGGCTGGTACCAAACTGGCAGCATACAGCTCTAATTACAGAACAGACATCAACGAACTGTGCATCCATTGTCAGGTACTTTGAGCCCACAAGATGGGTATGGGGTGCATAATAAATGAACACTGTCAGGCGCCTGAAACAATCCAACAATATCTCCTGCACTGTTCCCGACATCGTTGTGCCAGAGTAAATTTGAAACAAGTATTTATCGCACTTAAAATACTCTTTGCCATCGAGCATATATTAGGAGGAGGTGACCTTTCGTTACAGGAAAAATACCAATTAGTCAAAGCACTGGTTAAATATTTGCAGTGGAGCAACAAGTGGGCCACATGTGCCCCGCGCCACATGTGCCCGCGCCACATGTATACCTGGCGCCACCAACAGCTCACCACACACAACTACAAGTAAACAGACAACAAATGAACAAATCCACAAGGGCCGTGACGAGGATTCGAACCTGCGTCCGGGAGGTGATTTTGATCCATACGTTATGTGATCTCTGTGTGTGAAACAGACAACAACTTTGCAAGTATTTACCTACTTATAAGTTTCTTAGATTAAGGACCTGCCCGAAACGCTGCGCGTACTAGTGGCTTTACAAGAACGTAATTAATATGCTATGTATCCTCACAATCCCAATGTACCTTCTTGTATATATATAAATAAATAACAGGCAGCAACAGTATGGATCAGCTGACGCCATCAACCCCCCCCCCCCCCGCGGTGCTGTGGCGGGCGTGTCCCTCTAACTCTCTCCTCTCTTGTGGCGCCGCTCTTCTCTCTACACCACAACGTAACAAGCACTCTTGAACCTCTTATCCTCCTCAACATAACCGCCTCTGCCAACACCTGTACTGGTGCAGTCATCGGGATAAAGCCTTCATGCAGACTACACCTACTATCAAGAAGATCACACCACATACCAACAACAATAGCTCTCTTCACCTTCACCTCCGCCCTGGTAGGTGGTGCTTCAACAACTTTACCGCCTGCTACTGTACTAAGCTGCATCACGTGGCCATCATTTCTCCTTAGTCAAAATATGTAGTTCTGCTTTGCATCAAATGGGTGTTT
This sequence comes from Procambarus virginalis, assembly GCA_020271785.1. Lineage (NCBI taxonomy): Eukaryota > Metazoa > Arthropoda > Malacostraca > Decapoda > Cambaridae > Procambarus > Procambarus virginalis. The sequence goes on from WNGS01164437.1 coordinate 23,479,893, forward strand.
GTTTGTTTGTTTTAGGATAACCTCAGATCCCCATGCTTTCCTGCACCTCTACGAGCACATGTGATCCTTGTCCGGGTGTGTGGTAGGTGTGTGACCATGTCAGGTGTGGTAGTTGTGTCACTGTGCCACCACACCCAATGCCTTAGTCAGGCACTAAAACTGGCCACAAATGGGTGCTTCATTACATTCAACACTAGCAGCAGCAGTAGTAGTAGAGTCTGGCTCATTTTCAACTCTCGATCAATAATTCGAGGCAGTACAAAAATGTTTGAGCACCTTTCTTATCACCTAATGCCTCTGTTCACTTAGCAGTAAATAGGTACTCAGGAATTACTGTAGTCTGCTTGTTGTGGGGTTACATCCTGGGCAGTGTCAGTAGTTTGACTCTTGGGGGGGGGGACCTCGATATAAGCTTAACACATACATACACGCTGCCTGTCCCCTGACACAATGAATTATTATTATAATTATGCTTATTTTTTTTTCGAAAGCAGTGTCAGTGAGATCTGATGCTATTATATCAGGATTGGTCTAACATGTGGGCATACAAGGTTCTAAATCATTCCTTACACACGTTTCTAAAGACAGTTTTGATGTTAGCCAACCTCACATACACTGATGGTGATATTCTTTTGATTTGGGCTTCAGGAGACAGGTTCAGTGTGATATCAATTTATGCCTGTACCTCTTGTTTTTTTTTCCATGCACTAAATGCAGCCTTTATTATGTGTTAATGTGGTAATCTAGTTGGTCATGTCTTGGTTTGTGCATTTTGTTAACACAGTTTCCCACATCAATTTCATGTTGCAAGAATTGTGCGGTGATCATGCCAGTTCTTCATATCATGTAAGGGGTCAGCTGCTTGCCTCGCCTTCGAAAGTTGTCTTAGTAGAAGGGATCAAGGCATTCCGATAATGTCACACCAATCCCATACATTGTTATTTGTGTTGAGGGAAGTATTGCATCCTCTCTAACCCCAGTGTGAGATACACCACATCTATTTTTGTTGTCATGGTTGATGATGTGCCTGTCTTTAGTGGCACATCATCAACCAAGTGCATAATTACAATGATGTAACAATTCTTTGCACAGTGGTCTACATTGTTGGCTTACAATTGAGGCTCCCTGGTTTGATTTTTGGCTGGACAGAGATAGTTGGGGATGCTGCCCATCACCTGATGCCACTGTACACCTAGCAACAAATTGGTACCTGATAATTACCTTTTCTTACCTGTTGTATGTATGTTCCCATGCATTGGTCGTCCTCATTCACTGGCCTTGCTCAATGCTTTAACTAATGTGTCAGCCATTTCAGTGCTATTTTTACAAGCGATTCTTTATGGTTGTAATTACTAAGCCAGTCTTTCACATAGAATACAGTATTATCAAAAGCCATAGAAAAGTTTGTGCACACCATGTTGACTGAGAAACATTAGTTTATATACTGCAGTTATCAACTGTGAGCCATGTTGGCATACTACCTTTAATTATTACTTATTGTTTACAGAAGAAGGTTTGTTGGGCACTATTTTGTTTTCCTTTTTAACCTAATTGTGTTGAATTAATTAGAATGGGCATTGTAGGAGTGTGAATTTTCTTTCCTCAGTACTCGCTTAAAAAGCCTTGGGATGTGAGATTTGGTTGACTGGTCTGTAGTTTTCTGCTGTATTTCTTCAATCTTCCTTCGAGATATGAATAATGTACAAGTTTACATTCTGGAAGCACTTTTCCCTGGTACTGTATAAACATTTATATATAAAAGTTTGTGATAAACATAATTATATGCAAACTCATTATTGCTTTTGGATAATTTGATCTACTTCTAGGGTCC
>WNGS01164437.1:23481823-23539875 GCA_020271785.1 Procambarus virginalis
ACTTCAAAAGGTTTCAGCGCCAGTTCTCTCAAACTATTTACGTTAGCCATGTGCAGGCTTACTTAGCTGCTAGTGCCACCAAGTTGGTATTTTAGCTACGGCAGCCTCACAGTTGTCTAGTTGTTGACTAACATGATGTTTAACAGTGATAAATCTCAAGTACTCAGGTACGGTAAAAATGAGAACCTTAAACACAATACAGGGTACAAAACACAATGGGGGGGGCCTGGTGGCTGAGTGGACAGCACTCGGAATTCGTAGTCCTTGGGACCGGGTATCGATCCCCGGCGATGGCNTCGTTTTTTCATCCAAGTACACATTTTACTGTTGCGTTAAACAGAGGCTACAGTTAAGGAATTGCGCCCAGTAAATCCTCCCCGCCAGGATTCGAACCCATGACATAGCGCTCGCGGAACGCCAGGCGAGTGTCTTACCACTACACCACGGAGATTAACCACAAACCTGGAAAAAATCTACCAGGAAACATATACACAACAAAACAAGTGACCGCTTGAGGAAAATTAGCTACCCATAGGTTAACAAGGTAAATCATTGTTGCATTGGGGTAAATATCTTGACTAATATGTCTGACCACCATTAAGTGGCAACCCAGATTATAAAATCTCGACCAACCTGGTTCCTCACTCTTCCACCACTTGGGCTGGACGGTAACATGACAGTCTATATCACGCAGCTCAGCGTTCAATCCTCAACTGTCCAAGTGGTTGGGCACCATTCCTTATCCCCCATCCCAACCCAAATCCTTATCTTGATCCCTTCAAAGTGCTACATAGGTGTAATGGCTTAGCACTTCTCCTGATAGTTCCCTTCCCTCCCACCTGGTATAGCCTGTCCACCACCTGTAGCTTCTATTGGATTCATCATTAGCTTCCTGCTTTCAGCTAAGTGGAGGTTGCTTTCCCTAAAACATTATATTCTTTCAGGGGTCATTGCTTTGTTTTTGTTTATGCTTCACAATTGTTTTTATGCCATACTGCATGTATCCTAGTGTTCCACTCCCTATGACCATGGCCAGGATTCTTTTTTCTTGGGGTTGACTTGCATTTCCCTCTACCCCACCAGAGATGGGGGGGGGGGTTCTGGGCTCTCTCCTCTACAAACTGACTCCTCTTAAGTCACCTCAATTTTGGGCAGTACATGATATTTATTCTCCTCAGTGGGGCTTCTCTATGGGATTGGCAGAGGTGGGTTCCTCTTGAGAATATGACTGAGGCTAGAGGGCCCACACTTCTTTATTGAATACCTTGTCCTTTGGGATGGCCTTGGGGTTTTGGCTTCCTTGTGTTTAGGGCTTGGCCTTTCCAGTTTAGGCTTCTCAGTGTTTATGCCTTGTTTGCTGTTATGACAGCAGTTTCCATTCCGTGGGATTTCATTCCAACAGTGGGATTATGGCCTCAAACATAAATATTTAATTTTCTTATCAGGTTTGTTTGTTAATAATTTGTTAATAATCTTTTTCCACCGCATATGATCAGAATCTTCTTGAGATTGGGCAACCCTCTAAATTGCTTAAATTTGGACGACGTCGATATATCTTCTGGCCAGTCTACCTACAATGGTCCCGTTCCTCTCACGCGCATCAAAACACTCGTTTCAATGACAACACCTCGAGATTTCAGGTGAGTATTATTTTGTATTGTCATAGAATTACCTTACCTTGTTTACCTTACCTTGTTTGACATAGTAATACATTATACAGGCTTTTGAAGGGGTAATAGCACATTGTACAGGGATTTAAAGGTGAAAAAGGCTTATGTACTGGTACCCAAGGGTGAAGACCATCTTGCCGGGTGTTTTAGGCTTTCCTATGGCCCATTGGGAGCCAGAATCCACCTCACATGGGCTGTCATAAAATGTCCTCAGCTGAGGGAACCTTGCTAAAAAAAAAGGCCTAAAGATGGTCATTAAAACTCAAAACTTTGTAGATAAATCGTACCTTAGGGAGGAATTGAATGTGTGATGGCTTATGAGGGTGCATTTCTTACTGACTTAAATCTTAATTTTTCTTCCAGGTTAATGCCTTCACATTTAAAGTGGGATGATGATGTTTGTATTGGAAGATGTGTCTGACATAAGGGACTGGTGATACCTTCCTATACTTAATTAATAATTTAAGTACATTTGGGGCAGGTGTAGTTGGTTAGTTCATAGAAGCTCTTGATTTGAACCTGGACTGGAATACATTCAAGCAAAAATTCAGTCAAACAGAAGTGCATTAACTTATGAAAACTTTTCTTTACAGAGTTGGTACCCTTGTATATCCCTCTTTTGTTGAGTTTGATATGAGTGCCGAGGGTTTTGGGTGTCTGTTTTGCCATCAATGGCACCACAGAGTGCTGGTGGAGGCTCGGTGGTGGGAGCAGCACTCTCCTCAACTGAACCAAATGTTATTGGTGGCATTGGAACAGGTTTGTTGAGTGTTTTCCAACCTTACATAACTCCTGCAGTAAAATACATATACAGCGTACTGTATTATTGTTCCACATACAAGTCAATTTATATTGCTAGACTAAAAGAAAAGTTGTAATTTACCCTTTCATTGGTAAATAAATGTAGTAGTTTCCCCATCAAAATTAGCCTGAAAATGTAATAGGCTACATTAGTTCAAATGCTTAAAAAACATTTAGAGAACTTAGAGAGATGGCTTAGAGAACACTAGAGAGATGGTGGCCTTCATGAAGGTAAATTCAGGTAAATAATTTGTATCAATACAGCTTTGAACATATCTGATATGGATGATGATAATTTTGTATTTACAAAGGAGATATCTAGTGTTTTGTGTGTTTTAGTGTAAGTGCATATAATACAGTTGATTCTTATAGTGGATAGCTACAAATTAATTAACATGGATAAAGTACATGCTAGCAAAGCTGCTAGTACACAGTTTTTTGGCAAAATGTTTCTGGAATAATGTTGAATATACTTCATGTCTTTCTTTCTATCTCTTCCTATCTTCCTCTAGAACATAACAAATTCCTACATTTCTGTCAAATCAATTTATACAGTCCTTGCCTTTTTTCATTACAAAATCTTGTCACAGTATTCAGTAATGCACACTTCTAGCTCCAAAAACGTTCAACACCTTGCACAAATTTGTAGTTATGATAAAATGACTTTTCTCCTGTAAATAATTAGTTTTTAAATAAAGTACATACCAGCTGCATCCATTTATTTTCACAAATACATATTTTCAGGTGACAGAATCTTCCCACCTCAAACTGGTTTAACATATAGTACCTGGGTGTGTGTTGAAAAGTACAGTGATCCCAGAACAGATCCCCACTGTGTACGTGTGCTAACTCTTGTTCGTCATGTTCCTGGCCGTGATCATCACCTTGTCTGTCTCTCTATTGTCATTTCTGCTAGAGATAAAGCACTAATTGTCTCTACGCATGAAACAAATTTTCCACAACCTGGACAAGGTAAGTTGAAAGTACATAACAGTAGTATCAAATATTTTATTTTAAAATAACTATGTTGTCAGATTTGTATATTTTAATATGTTAAATTATATTCCATTGTGTTCTAGGTGTAACAGAATGGGAGCCTGAAGTTGTAGGAGACTTTGGGTGTCGTGTTTGGTGTCCCGATTTATTAACCGAGGGTCAGTGGCACCACCTGACTGTCTCACTGAGCCGTTCTGTGCTAAAAAATTCATCCCTCTCAATCTATATTGATGGTCAGCTCGTTACTCAAAAGAAACTTCACTATATCTTGCAAAATCCTGGCGGAGGCGCTGCAAACCTTACTATTGCTTCATCTGTCTATGCTTACATTGGAACACCTCCAGCATACAGAAGACACTCCAAACTTGTGTGGAAGCAAGGTTGTTGCCACTTGGTAGAGGATGTCCTGCAGCCACAGATGGTGAATCAGCTTCACCAACTTGGACCACACTACACGGGTTGCCTTCAAGCAGCACAGATTCCTGGTAGGTTGGCAAGTGTTAAAGTATCTAACATGACTGTTCACTCTGCGAGTATGATCTTGCTATAATTGGCTTTCATAAGCATAACAAAATTGTAGGTAGTCTTTTTAACTGTAGTGAAGTATATTACTGGAATATTTGCAATAGTAGTAGGATTTACTAATGTTGATAGTTTTTATTGAATTGCCGGAAGATTTGATGTTTTGTGTGGTAATATTGTCTCCAGCCATAATTTTTTTTTTCCATTCCAGATAAAAGTGAAAATATAACTAACATTGTTGGAAAACTTATGTCATGAATTTGAAGGTGAGGCATTGATCTATATAATGAAATCAATGACATATACAACTCAGCACCTACTGAAATGTTAAACAGAATATAAGGGCAGCCTGTATTATGGTATGTGCCAAGTATCTGTCCACCCAGGTGATAATATGAGGCTAAATTTATATATATTATCCATCTGCAAAGGAGATTCGCCAATATGAACATACTGTACATAGTGTGTTTATAACACACAGGAAGATCTTAAGTGTCAATGGGAATTTAGTAATCTATTGTTAACCCTCTTGTAATAATTACCTTCAATGTTTCCCGAAGTGTGAATTATTGAAGATGATTCTGACTTTGGGAATCGCCCCCTGGGGGCGATGTGGACAAGTTTTCAGGAGTTCAGAATTTATCACTCTTCCATCTGTTTAAGAATAAATCATAGTAATGCCATTTAATGTAGAGAATTGAGTAGCAGGCACTGGAGGTAGGTTTATAGAACTGAGGAAATGGAAATAAAAAAAAATGTTTGGGAATCGGTGATTATCAATATAATCTGATGTCAGATTACCTGTACATGTCATCATGTCATCTTCCTTAGTCAACAACTAAGTTACCTCATTCAGACTAATTGGATGATTGCCAGAGCCATCTAGGATTGGGATGCGCAGCCAAAATCTTGCTGTGACTTATAAACAACCTGGGCTGTACAGAATCAACTTTAGCCAATTTGATCTTTATGTCCATTAGCCACAGGACATTTGGGTCAGCATAAGGCCTAAAGAGGATATGGCTTCATAATCACCTTCATATTTCTTACATCATCTGTACTAAGCAGAACTCATCATTTTGAAACTAAAAGCAAGCAGTTAAAATCTGTATTTTTTGGATAACATTTATTACTAAAGCAAAATAATAGGAATCAGCCATATAAAGGCTTGGGACAAGATTTCAGTATACCTACACTGAGTTACTCCTGTGATTTAATGGAACACTGGTCATATAGACACCTTATTCTGTATAACCTAGGTTTGCTCTAGTAATGATTGTATTTTGACCAGACCACACACTAAATGGTGAAGGGACGACGACGTTTCGGTCCGTCCTGGACCATTCTCAAGTCGATTGTGACAATCGACTTGAGAACGGACCGAAACGTCGTCGTCCCTTCACCTTCTAGTGTGTGGTCTGGACAACATATTTTAGTCACGTTATTGTGACTCATCGCCTGCGTTGTATTTTGTTTTTCATCCAAGGGTTTTATTTCATTAAGATAATTCTGTCGAGGTATCACTGTATACAAGTAAATAGTTTCATATTGCAACATTCATGTCCTCCTCTTACAGGTGTTGATAGTCAGAGTGTACAGTCTGTTGCTGTTGTTCCAGAAGAAAAAGTTATATTTGGCTTGAATGCTACAGCAATATCTCATCTCACATTGAACAAGATTAGAAAAATGTATTCTAAAGTTGACAACAAAGCAATAGCAAAGCAGGTTAGTAATTATTATTATTATTTTATCTCTTGATCACTTTTTGGCAAGTGGTGGTAGCTTGTAATTTATCGAGTTGAGGTCTTGCAAATGGTAGTATCTGTGTCACACTCGATGTCTGTGCATGAATCTAAAATTGTCGGTGCATTGTTCTTACCGGTGAAACTTGATGGCCATCATATTCATCATCAATAGAAATGTTAAAGCTCCAACTTCATCACCAAGGGAGATGTCAAAGGTCAAACTGGGCCAAAAGTTTCTGTGGTCTCGTCACCTCTTATTTAATTATAATTACCATACTATTAAATTTGTTAATGAACAAAAAGTGTTAATGCAAAGTCAATAGAGTCTAATACTTCTCAGAAAGCTGTATTTCATTCAAACTGAAAACAACACATGTGAAAGAAACTTAAGGCAGATGTAGATAATGTGCACGTAGTGATAATTTTGATATTCGGACAAGAGGGTCTCTTCAGGTGCATATTGCAACCCATACTTCTGTTTAGATTGTACTTTTTGTAACTGGACCATCATACATATATTGACGTAATGAACAATTAGATAGTGGAATTTGGTACTATTCACTTTATGGAATCCAGAAAAATAAGTTAAAAAAAACCAAACTCAAATTGCTAGGCCTAGTATAGCACATATATGCACTGTATTAGTCTCTGATAGCATGTTTAGGCTTAGGAATGTTAAATTAGGTTTTATTAACATAAATAAAAAACCTTTTCCAATAATTCCCAATTAAATAGCACTGTACCAGATTCTACGTTCTAATTGTCCATTACATCAATATATGTATGATGGTCCACATCATTACTATAAGTACTACCTAAACAGGAGGACGGGGCTGCATATTAGGCATTAAGGAGTCTATAGGAAATGACAATGTTGTTAGAAAGTATGGATTGTCTGTATCTTTAATGAAACGTCTATTTTTTCATATTAATCAGCTTGGTATGTCTTCTCACGAGAACGCAACCCCTATACGTTTCTACACAACTCTGCCGGTCTCTGAGTGGTCCTTCCGTTCACTAGGGGGGTGGTGATGGCTATCTTGGAGTGCGGGTGTTTTGTCCCAGGCCGGTTGCTGCCATGCTTGATACCGTTGGTGGATGTTCTGTCCTACTTGGTAAGTTTTGAAATACAAATATAGTTTGTCTTTAATTGTTTTGTACTTGGTAAGTTTGAATACTAATATAGTATGACAAATTTCCACGGCTCTGGATAAGGAGTCTTAAATAACCTTAATGACATTCCCTAAGCTGTCAAAGCAAAGTTTGGGGAATAAAGCCATTTTCTATACTTTGGAGGCATAAGAAATTAGAAAATGACACTACCCAGTGACAAAATTATAAATTTGTGGATGGTGTTATTAGTAAGTAGTACAGTAATGTCATCTAAGAATCTTTTTTTTTTTTTTAACTTTATTGAAGAAGTTATATTGACTTGTATTTTTCCCAGGGTTGGTTGCAATGTCAAAAGATGTGGAGTCACTTTATGCATCTGTGAAAGCTCTTTCCTGTGTCATCAAAACAAGCAAAACAGGTAAGATATAGGCAAACATTATATATTGTTTCCCCACCTTGTATGTATAATTGTTCTTCCTTCTTTTGGTTATGTCAGTGTGGTGGTTGCCCCTATCTATATATATATATATATATATATATATATATATATAATTTTTTTTTTTTTTTTTTTTTTAATATATATAGTGAGGGTACCACCTCTGGTGCCAATGTGGGGACCCATAGCCTCGGAGAAGAAAATAAAACATATTCAGAGGAGACCTTGTGGTTTCTCACTGAACACTAATATTTTCTTCTCCTACCACCCCCATTCTTTTGTATGTACACATATATTTGCTTTATTTGAACTTTGTTACAAAAAGGAGTTACATATAGGTTACAAAGATGGTTATCATAAGTTGTCGAGTTCCTCCAGCTCCTCAGATGGCGGGCAGGAACCCTGGATGCAGTGCGCATTTCCCCTCTGTATCGCCACGCTGAGGCGCTGGAAAAGAAATATATATATATATATATATATATATATATATATATATATATATATATATATATATATATATATATATATATATATATATATATATATGTCCCAGAAGCATTTGGGACCTTAATAAAGAAGGGGGCTTGCTCTACCGAACAGAATATATACACTTTTTTTTTTTAGTGTTGTTACAGCCATCTCCAGGGTTAGGAGTGGATTATGAGACATATACAATAGTAGTGTATTTATAACCATAGTCACTGCTCCTCCTGGTCTTCAACGTATGGATGAAGTCCCTGAGATAAGATTTTGTACATTCATGCCCATTCTTTACCTCGACAGATCTTGCTAGGAATATATATCATCCTTTACCTTATATGACAAATCTTAATTTGAATATTGTGCTTTGAAAAATATGGACTGTACATAGTGCAATGAAATCACAAAAATGTAATGAATCTATGAATAAATATTGAGGCCGTATAATGGAATTGATTCCGTTGCACGTCTCATATTTATTTACGGTATATAGGGTATGTATTTCAATGCTTATTTATATTTTCAGCTCAACTGGAGATGAACCAATGTCTAGGGTACCAGACATTGGCTTTGCTCTTGCGCAAGAAAAAGACTCTCTTGAATTCGCATATTCTTCACTTGTGTATGACACTGGCAGGATCTGGTGAAGCTCGCGAGTCCTCGGCAATACCAAATTCACCTGCTTTCAACGATTTGCTGTGTGATCTGGAGGTATGCCTTTGTCAAGTCCATCTCTTCTATCATACCGAAGAACAGATCTCACGTGTGATTAGTGTGATTTCTTTGTGCATGTGATTTTAGTGTTAATAAGTAATCTATTTATCACATCTTTCACAGTCCCTCAAGTTGCAGCTATTATAACAAATTGTTTTGATTGCACATTAAACTGTTATTTTACTTGTACTGTATGAGCTTGATTATCCGGACTATATGGGAAGGACCCCTCATCCGGATAAGCCTGACGTCCAAATTAAGACTTTTTACTAGGAAAGTCCAAAAGTGAACATACAGTACTGTATATGCAAAAATGAAAATAATAATAAAATGAAAGTTTAGAAAGAAAGATTGTTATATTGACCTAGGTAAATGCAGTCAGCAACATTTAGTGATGAACCATCCTACACTTTATTTACAGTAAGATTGCTTAGATAGGTTTATTTATTAATTTTCCCTATTGTTACATTGGTAAAGGTTGGCTGATTGAAAACGGGCTGCCATCGCTACCAAAATAAGTCTAACACTCTCTGTTATACATGTGAATGTTCTGAATTACCCTCACCTCATTGAGAGAGCTGGCTCCTGGGTAGACAAGGATAGGTCTCGGAGGCCTGGCATGAAAGCCTCCAGCTTGGCAGTACCAGTACTCAAGTCCCAGAGCAACTGAGGGCTCGCCAGAAAACAACATTTTGTTACAGTCGGTGCCTGATTTTTTCATTTAGTCTTTTTAAAGTGAACACTTAGAAAGTGTACTGTAGGTATATTTATATACACTCTGGAGAAGAAAAATGTTATAATGCCCTTAAGTTGTGGTTTAACATTTTTTAAGTATACTTGGTGTATTGGACTATGAAGTTTTAAATATATTTATTCTCACTATGCTGCAGTACAGTATAACAAAATTTCTATGGAGTTTGGTTCATATTTTTTACTGTTGGGCTTTAGTGTTAATGGTCTGACAAATTAAGGAAACATGTAACTGTTGCTCGAAATATTGTTTTAATTTGTGAGGTGCAAAATGTGGACAGTGGATATGTGAAATTTGTAAGCATTCTTACTCTTCTTTCCCTAAGATGATGAAAATGAATTATAAATGATGATTACATTTTTCTGTCAAGGTGTGGTCGGATGCGCCCGGAGAGTTGTGCCGCACTCTGCTTGAACACCTAGTAGAGCTGGCACGCGAGTCTGGAGAGAGACATCACAATGTCCGTAAAATGAGGTGAGGAAGGCTTATAATTTATGAAAATTATTGATTATATTATTGATCTTGCAGACGATTAGTCACAATAACGTGGCTGAAGATTAGACACCTAACCAACAATTCCTATACAGTACTTTACCTTATTCTCTTAATTCTTACATGTCTTCTAACATTCTTACCTATCATCTCACTCTCTTACTTTATAAATTGACTTTCTCTACCATTTTTTCATTACACAACTTGATAATGGTCCAGGATGGACCAAAATATTGTCAATTCTTCATATTCAGATTTGTGGGCTGGGTGCCTAATGATATCGTCCAATAAGGTTGACCTTATAGATTTTTAGATTCAAATCAATACAGAACTTCGTTTCCTTGCAGGTCTTTACGATTGGTGCAAAAGCTATTGCACCTATTATGGGAGCAGTCACAAGGCAAAGAAATTGCTTCATCTTCACCCTCCAACAGTTCAACGTCCAGCAACTCGTACACGTGCAATAACAACAACACTGCCACAGCTGCTGCTCTTGCTGCCACCAACAATGTGTCATCTCTAAGTTCTCAAACCACGAATGTCATTTTTACACTTCTCACAACATTATTGGCCAATAATCCTCGCCCACAAGATTTGTTATGGTATGTGTATAGTAGTTTGTTGCTCTATTCTGTTATTTATATAGGTTAGTTCCTATCAGGGTCTGCTGGATATCATATAGATAAGGAAGTACAGTACAGTTAAGATATAAAATAACTATTTTCTACTGTACAGTGGTAGCTTTGTTTACGAATTTAATCCGTTCCCAGAGATGGTTTGTAAACCGAAAATTCATAAATCGAAACGAATTTTCCCAAAGGAATTACTGTAATTTGAATTAATCTGTTCCACACTCCCAAAAATTTTAACTTCATAATACAGTTTATATATACTACTACTCATATTTTGGACTACAGTACATTATATCTTATCTTTATTGAGGACTCTTGTTGGCGTATGGAAAACGGTGAGGAGGGGGGGGGGGTGTTATTGGTACATGGCTGAAAATTAGACATCCAACCAACAAATCTGAAACTAAAATAATTGATGATGTGTTGGCTTGTCCTGAACAGTTATCACGTTGACTTGATAATAGTCCAAGACAAACTGAAACTCATCAATTCCTTCATTTTCAGGTTTGTGGGTGTCTAATAATTGAATAAGCTAGCTAGCTCCTGAAGAATTTCAGTGGAAAATGTTAATAATTTATTATGAAGATACAGTAGTAAATTTGTTTTTCTTTTCATTTTTGATAAGCGTTATGATTAAATAACAAACTTTTCAGCTTTGGACAGTTCATTGTGTCAACACTTCCAATTCTCACTATTTGTGAAAAACAAATAGATCTGAGAATGTATGGAGAGGAGAGAAGTGTGGATAATGGAGAGTGTTTCAGTGTGACAGTGAGGAACATTCTTCTCAGAAACAAGTGCCTGGAGATTGTTCATACCCTTCTCTATAACTCAAACAAGAACACTATACATCTTGGGTGAGTTTATTACAGTACTGTAATTGTAATTAATAATAATTGGCACTGGAAATATATGAATTGTATTTGCAATTAAAGATTTGGTAGTGGTTGTGGTTAAGTTTCCTTAAATGGAACTCAACAATGGTGGTCTTTTGTTTATATTGGTAATTATTTAATTTTTTGAGTGAAATTGGAAATTCTGTGAATTAAAGGAATTTTGTTACTATTTCTCTAATTTGTAATATTAATCCTCTTCAGCATGCCAGTCGAGATTTGATAAATCATTACCAACAATTACAGAAGTGTTTTTAGCAAGCTTAACATGAGCCCATGGTAGTAGACTTCCATGTGAAGCCAGACATTGTCCATGTTCATCCATCGGCAGCTCTGCATCCATTCATCCAGACGTTCATATAAACAGGATGTAGTGATGCACCTTTGTAGTAATTTGCATACTGATTTAAACATTTCATGTCTATACACACTATAATATTTATATTATATAATATATATTTCTCTTAGGTGAATAATTTACATTTAATTTATGTAAAGTAACACAAATATCAATGTACAAGGCAAACATTTGCAAATAAAGTATTTCAGTTTCAGTTCAATTTCAATTTCTATTTTTATATCTTGATATTTTACTTCAATAAGTTAATATATTTGTTGTTATCTATTAGCATCTTATAGCCAGTGTGGGTTGATTTGCTATCATGTACTTGCTGTATATTATGACCTTATTGTGTTTATTTAGTTGTGGGGAGCACAGATGGAATTTGTGTGACACTACCAGCCAACTCTGGTTCCACCAGCTATCACCACCACCACCTTCACCAGTTCCATCTTCCATATTCTTAAAATGCTTTTGGCATCTAATTTTAATTTCTTCAGCCTCTTAAAAAGCCTTGAAAGGTAAGATCTAAGACAATATTTATATATAGGCAAGAGTTAAATAGCAGTGTGTGTGTGTGGGTAAATATGGGGAGACAGAAGGCCAAGAAGAGCAAATACCTGTTGTAGTCATGAGACAGAGTGCAAATCTCTGTCTATGATCAGTAGCTGGTGCCAATGTGCAGTAGTGATAGCCATTGGGAAAGTTATGGTGAAGAGCTACAGATTGTTTAACTTTTGATGTCAGTTCTTGCTGTATGTATGTTATTGTTTCTTGCAGGTTTTGTGAGGAGGTTGTAAAAGTTTTGGGTCTGGACTGGGTGCTGCTGTTCACTCAGGGTCATCTTCATCCCTCCACCGTTCTCATTGCCCTGCGCATGCTCGTGGCATTGCTCTCTAATTCCGGGATTTTGCAGAAGTTTAGAGATGCTTCTCAGAATGGAGGCTGGATGACTGATGCCCAGCAGGTTACCAACACAAAGTTTGGACAAGTACTTGGTATGTATTATATCTGTGTATACTTTCTTGGTATGTATTATGCTTGTGTATACTTACTCGGTATGTATTATGCTTGTGTATACTTTGCATACACATTTTTTTCTTCTAGCTGCTTGAGTCAGTTAATTGTAGTAAAGCAGACTATTCAAAATAATGTTTCCTTACTGTTTCCTTACAAAATAATGTCTTCATTACTGTCATACATATATATTTTTCTTGCTCATCATTATTATTATTACTGTGTTCCACTCCTTTATGTATAGTACAACCTCAATTCAACAAACTGCATGGGACCAAACCCAGTTTATTGCAAATGCCTCCAGGATGCATTTCTCACACCCAGTAGGCAAATTTCACTTAGCAAAATTTGAATTTCAACCTATAATATAATACACAACTACCAAGTGAACAGGTCTGCAAACAAATTTAACCACATCTAGCTCATTTCTCACATCCTCAGCCTCAAAACTCATTTTCAAAAGGTAGCATGGCCATACTTGAGTGAATGACAACCTTGCCAACTCAAAATGAAAACAAAACATAGAATTTGGTCACATTGAAACCACAATGGCATGATATATTAATGAAAATCATTTTGAGGCAATGGAGGGACTTGAACTCGCGACCTGGTGATTCCCACATGCCTGCTTTAACCACTCTGCTACTGTGGTACCTCTGAGTCCTCTGGGTAGTTTGGGCCTCCAAACCAGAACTCAGCAGAGTTCAGGTTTGGTCAACTTTTATACCACTGTGGCCCAGCAATTAAGGCAGTCGTCTGGGAATTACGAGGTCGTGAGTTCAAGTCCCTCCATTGCCTCAAAATGATTTTCATAGAAGTTGGTTTTAAATATGGTGTAGGTTTTAGTGTAGAAACAGTTCTCATTTTTCACTTAGTTATACAGCATAATTTACATTCATTATATTTTGTTTCAGGATACTCTGTGGGAACAGTTGTGCGTTCATTGAGCGAGATTCGTGAGGAAGCTTGGCATGTGCCGGGATTTCAAGTTCTTACTTGGCTGGTCCCGCGCCATATTCATATCCCACAAGTATATTATCTGCTCTTGGCCTTGCTTCTTGGACAACCAGTCAAAAATGTTCAAAACAACACTAAGGTCAGTATACAAATAATTTTAGTGGTTCATTAACAAAATTGCAAATTCTAATACAGTATAATATACTTGGAGTGTTCTTGCTTTTAATTGTTTATTGGTTTATTTTTAAATTGTGAGCTTTGAACTTATATTAGCTTTGTTAATTTTGTGATAGGTTAGAGCAAGACTTCAGGAAGATGGGCAAGGTTTTGGGATACAGTATTAGGTTAGTAAAAACTTTGAAAATCATTAATTATCTTGAAAGCAGAATATTATCAAATGCAGAGAACTTCTGCATTGGTTTTGTCTTACACATTTCTAAGTATCTCTCTATACATGCAAATGTTTCATAAATCATATATTTATTTATTTTAAACTTTGAAAAGTCACTGCTGTGAGTAATATGTATATGTACAGTTGTAGATTAATATCTATCTATATGTTTACATTTCCTATATTTTGTGTAGCAAAGGAGATTAATTCAGTCAGTCCCATATTGTCTCTCTTTACTCTACTGTATTAAGGTTGTCTACACAGCATTCTCTCCCCTTTATTACATTCCTCTATATTCTTGTTGCTAAACTTTCATTCATCATTGTCTTTAACTACTGTATCAAGAAATATTCATCTTAGTCAATGTGTGGCTTCATGTCTAATATCTTGTGCCATTATATATATATATATATATATATATATATATATATATATATATATATATATATATATATATATATATATATATATATGTCGTACCTAGTAGCCAGAACGCACTTCTCAGCCTACTATGCAAGGCCCGATTTGCCTAATAAGCCAAGTTTTCCTGAATTAATATATTTTCTCTAATTTTTTTCTTATCAAATGATAAACCTACCCATTTCATTATATATGAGGTAAAAAAAAAATTATTGGTGTTAAAATTAACGTAGATATATGACCGAACCTAACCAACCCTACCTAACCTAACCTAACCTATCTTTATAGGTTAGGTTAGGTTAGGTAGCCGAAAAAGTTAGGTGAGGTTAGGTTAGGTAGGTTAGGTAGTCGAAAAACAAATAATTCATGAAAACTTGGCTTATTAGGCAAATCGGGCATTGCATAGTAGGCTGAGAAATGCGTTCTGGCTACTAGGTACGACATATATATATATATATATATATATATATATATATATATATATATATATATATATATATATATATATATATATATATATATATATATATATATATCATATAATATATAATATTGTATACTGTACTGTAGTCCCTTATTTCTTGCCTTTCTCTTTATGGATGCCTCGTACTTTTCTTAAATAGTTCACATTAACAGCCTAAATTTGAGAGGTGTATATTTTTTCCTTGTATGTTTCAGTCACTCGCTGTCATGCTATTCTTTATTCACCTGAGTAATCTCTTGGTTACACGCTTTGCCACAGATTGAGTTGCATTTTGCCCCTTTACTTTGTTATTTATTTCCCCTTACATCATACCAAATTTCTACAGGAGGTCTTCAGAACCCTGGGGCCAGATTCACGAAGCAGTTACGCAAGAACTTATGAACGTGTACATCTTTCCTCAATCCTTGACCCCTTTGGTTACATTTATTAAACAGTTTACAAGCATGAAAACTTCCCAGTCAACTGTTGTTGTTGTTAAAAACAGCCTTCAGGTGTTTCGGAGCTCCTTACCTGTTTAATAATTGTAAACAAAGCCACCAAAGATTGAGAAAAGATGTACAGGTTCGTAAGTGCTTGCGTAATTGCTTCGTGAATCTGGCCCCAGATATTTAAATCTATTTAATCTCTTCCATTTACAGTCCTGTATACCATTTAATATATCACTTTATTTTGTAACATACAAGAAAGCCTGTAGTTTTGTTAACAAACTTGCCGTGCTCTCAAGAGGTCCAGGGTTTGGATCCTTGGCAGTGCTTCTCTACCTTATTTGCCCTTCAGCGCTCAGCAGCAATTGGGAACCTGGTTGTAAATTAATTGGCAGACAATGTTCTGGGGAAAACATGTTGGGTTAGGAACTTCAGTTTGTTTTTCTGTATCTTCCAAGGCTTTTGTGTGTAATTACCTGAGTGGAAGTACAGGATACGAGCAACACTGTCTCCTACTGCCTTCCCTATAATCTTTATTATATGAAGTTTCAAGCTTTCAATGATTTTGGCATACACCTCCCTCTCATTTAATTTATTCCATCCATCTGTTGCTCTGTTTGCAAAAGAAAATTCTCATACATTATTTTGTCATGTTTGTTGTCTTAGTTTTGATTTATGACCTCTTGTTTTTTATATTGTGGATTTGTAAGTCTTCCTTGTATGATTTGTCAATTTGTCACAGATTTTTGACTTAATCATATCACCTCATTTTCTTGTGTCTGCTTGTTTTGGCATATTTATCTATTCCAGCCTCTCCTCATAGCTCTTGTTTTTCTGGGTTCCTCCTTGAGTAGTTCTCTTCAGCTCACGCACAAAAGCTACCAGACAAACTACTCTATTCATACCACACACCTGCGACACAGACTAACCACCAGGGAATTATTTTTGTTGTATTATGTACTGTAATTGGGTATTATCATTCAGCCAATATTTTTATAATGAGAGTATTCACAAATTTTCTGTAAAAGCACTCATTTTGTGTGGTCCCAAACTTTAATTGAAAGCATAGAAACATTTCTCAGAACAAAGGCATTCTTGGACATTCATTCCGTTTACACCCTTTGCCATTGTTTTGATACATTTTCGGCTTTTCCGCTCCATTATACCTTCATGCACACTATTGCAAATAGTTACAGCACAAAATTTTAGTATAGTATAGTACCACTAAAAACTACACAAAATTCCTATCTTGTTATGAATGTGTGGGTATGGTAACATAACTATCAAATGCATGCCGTGAGTGGCTACGTGGTGGCCGCAGTGATTGTCATAAGCTCTACCTTTGTTTGGCATATGGAATTTGAATGAGTTGCATCAACATGAGATGCAAAAAAGAATGAGTATGAATAAAGTTTTCTAAGCTTGAGAGTGGATGAGAATGCTTCATCAGACCAAATAGAAAAATGTCGTGGATGGTGCTGAACTATTTCATTGGACTGTTGTAGTGTTTAGAATTATATCGCCAAATTAGAAAGAATGCAGAGACGTGCTACAAAATGCATTCCAGAATTAGAAAGGTCCCTTGTAGAGTACTTTAGGGTAAGAAAGTATTGTATGAAGATGACAAGACATGACTAGTTATTACTATTTAGCAAACAGACAAGAGATGGCTAAGAAAATCCATGAAATACATTGATATACATGAGAACAAAGGGAGAGATATAACTGTGAACCCATTAAAAGTGTACTAAAAGAGAAAATTAAAAAGGAGGCTGAATAGAATGGGAAGGCTGAAAACCCGATGCATTCATCGGGCACGTAAATCACCACTAACGAGACCTGTGCATCTTTCCTCAGTCATGGCAACTTTTGATTTATTATACGGTGTTTGATTTTGGAAATGCTGTGAGTGTGTTTGCAACCCATGGTTATTATTGTTATGAACAATCTCATAGTGCTTCTGGCCTCTGAAACTATTTAAATAACTACAAATTATGCTGCAGTAATTGAGCAAATATCATCACTAAGGAATTAAGTATTTGATGAATCCTGGCTCAGGAGAGAGAAGTCATTGATCTTAAAAGGAGAGTAAAGAATAGGACATAGGTGAATTGGGATTTAAAGGAGTAACTTATTCCCACCCACTTGTATTTCACTTATTCCATGCACCCATCCACCTGCACTTCACTTACTAATGTCCCCATCCATTTGTACTTCACTTACTTATGCCCATCATCCACCTGCACTTCACATACTCATGTCCCCATCCACCTGTACTTCACTTACTCATGCCCCCAATAACAAGAAGGAGAGTGAGTGAAATAAATTAAAGATTCTCCCACTGGGGAGAAGATGGGAAGGGAAAATACAGTTGGCAAGATGTAGTCAAAGAGGTAGAAGCAGAATCCATAGATAGATGCAGATATAAAAAGGCAAACTCTTAGGGGCTAGGGAGACACCACACCAGTTGGTTAATGGCTAAGAAGGAGGACCAAAGAGTTGGAGCATAAAGCCTCTTGCAGATGATGAGTCACAATAACCTGATTGAAGAGCTGACACTCGACATCATCTGCACATCTGAATATGAAGAACCGATTACATTTTGGTCCATCCTGGACCATTATCAAGTTGTGTAATGGTCCAGTATGGACCAAAACGTTGTCGGTTCTTTCTTTTCAGATGTCTGGGCTGGGTGCCATAGAATGTCTTTCCCCACACACATAATTAGGTGAGTATACAATTTAACATACACATTTACAATTTTCTTCCCCTCTGACACCTACATAAAAACCTAATGTCATTTACAAGAAAAGTAGAGATTACATTTTAAGTGTTAACCCCCCACCCCCACCCCTCCAGGATGGTGCTACTCCCAGGACGCCAGGTAGCAAAGGAGCCGATAAGGTAAAACCCTACTTAACCTAATAGAATAAAATACAACTTGTGTATTTGCGTAGTATTCAAAAAGAACAAAATGCCACCAGGAACCAAACTATTTTTCTCTTATAACACTGCTTCTCATAAGGTAATACTGCTCCCATATAAATAAATTATATAATAAAGCAAAAATTTATCATAAAATTCACTAAAACTTAAATGTTACAAAAATATTCATTGCAGTAATGATGGTTAATATAAACAAGCATTATTACAGTACTTAAAAAGCTTATTAAGCTGTTCTGCTTTGGCTTTTATCTTATGGTAACTGGCTGTGTAATAGTTGAAGATTTACTGTTGTATATTACAAACTTATAAGGCTTTCACTCCTTGTTGCCAGTGTAGAAAACCATCCAGTATAAAAGTTCCACAGCCATAACAAACTATGAAATTCTCTTCAAATTTTGGTATTCTCTGTTAATTCCAGTGATACAGTACTAGACTAAGACTGGTTCTTACTCATCTAGGTGATGGTGGTGTAGAAATATTGATAGGCTTGAGAATTACAGTGAGGCAAGGATTATGCATGATGCACGCAAGATTTGGAGCATCCACCATAACATGTGCATGTAACTAGCAGCAAGTGCGGACTGTTCACGTGACTCGGCTTGTGCAGGACGCTTGCTGTGACCCTTGTTCTCTAGAGTTATGTATGTGTTCTGGACAGCAAATTGTGGTCTTGAAGATATTATGCCAGTAACTACAGTACCGAGGTATAAATTTTAGCAACCGTGTACTCAGCGGTTAGTTAGCTTTGGATCCAGTGCACTAGTTGGTGTTTGCTGTATGCTAAGAAGGCTTCTTCCTGTACTGTATAACTCTTGCATACAGTTCTATTCCCTGTTGCTATATATATTAGGGACATTCACAACCTTTATCTAAATTTCAGGTGCTCTTGTCACCTGCCATACATAACTAAATTCAATATTGACTCAACAAATTATTTCCTTACTCCATTCACCACATCTTTGCTGCATAACTAGTTATGTTTTTCCAGCTATTTTGCATTTCTTACTCTCTTTTTATAATATTTGGTTTTATTTGTGTAGTCTTATCTTCTTTTAGCTTAACAATACTGTATCTGTATCTTTTATCACACCATTCGATAGTTCTTCCATCCTTGGCCAGTACATACATAGATCTGATATCAAATTTTTTTCTCTACTTTTCATACTGTCCATCCCTGCAAAGTAGATTAATGGGGATCAATATTTATTTTATGTGTGTATATTTGTGTGTGTATTTTCAGTTGGACCTTGATAGCATTTGGACCTTTGTATTCGGTGTACCAGCCAGCCAGTGTGCAACGACGATTTCTGGCCGCGTATCTTTGTGTCCAGAGGCAGCCATTGCCATTCTTGCTATGGTGCGGGCAA
The DNA here is from genome assembly GCA_020271785.1 of Procambarus virginalis. NCBI lineage: Eukaryota > Metazoa > Arthropoda > Malacostraca > Decapoda > Cambaridae > Procambarus > Procambarus virginalis. Next base: position 23,501,416 of record WNGS01164437.1, read on the forward strand.
TGCTCAACCAAGAGGAGAAAGGGTTTGTCCATTTCTTGTATGCTTTGCATGGTAGCATGGTTTTTGTCATAGTTATCTATGAGCTCATGTCCTGTACAAAAGTTTTTTTATGAAAGAATATAAAGTATTTTGAAAGTGAAAATAAAGCAGAATTGGTTCATAAAAGTTTTTAATGTTAAATATATTTATTATAATAATAATAGTCAACAATTAATTGTTGACTTGTATTACCATAGCATAACAAATATTGCATTTAAGGTTGCTATTTTGGTAATATTACATCCACATATAAAGGCAATACCAGGTAATGGTGAGGCTGTATCTGGTTTGTTATGATTGTAAATAAAACTTAGGCAGTATGACATCTGTATGTAATTGCTACAGGTGTTAATTGGCATGCTTTATAAAGGATTGATTTGAGAGTTGCAATTTGTTACCTGTAGTTTTGAAAGTCATTTATTCCATGACTTATATAATGTACATATTATATTGGTAGTATCTGCCCTCACTACTGGTGTTAATATTCACCAGCTATTTTGTTAGATCCTCTATGGCAGCTTCATTTATGTCTAGTCCATGTGTTTACAACCTCTTAGATAGTACAGTACTGTACTCATAGTTGATAGGTGTAAAATCAACACATATTGAGGATGGTTAAGAACTATCCAGTCAAACACACTTCAACAGCTACCTTGAGAAGTGCTGTTGACCCATTGATCCATGCTGCTGAAAGTCCACCAGTATACACTCTTACAATCGTAATGTGGCCAGGTTACCAAGCGTGTTACTATTTTCGTCTAGCTACATGCATATGTAGCTCCTTTGCTACAGTGCTCTACACTGTCAACTCACAAATGAGAATCCTGTGTTTGATCCCCAGGCAGGATAAAAATGATGTTGACTTAGGGTAACTTTGATAAGTCTATGTACAAGCTTCGTGTCCCCGACAACAAGAATTATATTACGTGCCACAGTAGAACTAGGATGGTGGGACAAATAAAACACTAAAACACTCAAATTAGCTAGAGAGATAAAAGAAACATTTCCTAAGCCTAGAAGTGATGAATGGCATACACTAGTGGAGGGCATGTTGGAGGAAAACTCATACTCAAGTTTAAATATCTATGAAAAAACCTATTGTGTTGTGTAGGAGGCCTGGTCAGAGACAGGGCTGTGGGGACATTGATCCCCGAAATCAACACAAGGTTGATGAGGCACTACATGAGGGAGTTAATGGTCTAAAGATTCCAACTGCCACAAGATGGAGCTTGATCCTTGCATTCATTTTCAGTTTACAATTCTTTCATAACCTTCATTCTCTTTTAATTGTGATGTCACATTTTGTGTTTCTGATGTTGGTCATATTATATTTGTTTTAATAATTACTGTACAAATGTTTTGATGTCTTGAATTCTGTGCTGTAGATTAGATTAACATTAATTATTCTAGCGTTAGATTATTGAGCTCCATATATCTGTTTTTCAGTTTCTTAACCCGAAAGTATTTGAAGTAATTTGTTTAATGCTGTTGTATTTGTTTTACTAATAGCTTCATGAATGTTGTTATGTTTTTAGCCTCTTTTTTATTCTGTTTAATATTTTTTGTTCTCATTTAAAAAGTTTTTGTTCGTTTCCTCCACAGAGAATATATCACCACATCCCCGTCAAAAAGCACGTAGGTTTATTGTTATAATTTTTTTCAGTGTGTTTCATTTATATTAAGTATGTGAATTTAAAAATTTGTGTATGTATTTCTTAAGTAATCTAGTTTGTAATTTCTGCATGATTTTGCAAAAACACACCTGCACTTTCTGGTCTAAGGCTCGGACCATAACCAGCCGTAGGGACGTTGATCTTAAGAATCATCGACAAGTATACGACATGTATGGTTGTTTAACCCTTAAAGTGCGCATCACGTCATATGATGTGTTGGACATTGTTCCAGTCAACTGCGCATCACGTCATATGATGTGTTGGAGTACTACGCAAGATTTAAACGGCCCGCGGATACACGGGGTTCACCACACCTTCATCAGGGCTCTTGTAAACAGACGCCATTTTTTTTAAAAATCGTGGGCCAAACTCCCGGGTGTTATTGGCCTCAGTATTGAGTGAGCAACCAAGCCTGACGCGCGCAGCATGAGCTAACAGCACTGCTGTTCAGCTTGTGACCACAGCATCGCCTAAAAACACCAAAATATTCTTGTTCATGCTATTATGTAGCGATGATATTATTACAGAAGACCCCTGACTGTGATAAAACTGACCAGGGTTCTGATAATAGCAGGATTGTGATGATACTTAGCACTGTGAGCCATGGAGGGAGGAGTAATGCTGTGGGAGGGAGGGTGGTGGCGATGTTTTCTGACTGTGTGTGGCCACCTTTTATTGACTGCACTCAGCATACCAGCTTAGTGGTTCGCTATAGTGAACACAAATGTAGATACATATATATAACGTGTGTATAGAGGGAATAAACAGCAAGAGAAGGTTTGGAGCCGCCCTCACCAAAATGGCGGCCCTCACCAAAATGCAGACGACGGTGTTGTTTACTGGTTACCACGATGGTCTTTGGGCACCATACCAGTTTATTTGTACAAGTATGGTGAATAAAACAAGTAGATATTTATATATAATGTGTGTATATAGCGTAATAACACCACACAGTATTGTTGGAGAAGAAATATTAGTGCGTCTGGCCTTGAGGGCGGCAGCCATCAGCTGACTGTGTTAGGTCCTACGTCTTTGTGCATTTACTCACCATACAAGCTTAGATGTACAGTTATGGTGAACAAAACATGTAGATACTTATATATACCATCTGTATATAGTGAATTATAGCAAAAACAGTATTGTGGGAGGAGAATGTGGGCGAGTCAGATGACTGGAGGGAGGGTGGGAGTGGCTGGCTGGTACACGGCGGTCACTCCTCGTTACTTTTTGACTCATAATAGCTACTTAGTGGTTCGTTATAGTGAACAAAACATGCAGATACTTATACAGTATATAACCTGTGCTTATAGTGTAATAACCGACAAAGTATTTGTTCACTGATTGATGAACATAACTGAATCAACAATATGCACACCATATTTTTGAGTACAGCAATGATTCACTCATTTTATTATATAAATATATCAAACTACACACTATTGAATAATATTACAGCAAAAAAACTATGAAAAATCAATCAGAGACATTGAAATAATTAGGTAATTATCTCTTTGTGGCAACTCCGGCCTGACAGCTGGCGAGCAACAGACCGCCTGGGATGCATGCTGAGTCAGCGCCTATAATTTGCCAGAATTCTCGCCCTATAGCGGGCAATATATGGCACTTACGATTTTTTTATTATTTTTCCCGTGATCAATGAACACAAATTAACAGGTTAGGAAGAAATTTTTTTTTTTTTTCCAAAATGACATGCGCCTGTGGGGATGACAGGATATTAAACCCTGAGCATGTTAAGGGTTAAATACCAGAGAAAAAGTGTAGAGTGGTTAATATGAAGTACTGTACAATACTTCTTTACCAATACTGTAGTGTGATTGATGGCAAGAATAAACTCCAGGAAGTTGATATTTGTGTTAAAATAATGGGGCGTGTATATCTATATACAGTACTGTCTTGAAATAAATAAGAAAGACTGGACATCATGAGCAAAGCTCTCATCTGACAACTGTATTATATATAATTTCAAATAGTTATTAATATGAAATGAATGTTTATTGATGCATCGTAATGGCCTGTTGACAACTGTATCAATGATGTCATCATGCACGATTGTCAGCCCACAACAATATTGTTGATTAATCTAAATTATTTACTTCCTGCTTGGTAAAACTAAATTTGAATTGTTTCAATAGTAAATATTATTGTTTAAACATTGTTCCATATAACTACCATTTTACCGTCTCATTTATTCTCATCAATCAACTATCTTTGATCAAGTTTTGTTTGCTTTTTCAGTCATCTCTTGCATTTAGCAGTTGGTTTACTTTGTAAATAAGCTGTCCCTTAATTAACAAGACGTATATCCCAGTCCATCCTCCTAAAGTGAAAATATTTACTGGTAGTTTGGACTAAATAATTACTGTATGTAATGAAGGACCAGCAAAATTTTGGCTTTTGTATTATTGAATTTGGACAAATGGGGAAACTTTTTTAATGGCATCATAAATATTATACCTATTCTAGCAATCCTGGGCCTAATGCATGCCGTCATTGGTCTAATATAGTACAAATGTGTGCTATACTAGGCCTAGGAATGTTTAAGTTTGGTTTTTAATTTTAATTTTTCCAGACTAAAATTAAAAGTATAAAAAGTGAACTTTTTGGTGGTCCATCACTACATATTGGTAATTTCAACCAAATAATTACTGTACATGGTACTTCAAGAGTATGGGTTAGGATATCCTTTCTTTAGTCTTCTTTGCTTTGCCAGTAATGTGTCCTTGCTACGTACGCACTTTAGGTATATCTAAAGTACGTACTCTCAAACATGCAATATTGTAACCAGTTGGTAATAATACTTTACAGAAAGGAATTGCCTGAATGGCTGCAGAGTTACCCAGTCACTCTCATCCAGTTCTTACGGTTCCTGTACCAGCAAAATGGGGACTTCTTGCCAGTGTTTCTCTCCGGGGATGTGTTGGCAGCTCTTGCTTCAACTCTCTTTCCCTACACTGGTACATCGGAGCCTCAGAGTCTCGCCTCGCCCGAGGATGAAAGGGTTAGTCGTGCATGCTTGGCACACGTGTGTCGAGTGTCTTTGTCGTGCTCTACCCTAAATGATAAGAGGATTTAATGCTTTGGTGCTTACCTACCTTACCTAAGCATACGAGCGAGATCTAGCATTAGGCAACACCTCGTGTCTATTTCACCTAGAGCATTTATGCATCTCAGTGTTCAGATATCTCTGCTTCTGCCCACAATTAACTTTTTGGTTTAAGGTAAGGATTGGTGGGGCCACTTTTGCAATAGACTTGCTACTGTACATGTGTAACTTTTAATTAAGTAATGTACACTAGATGGGAATAAGCCTAAAATACAAATATCTGATTTATTGTTACACTTGTTGAGTAGAATTTCATTGACATTTAAAAACTATCACCAGAGGAACAAACTATCTCGTCTCTTCATTGCATTGTTCTTCCATAATTTACCATGACTGCCTCAGGTACAACAACCATTTTTATCTTGCATTTCTGTAACAGTATTCAGAAAGTCAGAGATCTTCTTTGTCTCCATATTGAGCTGATCTAGCAATACCATTAAGTAAGTTTCTCTTAACTTTACATTTCTCAGTTTATGACTGGGGCAGATGTCGTAATTGTCAAATGTGAGGCTGACGGGACCCTGACAAACCACCCTGCGAAGAAACAGGTTATGGACTTCTTAAGAAATCTTGTGGTGGATTCCCTATCTCTTCCTCCAGCCAGCAAGGGGCCTCACACCATTGACCTGTTATTGGAGGTAATGTCTGTTTTGTAATGTATGTGGCTTTAATATATTTAGTTACCATGCTGTTAACAACAAGAGAGAGACAAATATTATTGGCAATTTAAAATCAGTTTCCGAGAGCCTGTTATAAAATTTGCCAGTATATAACTGAAAAGACTTAACAAGAAAATTGTCTCATATAATATACTCAAAAATTTCAAGGTGTAATAATTTTTGCAATTTTCAGGCTACTCCAGAAAACAGTAGTGTATCTCAAGTGTGTGAATTCCAAACCCAGCTTCTTGGTACTCTAATGGAGCACTTGTTAGATGCCGATATTCTTATTGGGGAAGGAGCTGCTCTTCCAGTGGTGGCTGGGGGATCTGTCCAGCACATAGCTCCCAATGTCTTCTATTTGGCAGCCAGAATTGTCGACAAACTGTGGGCAGGTCAGTAATAAAGTTAAGGACAGCAAGAACAATAGGATATGTGTATTTTACTTAAGAAACCTGTGATGAGAAGTGACAAAAGTACAACCCACATTTTCCTGATGGGGGAGAAAAATGACAAATTTTAACAAGCTTATGTGCTAGTACAGTACCAGCATCCTATGTCAGTCAACATGTTTTTAACTTGCATAAGGTCTGAACATAGTTTCATAATTGTCAGAAGTAGACAGGTTAGTTTTCAGTTCTACATGATATTTCCTGTTAATTTTGTTCATGCGTGACCTACAGTATAATATTGCCTGCCATTTTCCTTAATTGGTGTTCTCTCAATTATATGCCAGAAACTGTTTTTATGTGAATCTTTCCTCCTGTTATTTTATATGTTTGCTGTGCCTTAAGTTTATATAATAGCTTAGAGTAATGCTTTCTTTAAGAAATTTTAAGTTCTCAAAAGCATGTTCATAACCAACAGCCAATCAGCAACGCTGCATGTATTCAATGTTTTGCATGTTTAGAATTTGCTGACTGGTTTGGCAGTTACCTTTCCTGTGCTGGTTCACTTAGTGATTCAGCTGTGGTCATTTTATTACATTTCTAAGAAGGCTGTGGATCCCCAGAAGATGACGACTTTGAGGGACTGATGACGTTCCTGGGGTTTCCTTTAGTAACAATTGAAAAATTTAACCTGAATCCAGATGTGGTACATGTTTATTAGCTCTTATGATACCTCACAATCATATATTCTCTCCCTTGGTATTCTTTAATGTTAAGCTTACCATACTATTTTCTGCAAACTTCCTTTTAGTTCATTCATTCCTTTCCTTAATCAGATTGCTTGATCATTGACCATCAGCTAACTCTTGTTATGTCTGTGCCATATTCTGATTTCATCTTTAGTCTCTGCCACTATATAGTTATCAGACTTTCTGCTTCCCTCCTAATTCTAGTACAGTATATTTATAACTAGTTTATTTACCTATTCTCTTCTGACAACTATTGGTTAAAGTTTTTAGTTGTTTGCCTTTAATTCTTCTTAGCAGCTCTTGTTCAACCTTGGATTATTTATCTTTTTTTTTTTTTGTGTGTGTGTTCATTTTGTATAGGATAATAATGGTGTTACCTGGAGTATACCTGGACTGGGTTCTGAGAGTTCTTCTAGTCATCAAACCTGGCGGGGACCAGGTTTGTCTTGTGTAGCTTGGTCCTGAAGGCTGTTGCTTAGAGCGGCCTGCAAGGCCACATATGAGGATCAGTATATTTACCCAGTAGATTCACATTACATATTGTAATTATGTGATATGGAGGTTGAATGTTTACTGAAAATTTTCAGATAATATTAAAGGTGTTAAACTTAATTAAATTTTTCCCAGGTGTATTTAACAAAGACCCTCACGAGGTGTTTGACTTTATCATCAAGCTCATCTCACAAGCCAAGCGTCGTGCTTCAGGGATTAACCTGGAGTCCATTTACCATTGCCTTAATCGCACCATCTTATACCTCTTGTCTCGGCCTTCTGACTCTATTGCTGCACAGATGTCAATACTAGAAGGCTTACACAAACTTACCACCCACAGGTTCAGTATTAAATACTTCTTCTTGTGATATAGACTAAAATTAGTTTTAAGACATCTAATATTTGTACAGGGATGCAGCACCATTATTGCTCCTTATTAATGATTTTGTCTTTTGTAAATATCACACAGGACTATTTATAACAATTGTATCCCCCTCTTAATAATTATCTGTAATATCTTGATTTCTATGTTGTTGGTATAGGTGCTTAAATACCTTTTACCTAAATTATAATCTGAAAATATTTTTTTGTTGTGCAGGATTGTTGTCTTTGGTGCTGGAAATCATGAGCCAGAATTTGTTGCCTGTCTCACCTATTGTTTGTTGCAGCTCACAGCTGATATTAAGATCAAGTAAGCTTGATATTGAGTTGAATTCTGTAGTTTTAATTTTTTTGAACTTGAGATGGCATTCATATTAAAATCAGAACTTGTGAGAGGGTTTTTATATTAATATCAAATACTGTTTGCTAAATATGGAGCTGCAGTTCCTGCAGTTCTATAGTGGAATATCCACTATAAAAAAAAGCTCATTTTATGATGGAAAAGTCCAAAATAGGTTGAGGATGGCATCACCCACCACCTACAGTATTTTGGCCTTATTTCATAAATGGCCTATTTTCAAGTCAAATTATGTTTATCTGCATTCTACATTTATTATCAATATAATGGTAAGAAAACATTGTATTTCTTTCATATTTACCGTGTACATAATTCAAAGAAGTCTAAAATAGTTTTGGATAATTCTATTGATCCCTCCAGTAACAAGGCCTCTCAGCCAGTTTATCCTCTCTGATTCAATGATCTCAAGCTATCTACACTATTTTATTATAACTAAAGTAAAACAAATAAAACATACACGTTTTGCCCTAGGTTCATATCTTGGCCTTGGGAAGATTGACTAGGCGCCAGTCCTTAACTGTACGCCTCTGTTCACTCAGCAGTAAATGGGTACCTGTTTGTTAAACGATTTGGCAGTCGTATTCCAGGGAAAATTATAAGATTAAGGACCTGCCCGAAATACTATGCGTGTTAGTGGCTTTTCAAGAATTTAAGAACTCTTGTCTATATAAATAAGATACAGAAAATGAGATGCCTGAAGCTCCCTCACATCCAGTTATATCAATCTTCAATGTTGTCTCGTAATCTTTTCTTTAATTATAGGAATTTTCAATTACTTAAACTTCTGGAGAAACCAGTTGGTTCAGTTAATTGGGATTGTACTGTACTATTTTGTTTTAAACGTAGTTGATTTGACAGAAATTCATGATACAGTATTATTTTATAATACAGTCCAATAAGAAATTCATTACCCAAAGTAAATGAATTGGCAAATTAATGTGTTTATTATCAATGAATTCCAATATAACGGTGATTTGTACTAGTGCTGCCAAGAGCACTGTGTACCGATGCGTTTGTAGCATTTGAATATGAATAAATTACTGAATTTTCTTTCTCCTCAGCACTGATACAACAAATCGATCCATGTGGCACGTGAACCCCGTATTAGTAGAGTGTGTCGAGGCCGTTGACGCAAACAGTAAAAGTGGGAATATGATTGTTGGAAATACCGGAGATAGTCATATTCGAGATTTTGTGGAGGCAACTGCTACCCAGAGCCATAACCTGATGACAACAGCAGCAACCAGAGTCTGGGAAGAGCTATATATCACAAAAAAACCAGCAATTGAGGAGGTATGTAATATGAAATATGAAATGTTACTCAAATATGTGTATTAACTCTTTTTAAACAGCTCCATTCTCTGTCATGTGATTATTTTTTGTACTCAAATTGTCACATGCAAATCTTTTGCTTTTGTTATGTGAACTACTTTTGTCATTTGTACCATGATTTAAGAGTTTCAAATAGCCGAGCTATTTAAGAGCTTTTTGTTACAATGAATTTTTATGATTAGTTTGATGAAATTTTGATTTTCTGAGCAAGGCTTCCTTGATTGCTTCCCAACCTCAGAGAGGCACACATTGTTTGTTTTTCAGGCCATGCCCTTTTACATAATTACATACTTGATATTTAGTTTTATTTATTAAATTGTGAATATGGTATTTGAATTTTTTCTAATGAGTATGTTGCTGTAGGTGTTCAAGGTGTCACTTAGTGCAGGAAGTGGCAAAGCCCCAGAGCTCTCCAGTATAAGAGATGTGGTTAATGAAGCTTCCCATCGACTCTGGCTGGCATTCTTGGAGGGGGAAAAGAAGCAATCTTATCGACTTCCATGGGAGATGCCAACACAGATCCAGAGTGTTACAAATGTATGTATATGTTTTAATCTATTTATATATTCAGTTTTACGTTTTGAACATAATTGCACATTTAGTAGAATAGTTCTGCAGTCTAAGGTAATTTTTGGAGGTGTCCTCCTTAGTGGCTTCCCAGAGCTTGAGCACTGGTACCCCAGTGTCAATACTATGTTGCCAGGTGTCTAAGACCAACTCATGGCCAACAGGAGTATAACTTATAACTTAGGTATAACTTATTGTTTGACACATGTGAATATCTTATTGTTTGATTTTCTATTAGTTTTCATAAGAGCATTTATATTTTCCTTCATATAGAAACTTCAGAAAGTGACAGGAGGGCTAACACGGCTTGCTTCACGCACTAAAGGTCGCCGAGAGGACAGCATTGTTGTGCGTAAAGTTAATATGCCAATGTCAGATGTCCAGATGGCAATTTTCACTCATATATCCATCATTGGAGACCTTGTTGACCTACAATATAGACAATATCTGCAAGTGAGTTGAGCGTGCTTTATTTGTGCATGTTGTATACAACAGTATATATATGTAAATATATCACTGTACATGCATTCCTCATTGTCAGTACACGGATACCTTGTTTACAGTACACACATTTACTGTACATTCATTTACAGTACGTGCATATATCTATTAATGCCGAGGATTCATTTTGGGGGGGGGGACTGTAAGAAGTCGTCATAGTATAGTCCCAAAGATGATGCGTTGCGGCATTATAATTTATTACTTACAGCAAACATTTGGGAGTGTATTTGGTTGCTTAAACTGTAGTACATATATAATAAATATAATTAAATAAATAAATACATTTTGTATTTTGAAATACTGTATGTGTCCACCTTCTGTATGTACTATAGTTTGTATCGAGGCGGGAGTTTTTGTGTCGCTTGATACACATTCTCGTTTTCAGAAACAGAAACACATGACAAGCTATGTTTGGGAGTCTTGGCAACGTTGTGAGAGGGAGCTAACAAGAGAACGAGGTCTTTGGGGCCCTTTAAAAGGTTCACATCTTGACAAGTGGATTTTGGATGCCACTGAAGGCCCATGTCGAATGAGAAAGAAAATGGTACAAAATAGACATTTCTACAAACATTATCCATATAAACCACATGCTGAGCATTCAGAAAATGTAAGTTACTTTTCATATACTGTATGTTACTTAATAGTTACTTAATGGTCGAGGACCGGGCTGTGGGGACACTAAAAAGCCTCGAAATCATCTTAAAATAACCTCAAGATAATCTCAAGATAGCTTAATGTGTTATAATTTTTGTTATTCTATATAACTTTTTCAGTTTATAGCGGATTCCTTTCCATTCATTGAAAGTGGAAAAATCAAGAGATAACTGTTATATGTATTTTAGGTCACTTATACTTATGTGCTAGTGACAAGAGTGTTAAGACATTTTGGGTTAGTATTGGTTGTTTAATATTAGTGTTCTGCAAATAAAATTTCAACACTTCGCAGAGACAATTGAAATACAAAGTAGCTACCAGTTTTGATAGCAAGGAGCACGCTGAGAGACGAAGACCAGAGGGTTTGTTAGACTCGGAGGTACGTGAGAAGGAGCCTGTCATTGAAGAAGAAACAACAGCCCTGGAAGCAGATAACTTTGCTGGTAGAGAAGTTGGTGATATTGGTAAGTTTAATTATTTTAAATATAAACAATTATATAAATGTTAATTATTAATAAAATGGGGTACAACTTTATGTATTATTGTGATGGGCTAGTGAAAAATTCTTGTTGTAATCTACAAAAAAAAGAGAACTAAGCATAATAAAATTCTCCTTTCTGAGCAACACCCTCAGATGCCCTCCATAGCCTACTCTTATATGGTCCTCACAGGACTCATATCACATGCACAAGGGTCTTTAAAGTGGTCATATCACTTAAAGAAGAAACATAGTGGGAATTTTAACCCCAATTATCACCTAGAGTTTCAAGCTATGTTCATATAATCTAAAGGAAAGCCAACTCTAACAACCTCTCCTAGGAAAGAATAAGGATTCCTAAGTGGACTGCCCACATGAACAGACATGAAACATCGCCCATAAAAAAGGACAGAAGCGAATCATATTGGAACAAACACCCTCTATGGACAACACAATGTTGAGGAAGGCAGGAAACCAGGCACACCTACCCGTAGGCCACACCCACTAACATGAGGCTTTTACACATGACAAACCTATGAGACTTTGAACAGCCTAGTGCTTGGTCGAAACTACTAAAAACTAAGCAGACAAGTATACTCTTGCAGAAGGCAATGAATGAAAGCTGCCATTGCAGCTTTCATTCTTTGCCACTATCTCCCTTTTCCTACAAACATGACAGAACCACTTTGAAGGATTTCTGTTACGATGGAGATAGTAATTTCAGGAGCCTGATTCTGTATATGATATGATTGTAGGGCGAACGATATAGGAGTTGGCTACAGGAACATCCGAGAGGCCTTTGCTTAGAATGTGAGATTTATGACAGTAATTATTTTTACTTTTGTGTTGAAGTAGATATGGAAGGATTGCAGGGAGCTTTACTGAAGAATGGTGGCCTTAACAACCGCACAGCCTCGGAGGCAGAGGATGACAACGAGGGGCTGGACATTGGTGACTTGGTTGGCCAAGACACCAATGCACCCACAGATGACACACAGAATCCTGATAATCAGACATTGCTTAGGTTATTAGACTATGGAGAAAAGGTGAGCAACATTTTGAACAAAGAGTATTTTGTGGAAGACAATGTTTGTGTTCAATTTTTCTTACTTGCACTAGTTTAATGACAATTGATCTTCTCTCATTCTTAATTTTTTCACAATTGGGAAATTTTCCTATTTGCCTCTCGGGTCATATTGTTGCTTCACATGGATAAATTTAATTGCAATATAATATGTTATTGCAAACACATTGCAATATGTTTTTTCTGTGCAGTATTTGTCAGAAAAAGTTTTGGTATTTAGCATAAAATAGTAAATTAGATTTAAATCTTATTGGAAATAATATTTATTGTTTTTCTCAGATTAGCCATATGTTCCGGTGTGCAAGAATACAGGGCTTAGACACTGTAGAGGGCCTGTTGCTGTTTGGGCGGGAACACTTCTACATTGTTGATGGTTTCACTTTGCTCAAATCTCGTGAGATCCGGGATATTGCATCACTACCCGAGGGGTCTCACGAGCCCATCGTACCTTCTACTAGTCCTGGTACTAGTCATGAACATCATGCGTGCTCCAAGTTTCACTATGATGAAATTCGAGAAGTGCATCAGAGAAGGTTAGTGTTAGATTCCTAATCTTGTAGAAAATATCTCTCACAGGCAGTAGTACAACAACTTAAAATAATGAAGGAAGAGAGCTCTCGGTATGTAAACTGCAGTTTTTATGCCATATGTGTGTGTGTAAATGTATTTTTGTGTGCATACTGTAAGTGGTGTATGTCTAATGGTAAATATCACATACAGTATTGTACAGTATTAAAATAAATTGTCAGAATTGGAAAGTGTTGCTGTTGACCTAAAAACTGCTCACAGTTTTTAGGTCCTTTTCTAGGTGCACATAAAGAAATTCTAAAAAAATTTTCTCCTTTTTATATTATAAAACATTTAAGTCTGACATCGGGAAACAAAAAATGCTAATTATTTTAGTTTGGCTGCGATGTTATATTCTGAAAATTAATTTTCAAGTAAACTATTTGTAATACATTTCTCCTTATCACAAATCTTTCTTGTCCATGAAAGTCATTGAAATATTGGATTGTGTCAGTGTCAGTATGCACAGGCATCAGTAAATGGTTGGTGATGCACATGAAATGGTACCAAATTTTCCCAATATGGCAAACAATTGCCAGAAGTCTCTAGTGCCAAATGACATCCAAATAGAATATATCGGAACCTTGAATATTAAAGAGGCACATTAAATCAATCACAAATGGCAAGAACACCACGGTGTCAATCATTCAAGAATGATGGAGAACAATGCTATTGTAGTGTTAGAATGAAAATGCAAGAATGTATATTCTTTATAATTTCTTACCTTGGCATTTGGCATTAATGATATAGTAGAGAGTTATTTAATCAAAATGCCATATAACGTAAGTGATGCTTTTTAGCAACAAAATTAATTGCATAAACTATTATGTTTATTTCAGATATTTGCTACAGCCCATTGCTTTAGAGATCTTCTCTTCTGATGGGAGAAATTATCTACTTGCATTACCCAGAAAACTACGCAATAAAACATATCAAAGGTGTGTATTGCTAATGACTTCTATTTTGATGTTAGGATACGATTCAATTGAGGTTATCTTTTATAGTAACAATATTTCGCAAGCTTAACATTAAATGATGGTTATTGCGCAATGGATAATAGAGGTTCGTCTCAGCATTATAGTCTATGCAAGGGGTGACATGCATTTTGAGCTGGCTGCATATGATAATTAATGAATAAACCAAATTTTTTCCAAGCCAGTAAAAGATCATCTTCAGTAGAAGAGAATCGGCTTGAAACAAAGCTTCAAGAGCTTAAGAAGTTTGGTGATATTGGTAATGAAAACAGTGCCTGATGACACTATTTATAATCTTCATAGGAAATGTAATTTAATGACAGTTGCTCTTTGTTTCTGGAATTTGTATAATCAGATGGTCTTTGTGTAGACCCTTGTCTTCATTGAATAAACCATATTGTATCATTTGTGAGTATACAAGAGTGCTGCACCATTGCCACGATCACACGCTAAGGAAAACATTATGTATTGATTGATGAGTCTTGTAGTAATTACATTTTCCAAAGTAGTTATGGGATATAATTTCCTTTAGGCTGCTGATGGTGTGCACGGGGTTAGCAGATAATGCCCAGCAGTCAGTAGAAGGTCAGAGACGGTCAGCAAGTGTGGAACAGGCTGGCGGACTCTTTTCTTCCATAATTGGTGAAACATCTGTTACTCACAGATGGGTGGTAAGTACAAATGCTTATAGACGGTTGGTTTGATTTTGCATACTCTCCAAGAATAACACACAATAGATGCACATAGATCTTATATTGAATCGGGCAGCAGTGTGCCAATAGAACCGAATTACAATTACAAATAAGAGTTTGGTACTAAGAAAGATTATTGCCAATCATCAAGTTGTTTAACTAATGTTGGTATGAGTAAATATTTATTGTGACTAACATTTTCTCAGATGGCTATTAAAGCATATACTGTGACCTATGTAGCTAATTTAACTTCATTAAAGTTGCTTCCATGACCAGTACTATAATTATGTTTAACAAGTGAGTTGTTCATAAGAAAGTCCAATTAGTCAATGACTTTGCTAAGAATAGGAAAACCGAGACAAATTAGGTGGCAGGTGTTTGCTAAATATAATAATTCTAATAGCATTAACGTTTATAACAGTGGGTACATACAGTATATTATATTACATCGTAGGCATATATGGTACTAAAACTAACATATCCAAGATGTACCCAGTTGGCATATTCCCTAGGAACCACTTCTAGATACCTTGATCTGTCCTGATAACACTACTGTATTATTCACTAATCTTTGTCTATAAAATAGACTCTCTGTATGCAAGGTTGGATGCCAGGTGATTTGGGCTACCCTCACTAAACTTTACAGTGTGACTGGTGGGTGTTTGGGACTGTCATAGGGAAGTCAGGGTCAGATGTGTTTGGGTGTGGTTAAAAACTTTAATTAATTCCAAATTTACTATATACCAGACTCCATCCTCAATAAGATTCATCCAACATATTATTTTCTACCTGATTATTAAGATGGTTACAGTGGTAAAGATGGTTGCAGTGATGATGGTTTACCTGGTTGTATGAAGTGAAGATGGTTACTGTAATAAGGGTCATGTAATTACCTAAGTGTAGTTACAGGATTAGAGCTACGCTCATGGTGTCCCATCTTCCCAGCACTGTCATATAATGCTTTGACAGTATATGTGGTGATCCAGATCTATGTATTTACGAGACTTGGCTGCTTTCCGGTGAGTGGCAGTGGCAGCGCTGTCCAGATGTGCACCACTGAAGTTAACATAGGTATTGGCTAAAGTTGAGACACGTGTAGTCCCACATCAACTGTCTACCATTCTTCTAGGGGTTCACTGTGATCCCATCTGGGCGACCAACAGACTTGTCAGAGCTGCAGAGCACTGTCTTGCTGCAAATACACCTATATTCGATGTGGATTGGGGCAGCGAGGCAGAGAGCCTCGGCAATTCGGAGGGCCTGCGGTGTGAGACGCGTGCCAGTTGCTGACATTGGGGTTGCTAATAGGAAGTCGCCTGCATGTGGAGCTGCTACGGACGGCTCTTAAGTTGAGCAGTGTCATGTGGTGGTGGTGCTTCAACATGCCTAGAAGCATGATGCAACATGCTTCTAGGCATGTTGCATCTGCTTGGTCTACAATGGGGCCATCCCAGCTGGATTGTTTGTGGGCTTTAGAAGGTGGTGGTTGGAGTGCTGGTTCTGCAAAAGAAATCTATTTGGTGGTGCAGTGTATAAAGCTGGGATCGTGTACCTCCTGCCTGTTGATGTAGGTAATCGGGTAGGATTTCCTTCACCAGGTTGTCAGGTGCCACTGAAGAGGACAGGAACGCTGGTACAGCAATTTGTGTCGCTGTGCGAATGCCGAGGCCCCCGAGTCTGACTGGAAGGGAGGCTTGTTTCCACTGTGAGTCATTGAGAGAAAGGTTGAGGGCTTTTTCTAACAGTATACGTACTATATATTCTAACAAATACAGTATATCTAATCCCTATCGTTCTGTCTATCCATCGTTCTGTGTATCCATCCATCCCTCCCCCACATCAGAGAGGATAAATCTCCATACAGTCTTCAATCTAAATAAGGAAATTGTTACCTACTTTTAATTCTTTAAATATTCTATTATAATCTGCCTACTTAGAACCACGTATATTAGTTTTATGATTATCTTTAAATATTTGTAGTTTTATATACTGTATGTTAATTATTAACTGCAGCTTACATTTCATATAAACAATTATCTTGAACTTTCCTATGTATTAATAATACCATGCTGACAACTCAACTTTTATCACATACGAATTTTTTTGGGGGGACAGTTGCAGTTCCATTTCTTGTCTGTATTTACTATTTGTGTATGCAGAATCGAGCTACTGTATATAGCTGTTTCTAGCCAATCTATTTTTCCTCCTATGTCTACTACATATATTTCTTTCTACACACACACACACACACACACATACATTGTATGTATGTATGTATGTATGACGTACGAGGAGAGACTACGGGAATTAAACCTCATGTCGCTGGAAGACAGAAGAGTTAGGGAGGACATGATCACCACGTACAGATTCTCAGAGGAATTGACAGGGTAGATAAAGACAGGCTTTTTAACACAATGTACACACGCACTAGGGGTTACAGGTGGAAATTGAGTGCCCAAATGAGCCACAGAGATATTAGAAAGAATTTTTTTAGTGTCAGAGTGGTTGACAATGGAATGCATTAGGCAGTGATGTGTGGAGGCTGACTGCATACACAGTTTCAAGTGTAGATATGATAGAGCCCAATAGGCTCAGGAACCTGTACACCAGTTGATTGACAGTTGAGAGGCAAGACAAAGAGCCAGAGCTCAACCCCCGCAAGCACAAATAGGTGAGTACATTCCCAGGGAAGCAGCCCATAGCAGCTGTCTAACTCCCAGGTACCTATTACTGCAAGGTGAACAGAGCATCAGGGTTAAAGAAAATCTGCCCATTTATTTCTGCACCGGGAATCGAACCCGGGCCATTCGAACTATGAACCCCAAGCACTGTCCACTCAGCCGCGAGTCCCCATCTGTGTTTGCCAAGGAATTTGCATTCTACTCTGCTCTTAATTTTGGTATTTATAATAATTACTAATTGATAATTACTTAGCCAGGGTAATTGTACATAGGGTAGAGTTCCTTGGATATTGGTCAAAGTGTTTGAACATAGGCTGTATGGCAATACCACCAATGTGAACACCACTCTTGTCAAGCAAAGGTGCAGTACTGGTCATCGTGTCAACTTCATTTAAACTATATTCATTTATTGACTCATTTTGAAACAGATTTAGAGAATTTGCTTTCATTACCTTTTATAATTATCATCATAACAGTAATGATTTTCCTATATATGTCAATTTTTTTTTGCCTTTATGATGGTTGATTATTTGACATCGACAACAATTGTTATACATGTTTAAGCTCACTGACACCACTGGTTGGCATTATATATGACCCACTGCCTTGCCATTCCCTACTATTCATGAAGGAGCATTGATGTTAAAACATTAAAATGTGGTGCTTCAGTGTTTTGTTCACATGTTCACAGTCTATTTTATGCCTTTCCAATCTGTAGTGGTAAATGTAATGTTGGGACTACATAACAGATTTTTTTATTTTTAAATTTGTTGTTGGTTTGTGGCTTGAGAAGGGAGTCTGAAAATATGACCTTGTTACATGAGTGTCAATTTTTATTATTGTATATAATCCTTTTGTCTTTTGCATTTCAGCGTGGCGAGATAAGCAACTTCCAATATTTGATGCACTTAAACACCTTAGCAGGACGTTCCTACAATGACCTGATGCAGTATCCGATCTTCCCTTGGGTATTAGCTGATTATACCTCTGAAGAATTGGACATGACAAATTCTGCTACTTTTAGAGACCTCTCTAAACCAATGGGTGCTCAGGTTAGTGTCATGCTATCCATTATGAGGGGTCTTAAATATTAAATTTAAGAATGTAAACAATTAATGTATAATTTATACTAAAAAGAAATATAGCGGAGAAATTTTGTGTAAAATCAAATCAAACAATGAATGTACTGAAATGCATCTTTCTGGTTAGTCCCTCAAAAGCTCCTCTGAGCTTAAGTGCTGGTAATGGTAAGCCTTCAGGCTGTACCATGCCTCTGAGAAGTGCAGGAGCTTACTGGAAACAATGATGAAAATCTTGTCCTCTCAGAAAGTTGAGAGGAGAATGGGATCAGAGTGCAACAAAAAAATCAATGAAACCTAACCAGAAAGTCCAGCTGAAATCAAATAAGTCACACTTTCAAATAATTAGATAAATATATAAGGAAAACAATACAAACAGTGACAAAAAGTTGGCAGGTTTCCAAAGTTTTAAAGTTATTGACCAGACCACACACTAGAAGGTGAAGGGACGACGACGTTTCGGTCCATCCTGGACCATTCTCAAGTCGAATGTGATGAAGTAGAGACAGGCAATAAATAGACAAGAGAGAGCTGAGGAGCAAAGTAAGATGTAGGGGATAGTAGTAATAATGAGAACTGCAGAGGGCCTATTGGCTCATACGAGGCAGCTCCTATTATAACCACCGAATGAGAAGGAGATAGTAATAGGAATAAGAAGAGGATAGCAAGGGAGCATTGGAGAAGACAATGAACAGAAAAAGGGAGAAGAGAGAAAGAAAAGGAAAGAAAAGGAAAGATAAATGGAAGGGGTAAGCTTATGTTAAGTCACGTTTGTTAGAAAGATTAGAGCATATGAGTATATACTGTGAAAGGGAAGAGTCCACAGCAACAAAGCCAGGACTCAAGTTCATGTTGGGTACATTGTGTATTAGAGCCGATTCAACAAGACGGTGTCTGTGTAGAGTAGAGGCAGGAAAGATTATTTTGGAGGAAGACCAATCAATGGGATGATCAGAATCCCTCACATGGCAGAAGAGAGCATTGTTAGTGTCTGCAGACTTAACACTTCTCTTGTGTTCTTTAAGTCTGTCATTCAGTGTACGGCCAGTTTCGCCAAAGTATTGGAGAGGACAAGACGAACAGGAAATATTGTAGACACCAGCAGCATTAGAAGCAGGAGGAGCAGTGTGAACTAGATTGCTACGAAGTGTGTTAGTTTGTCGAAAGGCGAGTTTAATGTCAAGAGGATGAAAGGTATTGGTAAAAGTTTGAGTTCAGATATGAAGGGAAGGCATAGTACAGTGCTACTAGTGTTGGAAGCAGGTTTAGGAGGAAAGAAATTTTTTTTAGCTTGAGAGTAGGAACAGTTTATGAAATGCAAAGGGTAACCAAGGCGAGAGAATGATTTGTAGATAAAGGCAATTTCAGAATTAGGAAACTGAGGGTCACTGATGCGTAAAGCGCAGAGGAAGAGAGAGACGAGGACACTTTTCTTGACAGAAGGAGGATGGTAGGAAAGAAGTGAATGTACATGCCACTATGCATGGGTTAACGGTAGACAGAGAAAGAGAACCCAGACACAAAGCTGTGAACATGAACGTCAAGAAAAGGAAGGAGGGAATTAGATTCCCACTCAACTTTGAAATGGATAGAAGGAGCCAGATTGTTAAATGGATAGAAGGAGCCAGATTGTTAAGAGAGGCGAGGAAAGGCTGGAAAAGATTAAGGTCATGAGGCCATAAAGCAAAAATGTCATCAACATAGCGAAGCCAGAGAGAGGGACGAGTATCAATAGAAGGAAGAAGAACAGTTTCTTCTGGGCCAATAGGCCCTCTGCAGTTCTTATTATTACTACTATCCCCTACACCTTACTTTGCTCCTCAGCTCTCTCTTGCCTATTTATTGCCTGTCTCTACTTTCTCATCACAATCGACTTGAGAATGGTCCAGGACGGACCGAAAGTCGTCGTCCCTTCACCTTCTAGTGTGTGGTCTGGTCAACATTCTTTAGCCGTGTTATTGTGACTCATCGCCTGCATAAGTTATTGAAGTTTTCAGGTTACTGAAACCTGTTGCAGGGGAAACGGAGCCATGAACTTGGGACCTGGAACGCTCCTAAGGGTAGGGGCAGAGTAGGCTCCAGAGAGAGAGAGAAGACCAGATAAGCCTTCCAAGAGAACATGCCCTCAAGTCTAGCTAGAATAAGTCCAGCCAGAAAGATGTAGGGGAAACTCATGGCCTCCCCAACAAATCCACAAGACCCTGAACCCCACCCTCCTCTGAGGGGAAGAGAGGGCTAGGGGCAGTCTACCATCCCTCCAGAGGTCCAAAACCAAAAGGGAAAAGAGAAGGGGGAATTAAGCAAGGGATATATCACAAAAACAAGGGCCTCTAGGTCTTGTTACACATGTAAACGGTGCACGGGTTAAAACTGGGGCTGTGAATGAAAGTAGAGAAGAAATCCCACCCATCCTCCTGTATAGATACATAGTAGTTTTGTAATTGTGTGCATCATAGTAAACAAATTGACATACTAAGCAATTAGATAGTAGAATTTGGTACTATTAATTTTATAGTATTCAAAAAATGAAGCTAAAAAACAAACTTTAATTTTCCTAGGCTTAGATTAGGACATAATGTGTACAATATTAGGCTTCAGATATCATGTATTAGGCCTATGAAGGTTAGGTTAATTTAGCTTGTCTTTGCAACATACATAGAAAATCTCTTCCAATTTGTCTAAATTCAATAGTACCAATTTCTACTTTCTAACTGTGCTGTTCATTGGTACATGTATATGTTCTATGGTCTTCATCGTTACTATAAGTACTACCAAAACAGGAGGATGGGCTGAGAAATGGCATTGGCCAGCAGGAACTCATGAGGGTGGGACGTGGACAGCTCTGCTGCATCTATAGATAGAAAGATAGTGGCCCTTGAGGAGAAACTGCAAAGTCAAGAACATAACTAAAACAAACCACCAGAACATGTAAATACGACTAAATGAATAAGGGAAACCAGCATCCAGGAATGTCACTTAGACATGGAGGACTGCCAGGTGTAAGGGAGACATTTTGGCTGAACAATGCCCGAATCCCAGCCTTGAACACCTGGTGAGGAAAGGCGTATGCAGCCCTGGACTGGATAATCACTTGGCTACTCAAGGTAAAAGCAACCCTTGGCAAAAGCACAAAACTCCTACATGCATAAGCAGCAAGGCATGGTATAATTGACAGTGCACTCCTAAGTACTATACTCCTCCTCAACAGGCCTCGCAGGGAAGAACGAAGTCCTGTTTCACCCCGAAAGCTAAGCTGTTGAACAGGAATCGGCTCGAAGAGGAGTCTAAACTCCTCAGAGTGGCTATTTCTAGCAAAGGATGAAAGCCACAAGCCAACTATCAAGGAACATAACCCCTGACCCCTCATTCAGTGAGAAATATTAAGCTAAATCACAATCAGCATGTGACATAAAACACAATATTGAAGGAGAGGAGAAAAATAAAGCATTAGCTCAATGTTCCAGGAACAACCAATTCCAGTTGGCTTAAGTGTGAAGCAGAGGATGAGTCCTGTCAGAGGTATACCCTCTGTGTAGCCTGGCTGGTGAGCGAGGGAGCAAGCTGTCCGAGGCCCCAAGTGACCGGGGCTGCCACCTGGTGGAGGACAGGTGCATCATGGCTACAGTGTTTATACTGTGGCAGTGATTGTTTGCCTTGTTGAATGCCTGAATGACTTCAGATGCTTGTTTTGTTGCAAATATGCTTTCTGGTGGGTCTTTTCTTTATTTGGGTTTATCTCTATACCTCAAGCTCCCTCTAATGGGCAAGGGTGGATCTTAGAGGCCTGAAGGATTTGCTGGACCAACACACAGCTCAGGAAGCTCCTGAGCGCCCCCACCAAAAGAGATGAGATTTTAAGTGACTCGTTGGAAATCACTGATGTAAAGGCTGAAAATGCCATATTGATATGGAACTTGCATAGTGTTTTTGTATTTGTCTGTTGCATTTCAGCTTGTGTGTTTATTTATTTATTATTTATTTATTTATTTATTTATTTATTATTTATTTATTTATTTATTTATTTTATTTATTTTATTTGTCAACAGACTCCAGATAGACTAGAGCAGTTTCAAACGTTACGAGAGTGGGATGACCCCTCGGGAGAACCCCAACCATACATTATGGTACCCATTACCTTCGGCAATGATTGTTTCATCATATCTTGTTCGCATGGAGCCCTTCACACAACATTTCCTCAGATTACAAGTAAGAGCATTTTAATTACAGTACTTTAATTCAAACTCAACTTACCAGTGCATCAGTATGCAATGAAAAGTTCTGTATTATTTTAATGAAGGACTTTCCTTTTCTTTTGGAGTATCATATGCCCTATGCCGTATTATATTTTTAATGACGCTTAATATTCTAAGACATTCCATTAAGTGCAATTTAGGGGTCACAGAAACTTTAATATTAAGAGGCTAAATATTCCCATTTGTATATACTTATTAGGGACTGATTAAGATGAAAGTACAG
Organism: Procambarus virginalis; assembly: GCA_020271785.1. Taxonomy (NCBI): domain Eukaryota; kingdom Metazoa; phylum Arthropoda; class Malacostraca; order Decapoda; family Cambaridae; genus Procambarus; species Procambarus virginalis. The sequence continues at coordinate 23,524,365 of WNGS01164437.1, forward strand.
TAATCTAATAAAGCCACTGTCATAGTCATCTGCAAGATTTTTATGGCTTTTTCATCTGGCTGCTCCTGTAGGTAAGGTCGCTGTGTCCTTAGAACAGGATGATGCATGGTCAGGTGGGTGGTATACTTTACAGATGACAGGGAACTCTTCAGACTGTTCTATAGGGGTCATTGTGGTGCCGAGGAGTTACTATAGAATGATTATACGCCCATAATTACCAACAACACTACATTCAGAAAATTCAAATGCGTCTCAACGTTCATTGACATCACAAGAAGAGAGTGCCTTGGTTTGCTGCCATTTGGCTTGCTTTAATACCTGAGCTGCTGACAACCAGGCAGCAGCTACATACACACCTTTTGAACCCCACTCCCAGGTCACCTTACTTGTTGGGGTGTTGCAGAGTGGTGTTGAAGACTGTCTAGTGGAGAAGATGGCGGCTTGAGCTTCACAGATTGAGATCATAAAATGTTTTTAAAGTTTTCTTAGGTATTTTTTTATTATTTATGCTTTTTAATTATTTTCAGGGTGGACATTTTGACTTGGCTGATAGAATGTTCCACAGTATGAAGGAAGCGTGGCACTCTGCTTCTCGCAACAATATGGCAGACGTTAAAGAACTTATACCAGAGTTCTTCTATTTACCAGAATTCCTTCTTAACTCCAATAGGTTTGATCTAGGTAAGTTTTGACACCTTAAAGTCGGATGATTATGAGGACAGAGGCAAATGGAGAAATTTGGAATAAGGTAGAAATTTGGAATTCTTTTTTATCTCTGCAAGTTGACATATTGTTTGTTGATAAAATCCAATTTGTGTAAAAAATTTTGAAGCATGACATGATACTGATTAAATTTAGAAATATATCTTGTTTTTACTGGCAAGTTATTGATTATTATAATTCCCATTGTTGAGGTTCCCCCTAGGTCTACTACTGTTCTTTCCCAGGATGCAACCCACAACAGTTGCCTAACTCCCAGGTACCATCTGGGAGTTTCACAGCCATCACATGGGTGCCACAGCCAACACCACCTGGGTACCACAATAAAATTCCAACATACTGGAGTGAGAGATGTGTTAAGAAGTGTAAAATCTAATCAAAAGTCAGGGTGCCATAAGCACAATTAAAAACACAATGTAAGCATCAGAGGCCCATCATTCTTCAATCTCCAACCAGCACATATAAGATATGTCGCTGGAATAACAGAAGCAGCTTCCCAGAGGAAGCTCGATTAGTTTGTTGCAGTGATGACTACGTGAGCCTAGAACTACGTAAGCTATGAAGACAGACAGCCTCGTAGACTAGGTAATCACCAAGGAAGGCTGGCTACTGACCAGGCTGCTGGAGTAGAAGAGTGCTCAAAAATCATCAGCAGGAGCACTTGAGAATTGCCCTCGGGCTTTAATGTCGGATTGTCATCCTGCCTGACTGTTATCGACTGTTACACACACTTCAGATCTTTTTCTAGGAAGCAGCGGAATGATTTGTTCATAAAACTGCTTTTTGTTTGTCTCAAAGCCATGTTTTAATAAGTCATTAAAATAATTTACATATTGCTTTTCTGCAATTTATCTTCTGCACTGATGAGTGCATCTCCTCCATGAATATGTCCTCTGGTATTCTTTCCAGCAAATCCAATAATATTTACATACACACTTCTTTCATGAAGTCCACCCATCGAACTTTCAGACTTGCTTTCGACCCACTTTAAATTTTGTCTTCACATGCCATAATTTTTCCTGTGAATATCTTTTAATATTCTCATTAGCTGTATTCTCTACAAAATGCATGTACAGCATCTGTAGATGATGCTGCAGTTGTTAATAGTTCTGTACAAGATGGATTTTTTATATTAATATATATAAATAAATGTTTTAATCTACATCCTGATAAATAATTCATCTATTTTCAGGATGCAAACAAAGTGGGAAACAGTTAGACGATGTTGTCTTACCTCCCTGGGCTAAGGGTGATTCTCGTGAGTTTATCCGCCTTCACCGTGCAGCCCTCGAGTGTGACTATGTTTCTGCCCATCTTCACGAGTGGATTGATTTGATATTTGGATATAAGCAGCTTGGACAACCAGCAGTAGAGGCTGTTAATGTCTTCCATCATCTTTTTTATGAGGGAAATGTGGATATTTACAAGTGAGTTTGAATACATAATTAATAGGTAGACTGCTCTGATTGTTTGGACACAGATGGAACTATTGATGTGATGAGAGAAAGAGAATAAAGGAAACATATAGCATTTATGATACAAATTTTTATGTACAACATATTGGCCAATGTTTGCATCAGGGTTAACTAACCGCTCACCTTGAGATACATTTAGTTTACTTTGCATATTAATTTCTCTAGCAGTTGCTGAATGCTTTGTTTATGAATTTTTACAGTTTCTCATGCAATGTTTCTTATGAGTTTTCTGGGAAGGCCCCTACAGTAGAGCTCTCTAGGTAAGCACTAGTCCAGTCAAGCCTTAGGGAGAGGCCACTGTGATCCACCTGAACCTACCAGAAGGCAGGACCAGAATCTAGCTTACTCTGTGAAGCGAGTGATCAGAGATCATCAGAAAACTATGAAAAATTCCACCAGAAAGATGCATAAAACTTATATCTACTTGAACATGATTAGATACCCAAATGTAACACGGCAAATGATCATTTACATGTGGTAAATTTCTAATTGTGATGCACTTGGCTATCAACAGTTGATGGGCCAGGTCATCTTTGGTTCCAGCCCACCTGCCCCCGTAACTCATCGGGTCACAATGTAGGGGCATTGGTTCTTCTAATGAAACTTGACCTCAGCTTCACACTGAAGCGAAGTGGTGCTGGCTATCCTTGGAATACAAATTTAACTGAAGGTCATTGCTTTGTTATTGTTTTCTTTTTTATGAATGTGACACAGTAATCAGTGCAGTCTGGGTACAATTTCTGATGCAGGATAAAAGCATTTGGGCAGTGTTTCCTTTCACCTGACACTTTTGTTCTAGCAGTAAATAGGTACAGAACTTGGCAGTTAAGTAAATGTTGTGGATTGCATCCTGAAAAATGTCAGCAGTAGTCTCGCCAAATCATGTCGAGACTGGCATAGACGAAAAGCTTTCACCGAGCTCTTCACAGTCCGAAATGGAGTTACTTACTAAAAGCTGGTTAGCAGACAAGGGAAAAGCACAACCAAGAGAACGGTCGCAACCCTGTAGATCTGGACAGCCTATGAGAACAGCCATGACCTTGTTGAATTGGACTCCCAGAAGAATAAATTCCAGAGATGTTCTGCTATTTGTAGGTGGACATGGTAGCTTGTATGCGAAATTGGGGGCCCTGCAATCAGTGTGGTATCGTGTCCTGATCAAGAAGCTTAAGTGGTAGACACCTTTCACTTGGAATGAAGCTGATGGTCTTTCCATCCCTCTTCTGGTCTTGCTCCTCCTTTCTGTGCTGCCAGGTTAGAGATGCTTATGGGCTGAGCTGCCTTCTTAGCTCCCTTATGGCCAGTTAAGCCCTTGTTTCTGACCTGTTGATTCCTCTTTCATGAGGACTGGAAGGTCTGCTGTTTTGTTGGCTTTCTTTGCCAATATGTCCAGGGAGAATATCCAATCTTGGGTCTTCTGGCAGTTCAATCTGGTGTTTGCCTCTCGCTTCTTGGTGGATGTTCCTTGGCCTTCCTACATGTATGTGTGGCACTAGAGCTTGTAGTGCAAAGATTATGTTTTTTTGTCCTGGATCTTTTCCTACTCTCTTTTTACTTGTAAATGCGGTCTGTCATCTGTCACATGTGAGCTAAGTCCATCTTCTCAAATTTTCATTGTTTCCCTTTCAGAAAAGCATCATGTAATGAGGCATTGTTGTGAGTTAGCTCTGGGAGCTGCTGAGGAGCCCCTCTCAGAATTCAGATGGAGTTGCAGCAGGATTGTGTTTGGGTAGCTCGTGAATGAGGTAGCTGGGTGGTAGGGCTCCTAGCTGACTTTGGCTGTAATCTTGTTGTAGTTGGGTGTATTATAGCTAGGGTGTTTATCTCCTGGCAATGATTGTTTGTCTTGTTTTCCTCAGACATTCTAATTTATTTTCAAGCAGTTACTTGTAATTGTCTAAGTGTAGTTACAAGATGAGAACTACGCTCGTGGTGTCCCGTCTTCCCAGTACTCTGTCATATAATGATTTGAAACTACTGATGGTTTTAGCCTCCACCACCTTCTCACTTAACTTGTTCTAACCGTCTACTACTCTGTTTGCAAAAGAAAAGTTTCTAATAATTTTTTGGCACCTTTGTTTTCTTAGCTTGAATCTGTGTTCTCTTGTTCTTGAAGTTGCTGGTTTTGGGAATTCCTTTTTGTCAATTTGGTCAATTCAAGTTAGTATTTTGTAAATGGTGATCATATCACCTCCTTTTATTCTATCTTCAAGTTTTAGCATGTTTAATACCTCTAGCCTCTCCTTGTAACTCTTTGTTTTTCAGTTCTGGAAGCCATTTATGTTCTGCTTTTTGATGTTTTTTTCAAAATTTTGGGTTTATCTTTGATCCTCAAAATTCCCTTGTCTCATAGAGAGCTAGATTCTTGGCCTGGCTCCCAGTAGACTCAGGTGCGATTCCGTTAGTTTTACTTCAGCTCAGGGAGTTACTGACTGGTCCACCAGAAAAGGGCATTTCAATACTCTCAGTGCTTGATTATTGTTTCTTTGTTATCAGTATCGAGGACCCTCTGAAGAAGAATGCAACTATTGGATTTATCAACAACTTTGGTCAGATACCTAAACAGTTGTTTCGAAAACCTCATCCATGCAAGAAACTCTCCGGACAACGTACATCCATCATTGATTCAGGACCTCTTTCTCAAGCCCCTACAGTAACACCGCTAGAAAAAGTCTTTTTCCATAATCTCGATAACTTGAGACCTTCCATGCATGCTGTTAAGGGTAAGTTATACAAGTCTGTAATGTTGCTCCTTAAATCCAGTTTTTCTCCATACGGTATATGCTTTTTCGTGGTGTGACTTCTCCACTTATTAGCTTTGTTCTGCTGAATTTCTTTTTGTGTCTTTACCCCTCACATTGCATAAGATTTTTTCTATAGCTATACCCAGGTATGCAAAACAAATATATATATATATATATATATATATATATATATATATATATATATATATATATATATATATATGCAAACAAGCCTGAATGGTCCCCAGGACTAGATACAACTGAAAACTCACACCCCAGAAGTGACTCGAACCCATACTCCCAGGAGCAACGCAACTGTACATACCAGTTGCGTCCCTGTACATACCAGTTGCGTTGCGCCTGGGAGTATGGGTTCGAGTCACTTCTGGGGTGTGAGTTTTCAGTTGTATCTAGTCCTGGGGACCATTCAGGCTTGTTTGCATTTGTGTTCCTCACGTGTTGCCCCAAAAAATGAGGTGATTTGATAAAATGCTATGCCCAAGATTACCATCCGAGTGCCGGCAGGGAAGTGGTTCATATAGCTCCGGCTATCACTTCCTTATGTCCGGTCGTGATGGTCAAGCGGATTAAGGCGTCCCTGTACATACCAGTTGCGTTGCTCCTGGGAGTATGGGTTCGAGTCACTTCTGGGGTGTGAGTTTTCAGTTATATATATATATATATATATATATATATATATATATATATATATATATATATATATATATATATATATATATATATATAATAATAATAATAATAATAATAATAATTTGTGTGTGTGTACTCTATCCCGGTATGTACGTTTATGTTCTCTCATATATTCTGTGTATTGCATATAAAAATCAGTTTTTTATTGCTTACAGTACAAATCATGCAACAATCACTAATACATATATAATCTAATTTTATGTGCTGTGACTTGGCTGTGATAGCATGATGAAATTGCAGACTACTGGTGCTTGTAGTTGTAAGATGGGGTCAGTAGTGGCAGCATTCAGTTGGTGTTGAGTGATGGAGGGCAATTCTGCATGGTGTATACTCTTAGATTTTTGATTGGCTTTTATTGTTGTATTTTCTTCTTTTTTTTCCTAGTCAAACCTACAGGTAAAGTAAAATATTGGGGACCAAAACTCATCAAAATTGGAATCGACTAAATATAACCGAATACACCCAAATACTTATTATACCTGTATGGTATGTGTATAAATTTAATTAAAATTCTGTATAATAAAAATGTCAATTAATAATTGTTTGAAATTTTGTGGGGTATTTATATATTGTATCTTGTAATTTTTCTTTTCCATGAATACCTTCTGAACTTGGTCATGCATTACCTTCATACTTACGATGCTTTTTCCTCATTGTGTTAAGGTTAAGTGATCCTGTGCACTGTAATTCAGCCAATTTTTATTCATTCAGTTGAGCATGAATGATGTGTAGCAAGAACATTAGCCTGAAGTAGTTAAGAAAGACGCAAATGTGACTCCTCATAGGATTGAGGTAGTGATGAAGCTTTAGAGTGGGCTGGTGAAGGAGTGTGGCACTGGTACCAGCACTGTTGCTCTACCATATGTGAACACTGTACATGGTGTGTGTAAGGTCCTTTAATGCATGCTCACCTCACTTACCCACTCCCATGTCACAATGGCTAGCACAGCTTCACTCTAGACGTAAATAAGGTGCTTTTTTTTATATATATGTTATTGTATCAACAAGGTTTTGATATTATAAACTTATTAAAATTGGCATAAATTCATATAAAAAATCCTCTAATTTTTGTTTTGTTTTTCTAAAGTGTAATATTTGATGAAACAGAAGATCAGTTCCAATTTGTCTGTTCGAGTTTGGATACACATAAACAAATACTATTGCAGTACTGTACTCACATTTTCACTATAGTCACTGAAGGAAGCTTCAGTGATCTTGTGTTACCCATTAACTATAGTGTTCAACATTACATTAGAGACTGGAGAGCTACTGGAAATATGGAAAAAAAGCACATGCAGTTTAAATATTCAAGAAAGGGGGATAAACGTGAAGCACTAAAGATAAGTCCAGGATCATTAACCTTCAGTCTGTGCACCTGCTTATAGCTGACACCTTCCCTATGCACAAGAAAAAAAATACATTCCCCTCTCAAAATATTTCTTTCTAGTATTGTTAAAATGCATTCTGTGGTCATGTGAAAAATTAAAAAGTATAGTGTGTGATATACTATGACTGATGGAGCAGGGAAATCTCCTGGTTAATGAAAGCCAAGTCATCACCCAGTATGTGTATGGATATGTATGTTTTTAAGCTGCATTATTATAAATTATGATCTTTGGAAGTGGTACAGGATGTGTTCTTTAAATTATTTAGCATAGCAAAAGTAACAAATAGTTATCTGCTATTGTTGTAGCCTTGTGTGTGTAGGGTATGAAGTTGATACCATGAAGATTTCATGCAAAAAGCATTTTTTTCAGTTGTAAGCATTAAGCTTTGTTTCTGCAGAAGTGAAAGGTGCAGTAGGCCAGATAATTGCTCAGGATAAGGTGATCCTGGCAGTGGAACAGAACAAGACTTTGGTTCCTCATACGTACCAACGGTATCTGGCTTGGGGTTTCGCTGACCAGAGGTAGGTTGTGTAATAATATTAATTCTATTGTAAACTGAATTTTATCCACATTTTTAATTGCATAACCAAGGACTCTATAGATTTTTTAGTTGACTTTCAACATACAGTAGCCTACTGGGATTGCTGTATGCAGAATTCTTAAAATTTACTGATATTAGAAAATATGATACCGACTTAGTATTAAATCAAGAAGCTACTACACAACATGATGCTCTTCCTCTTAGAGGACAATATAATTTCATTTAATGTAAGATAATACACCATTTCTCATAAAGAAACTGTGTGCTGTAATGAATGACAAGACCATAATGTAAGTTCATTTGTTTATTTTTCAGTCTCCGTATTGGTGGGTATGAGAGTGAGCGTGCTGTATTAGTGAGTGAAACTCCTCAGAATGGGGAAATCCTTGCTGCTGTTTGCCCCAATAATAAAACTATTATCACTGCAGGAACATCAACGGTAATACTTGCATCTACTACTTTTATGCCTATGAGAAGTGCTCCTGAACTGAATGATCAATTTAGTAGAGAAATTTCACAAATTTGTGTTGAAATTGTTAAATTATTGTAAGCATTTGTTTTATTATAAAAAAGTTACATCACACAATTATGTACACAGTTTGTAGTAAAATTTTATCACGGAGTATTTTATTTTCAGGTTGTTAATGTGTATGAAATCATCAAACGTCAACTTGTGCAGAAAAAGTCACTATACGGCCATAGTGATGCTATTACATGTTTAGCGGCCAGCAGCGCATATGGACTTTTAGTGTCTGGTTCAAGGGATCGCTCAGCAATAATATGGGACTTAGCAAGGCTTGCATATGTCCGTCAACTTGTCCCTCATCAAGCACCTGTGGCTGCATTAGCAATCAATGAACAAACTGTGAGAAGATGTCATGTATTCATATCTGTATCTATAAGTATTGTATTTCTATAATGTACTGTATGTGATCATGGTTCTCCATAATTTGGAAGTCCTGGGGTCTCTGATTTACTGAATCTCTCACAGAAAATCTACATTTGTTTTCCATATTTATTTATCTATACTGTATTTTTAAATTTCTGGTGCTTGCTCTACAGGGTAACTTCCTTTCCTGAAATCCTCATATACAGTGGACTCTTCTCCAGACATTTTAACTACTTTTATGTATTGAAAGAGCACCTGAAGCATTTTCTGAAGTATTTCATGAGTTGGTTTGGTTATCACACATGATGAAGCAGCCACAACTTCCTTGGGTTGGGAGCATAAACATGTGAAAAGAATGAGAATAAACACAATGAGAATGAGAATAAACACAATGAGATCATAAGAACGTGATGAATCTATGAATTAATATTGACGTCCAGTCAGTAATGTATGTGCCTGAGGAGTTCAGAAATGCACTATTGCACGACCTCAATATTTATCCAACGAGAATATACACTTGAAAAGCTTGAAACAGTAAAATATATCAAACAAAAAAGCAAATCCTTTATGTAAGAAAACACCAAGACTAGAAATGAAAAAAAAATACTTGATTGGCCAGTATGAAGCTGACAAAGTCTTAGTGGACCCCAAAATGGTGCTGTGGAAAAGTTGCCAGAGAAAAGTGTCATTAGTATGAAAAAGAGCAACTGCTTTGTGTCTCTCTTAGTCAAGATCTTCACAGATCTTGACTAAGATCTGTGAAGGTCTTAGTCAACAATGGGTAAAGGAAAGACACAGATAGAACACGGACATATTCAAGAGGGCTTTGTGTGACCATAGAACAGCTGCATGTAGCCACAAAAACTGCTTTTTGTGCCATAGCTCCCAGGACTGCTACTTGTGCCCACAGAACTGTTTCATGTGCAATAGTCACAAAACTGCTTCACGTTCAATAGTCACAAAACTGTTATATAGCCCACCAGAACTACTACATAGCCCACAGAACTGATAAATGTGCAATTGCCACATCACTGCTATATAGTCCACACATTTGCTACATGTGAAGTAGCCACCTAACTGCCCCCAGAACTGCCATATGTAGTCACGGATACTGTAGGGGTTGTTCAGCAAGGTTAACGATTCCCTTTGTTAAGGTCCCTTTGTGCCAACTACTGACCTTGCTCAGGATGCAACTCAACATTTGCCAAACTGTTAAGGGTATCTATTTTAGTGCAAGGTGAACAAAGGCATCAGGTGAATAGAAACATGTCTAACAGTTTCTCTTTTGCTGGGGCTGGTCCCTTGTTTCCGAGCCAAGGATATAGACCAGTGTGCTTCAGGACCCCTAATGCAGGCTGGAGAACACATGGGACCTGCCTTCAGTCCTTCCACAGAAATATGCTGAGCTTCAACGTGATAGGATATATTCCAAGGTTAAAATTTACAATACGAACTCAAAATATACCATTAATGGCAAAAAGAGTAGATAGTTTTAAATTAATAATGCAGTACTTCAGTAGTGAAAAGGCAATGATGGCATTGCATCATTGTAGTAGGCTTAAAGAGCTAATCAATATTATTTATAACAGGTGATGACTGATTTACAGTACTTGTTTAATAGCCAAACTAGCAGGTGGAATTCTTTTGCAGAGGATGTTTGTTCCTTCAAAAGTCTACAGTGTATATCTGAAAGTATTTGAAACATCTGTGAGAGTTTGAGGTCATATTTCATGGGAATGTATGAATCCAAGAAAATTAAAGCTAATTCATATATACATGTAGTGATAAATTGCTGTTGCAGGACATGATTGATCATAAGTATTAGTCAGAATGAATTTAATTCACAATTATTTCAGGGTGACATAGCCACATGTGCTGGAACGTGGCTGCATGTGTGGAGTATCAACGGAACTCCGGTGGCCTCCGTCAACACGGCATTAGGTGCCCACTCCCCACTGCAACAAATCCTGTGTGTGGCCTTTTCTACTATGTACGAGTGGGATGCCAGCAATGTTATTATGACAGGTTCCTCAGATGGGGTTGTTAGAGTAAGTCATTCTTCAATTAAATATTTTCAGTCGATTGTGAGAAAATTAAAATAATCGCATGAGAAATGGTGTAATAAAGAAGGAATTATTAGTTTGATATGTTAAGAACATGAATGAAGTATTTTATTCAATAGTGTAGTTCTATCTAGGGGCAGCAGAGATTCATCCTAATTAAACACAAGTAATTTTGTTTTGAATTTTTATCCTTAACAACTAAATTTCATTTTAGATGTGGAGTGTAGAGTATGTACAAGTACCAGCAGATGAATCGGCAGTCAACAACAACAAACCCACTTCAGACAGTGACACAAACGGTGACGGGAAGAACGATAATGCTCGAGGTAATGTCCCTAGTTACTCAGTGTCAGAAAAGAGCAATACATTTTGTCACCAAATGATGACACATTATTTTAGTATAAAATATTTCCTAAGTTATTGCACTTCGCTGCTCGGAAAAAAGATCCACCGAAGCCGTAGATCAGGATCATGAGTTGTCACATCAGGTCAACATTGTGGCACTTGCACCACAAGGAACCTTATAAATGCCTACAGGGTTATTACTGTACTAGGGAGACACTAAAGAACCATTCAGTTCAGCTTGGAAAAACCTCCAGAAGGTTCAGTCATGCAAATTGTTTAGTCCTTTTAGTTGTTTAACCATCAGTCAACTGGTGTACAGGTTCCTGAACCTATTTGGGCTTTCTCATATCTGTATTAGAAACTGTGTATGAAGTCTGCCCTTCAATCTTGTCATGGGTTGGCCTTAATCCTAGATGGGGAAATCACCCAAAAAACAAAAACAAAAAAATTATTCTTTTCAGTACATTATTTTTGTTATTGTTAGACCTATAATGTGTGCAATGAAAATGTTCATGTTATATAGTTTTTGAGCTATAAACAGCCAATTCTATGCTATTGTTCAAAGTATACTCTATTAATATATTGTTGAATGGCCAATTTGCAGTTTAAACGGCATCATATTTATTTTGTCAAGCCGTTACTAGTACAAACTCAATCTCAGTAAGGGGAAAATTATCAGTAAATTGATTACTGTTGTATCAGGCATGAAAATATCCTTTCTTGGAGTTGCCTCTAGTTTTGAAATATTTTCTCAGGAATCAATTATAGAATTGGCAGCAGCAAGGGTTCCAAATCCCCTAAATCTCCTAATGGAAGATCGCCAACCCATCCTCTGCAGCCTGGCTGCTCTGCACGTGCTCATGATGTAGTTCGTCGCTTGTCTATTGTAGAAGACTTCCCTCCAGGTGAGTTGTATAGATGTGAGCAAATATTTTTAAGTACAATAAACTTGTAAATTTCTGGGTACTCCCGACAGTAGCTCCCTTTAACATAATGGCATGGGAACCCTGTGGCCCATGTTGGACATGCCAGACTGCTTTGACAATCTCCACCTACCATCAGCAAGTACTATTGTACACTGACTTAGGCCCTTCTTTATGAGATAGGGATCAGAGATGAATCTGGTACTATTGTGAACTGTTCTTTAAAGGGACAGGGCAAAACTACAAAAGGAATTAATGTACATAACACGAATTTTCAAGTACCCCCCCAGTCATATTGTGCTGAGGGAGTCACTGGAGGACTTAATCAATCTAACATGGAAAGGCTGCCAGAGGTCAATTCACAAAAATAAAACTTTTCCAAGGTTTTATTTTGTTGATCTTGTAATTAGTAATTTGCCTGGTGAATCCTGCTGACCACAAATAAGTGGCATCACCATGTCCATCCTTGGCTTCACTGTCCTGAGCTTGCATGCATCCTTTCTGACTGTTGACAGTTGTGTGTCATCTGCAGGGTGGGGCCAGTGTTTTCTTGTGTTTGAATTGTGTTTTTATCTTAAAACATTGTATCTTGTGTGCTTTGAGCTATGTATATCCATATTAGGCTCTCTTATATGTGTGATTAGCTTTTTTGTCCTCTAAATGTCTCAAGCCTTTTCTTTAAGATGTTTGTCTCAGTGACCAGTAGCAGCTCAACTCTGTGATAGCACTTATTCATGGTACTCTAGTTCATAGCCCATGGTCATAGGTATTAGAGCCTGTGCACTGGCCACATTTACCTATTTCCTCACCTTTGTGGTGTGAGTGTGATGAGTTTGCTTACCCATTAAGTCAGATTTCCTGAGACCTGGAACTTCAAGAACAAGAGGTCATAGATATAAACTGGCTAAACACAGATGCCGAAGAAATATAAGAAAATTCACTTTCGCAAACAGAGTGGTAGACGGTTGGAACAAGTTGGGGGAGAAGGTGGTGGAGGCCAAGACCGTCAGTAGTTTCAAAGCGTTATATGACAAAGAGTGCTGGGAAGACGGGACACCACGAGCGTAGCTCTCATCCTGTAACTACACTTAGGTAATTACACTTAGGTAATTACATCTTTGCAAACTGGATGTCTTTTTATATTTTATTTTATGTCTATGGGTAATCTTCACCTTGCCTTGTTGAGAGTTGTGAGAGAGTTAGATTAGGAATAGTTGAGGATTTGACCTATCACTCGGGCTTTTTCCTGGCCTATAGTCAGAGGTGGTGCTCCTGCTTGTTGTCTTGCAGGTCTTGTAGATCATGTTTTGCATTTGGATGCTTGGTATATAGAGTGTTATATCTTGACATTAGCAAAACTGCTCAGTGAGTTTCACGAGGGAATTATGCAGATTCATGCCGGAATTGTTTGATTAGCCAGGTTGGGATGCGTAGAGAGATCAGATCACCAAACTGTTAACTTTCGATAGCCTAAGGATGGAGGAGCCTTCCTGCTACTCGTCTTCAGCAAGACCTTAAATAATTTGTTCTGTAGGGCCTAGACCATGCATTGGGCTTGGACCCATCTTTTTGGAATTTGGATCTTTTACTGCTAACTGGTTGCAGCTTCAGACAATTTTTTCTCCTGACTAGCAGGCAGATGTGAGTGGTCGTACTTAAGTTTTCAAATACAATAAAAAGAGGTTTCTCATACCAAGTCTAGGTAGTTTTTGTGTGTGTGTTGGTGTCTGAGGTATCTGTACTTCCATGTCTTGCTTGGCCAGGCATGTCTGGGCATGGCTTTCATTTCTTATGGATCCATCTTATAGTTTTCCATTGTTGGGAACAGGTAGCTTGTACTTAAATCCTTTCGAAGGATCCGTTAGCCAACTATTGACCTTCTGCAGAATGCAACCTACCACAGTTGCTTAACTTATAGGTACTGGTTTACTGCAAGGTGAATAGAGGCATCAGGTGAAAGGAAACATGCTCAATCATCTGCCCAACCATCTTTATCTTTATCCAGCCCAGGGATTGAACCCAGGGTCCTTGGGTGTGACCCAAATATGTAGACCACTGTGCTACAGGACCTCATGGTTATTTCCAGGCTGGATTGACTAATTTCTCCATTAGGACCCTGTGAGGATGTATGAAAATAACTTGCAGTGCCATGCTGTACGTGTCACCTGTGCCTAACTGCATGATCTGATGTCCAAGGAGAGGGTGGGAGTTTACAGAGTGAGCAGCTGAATTATATGACCCATGAGAAGTCCTGTTGGTCTTTGTCCTCGGGGTCACAACCAAGGATCCTGGTTTTATCCAGTCCATCATAGGTCCTGTTGGTCTTTGTCCTTGGGTCACAACCAAGAATCCTAGATTTGATCCCTGAACAGCACAGAGGTGGTTGGACACATTTCCTTTTACCTAATGTCTTTTTATTAATTCAAAGTAATTTTAGCATGATTTTGAAAGTGATGCATATTTCTGTCTTTCCAGCACTATTGACAAAAAGTGTTAGTGAGAGCAGTTTGTCTGAAGAAGGAGAGAGTGATATAGAAGAAAATGAGAAGGGGGAAACTGCAGAAGAAGTGAGCATTGTGGACTTGGAATCCTACACTGTTGTATCATCTGATCCAAGTAAACTAACATCCAGTCAAGAAGAAATTTTGCCAGAAGTTGGGGTGAGTCTCTCATTCAATATGATTTTTCTACACTACTGAAACTGAATATGGTTCATAGATTGAGTTAGGTTTAAAATTATCCATTCATTCGAATGATGAGTGACAATTAGTGGACTAGTGTGACTGAATGGAGAGTTTGGTGTGTCTTCCGTGCTTTTGAAGTCAGAGTGATGTATTGAAAGTAAGAAAGGCAGAAACTGACTATGTGGTTGTATGTTTGTAATTGAAATTGTAGTCAGAATGAAGAATCTAGTTGAGATAGATGGACAAAGTAAAAGATAAAAATTTGAATCAAATGAAGTGTGTGTTTATGCAGGACTTGCTGTTCACATTCAGCTTTGCAATTACTATAAATCTTAATGTGAACAGTAGTGTTTGTCATTGAATGGCATCAATGCTACTTTCTCAGTGATCACTCGGTTGTTTATTGAGCCATTAGCCTCAGTTTACCTGGGATAACTTTATAAAGAAAAAGTTACCAAGGAATCTTCTCGTGCCCGGTGAGGACTCTGAACATGGCTCTAAACAAATTCAGAGCCCTGTGGGACTTCAATGGTGACATCTCGCCACTCTGAAGTCTCTCCCCTCAGTTACTCACTGTTCCGTTTAGATACTTCCTTATCCACTGGAGCACCTTACCTCTTGTTCCTTCCTGTTTCTTCCTGTTGCCTGTTTCTTTATACCTGCTGTGTTGTGGTCACTGTACATCATCTGCATTGCTCTATATCTAATTACTTTCTTAATCTGTGATGGACTCTGTGGTATGTAAATGTGTCTATTTCTTCTCTTAGTTGCACGTTTTGCAGCTTCATCAGCAATGTCATTCCTGGTTGATACCTGGTTGATGGGGTTCTGGGAGTTCTTCTACTCCCCAAGCCCGGCCCGAGGCCAGGCTTGACTTGTGAGAGTTTGGTCCACTAGGCTGTTGCTTGGAGCGGCCCGCAGGCCCACATACCCACCACAGCCCGGCTGGTCCGGAACTCCTTGGAGGAATAAATCTAGTTTCCTCTTGAAGATGTCCACGGTTGTTCCGGCAATATTTCTTATGCTTG